>CM076851.1:78498135-79085854 GCA_039519185.1 Astragalus membranaceus | reverse complement strand
TGCGAACTATGCTGAGAAAGTGATGGGAATTGAGGAACTCGAAGGCTATTTCGAAAAAGTAGAATAATTCGAAGGGGAAGTTCCTCTTTTGGTGGGATGTATGCCAAGGGCTTCTGTAACCCCAAGGGCCGAACCTCAAGCTTGGAATGCTGCAATTTTCGAACAACCAAACCTTTGTTCATTCATATAAGGATCGATGTGTGCATCCTGTTTAATAAATTGCTCATTGATGGAGGAGCAACAGTTAATTTACTGCCTGAAGGATTAATGGAGAGGATTAGAAAGACTGGCGAAGACTTGATTCCTCATAATCTTGTGATCATTGCTCAATGGAAATCCAAGTCAAAGGGTATCAATGGAAAGAGTTCCAAGTCAAAGGATATCATTGCTTTGAACATCCAAGTGAGATCTATTTCTCGATACATTATGTTTGTGGTAGTACCTTCAACTGCTAATTTTAATTTATTGCTGGGAAAATAATAGATTCATGTTGTGGGGGCAATACCTTCTACCCTACATCAAAACTGCTTATAGGTTTCAATACTCCTGATGCAAAGGTTTTCATTGCTGATAGGATTTAGGTTGATGTTGGCCCACTCAAGATTGAGCAAGGTGCTGACCTCAAGAGGCAAGTTAATGAGAAAAGTGAGCGTTTAACTATGGTTCTCAAGCCACGTGTTGGCTTTGAATTAATGGCATCAAGATGATGGCCAAGGTCGTGGCACGACCGAATGGGAACTTGTAGGATAGACTCAAGCTTCATAGCTCAAATTTCGGCCCATGTCTCCGCAAATTTCGGCGCATCAAAACTGCTTATAGTGCTGAGTTTTGATGATTAAAAGTAGATGCTATCTTCATTACTGAGCTCCTTATTTGCATTTTCTTTTCATGCTTTTTGGAACAGCTCAGCAATTTATTTCAGATATTTTGCAACTTTTTACAAGACCATTTGAACATTTTTGTTTTATTTTGCAATGACCAACTTATCATCTTTTGTTCCTAGCCTTAACATAACTGATGCACCCCCAAACTTAGCTTCAAAAACAACTCTCAATTTTTAATGAAAACTTGACTAACCCTTGGTTACCCAAGACTAACTTTAACCTTAGATTACCCCTAGCTAACTAGGTTCTTCACTAAGCTTGGATTTTTTTTGTGTAAAAGCAGCAATAAAACCATTTCATTGTTTACACAAGGCTGCCCTACTTAAAAATTCTTAATTATCATTTAATTTGGCTATATGACTTCAGCTTTTGTTACTAAAAAATTGAAAACATGCAGCTAATCATATTTCCTATTCAAGCATACAAAACATGGCATAAATATAATTAATTATACTTAATATTTAAAACACATAATTGTACTTAATTCAAAACATTACTTAATAACCATAAGGTCCTCCCCCAGAATTAAAATTTGGCAGTGTTCTCACTGCTTGACATATAATAAAAGGGAGAGGCCTTTAAACAACAAAAACAAAATACAAAGAACATAACCGGCATGAAAAGCCAACAAGTCTTTCCTTTTTAGGCCTTCTTGAGCCTCTTACTGGCTCTTGAAGGGGCTGGGGCTGCTCTGGCTGTCTTTTTCTTCTTTGGGGGTGGGGGAGTAGTCTTTTCTGCCGCTACAGC
Source organism: Astragalus membranaceus (assembly GCA_039519185.1). NCBI lineage: Eukaryota > Viridiplantae > Streptophyta > Magnoliopsida > Fabales > Fabaceae > Astragalus > Astragalus membranaceus. The sequence goes on along the minus strand of CM076851.1, from coordinate 79,084,223 downwards.
GGTTGGAGGCGCTCTAGCGTTTCCTTCTTCCACTGCTGACGCTGAGGGGCTTGATCCCTGCACTCCTTCCTCTTTTTCTGCTTGCTTTTTTTCCTGCACTGTTTCTTTTCCATCCTTCAAGCTGCCTCCTCCTCAAAGGTCTTCTCAGTTTCATCCTCAGTCAGAATTGCGTCAGGTACAGTGTCACTAGATACTGCAGGCATAGTTGCTGCAGCATCTACTGTCTGAACACCTTCTTCTGGGTGCTCAGCCAGTTTGACTCCTGGGCTTCTTCTTGCTTTGTGGTATGATTGATAAACTCTCTTGGGCTTCACAGTTTGGGCTTCTTGCTTTATGGGCTGTTGTTGCTCAGGTTGCTTTGGTGTGGCTTCTTTGGTAGGTGATTTCTGGGGTGTTAGCTTGGTTGGTTCAGGGATGGGGGTGGGGGTTGATGGTGGGTTAGCTTTGGTAGGTGGGGATTTTGGTTTCTTTGGGCTGGGGGTTGGATCACACTGAATTTCTTCTGCTTCCTCATCTTCTGCAGTTTCAGATTCTTCTTGACTTTCACTCTCCTCACCTGATGATTCCTCATCCTCCTGCTTTTTCATCTCTTTCATTACTGCAATGGTTTCTTCCTCATCTTTCTCAGTTATATCCTCAATATCATCAGAATCTAAACTCTCCTCCTCTACTACAACTTTTTGCACTTTCTTTACAAGGCTGGGCTTTGCTTTCCTTGCTGGGCTAGCCACGGCTTTCTTCTTTTCTTTCCTAGCTCCATTTTTCTCTACTTTTTCAGCTGACTCTTCCTCCAATAGCCACTCAGGGAACTGAGGTGGTGAAATGGATGTCTTCCCTTTTGATATCTGGCCATACATTGTCTTTTCCCATTCAAACTTTTCCTTCACAAATTTGCAGAGAACCTGCTGCTTCAGCTCTAAGCGCTGCAGCGCTACAGAGTCAAGAGACGCTGCAGCGGCAGGTTTCTGCTTAACTTTAAAAACACATGGAAATGCCCCCAGAGAGGATCTTCTCTCTTCTTTCATCTCAACCTCCACGTCAGCATCCAGACATAGATCAGTAATTAAGCAAGGAAAATACAAATTACGTCCTTTCTTAATTCTGCATTTCTCTATCTCCTTCGCAATTAATCTCCCCACATCTATCTTCTCACTAGACATTATTGCGTCTATCACAATCAGTCTCTCCTTTTCCACGAAGGCTGTGTGAGAGGTAGGCAACAGTGAGTGTATGATGAAGCTACACCACAAGTTGGCCTCCCCACACAAATAGGCCTTTTTGATTTTGTATTCAGCCCCAAATTTGTCCCACGTAGCCCCTTCTACACAAATTCTTTTTCTGACTGCCTCCATTTCTTCATCTCCCCAAGTCAGTACTTTGATTTCCAACGCCTTTCCATGATACCCTGGGTGAAAAATGTCATTGATGGTTCTGGAGTTGAAATTAACCGTCTCACCCCTTACCAGTGAGTGTGTTTGAGGCTTTCCTTCCTTAGGCTCCTCGATGCCAGCATAGAACTCTCTCACCAAGGAAGTCATGTACTCCTTACGGTGCTTAATGAAGTTCTCCCAACTTAGCGTTGTGACAGCGGTTGAGAAAGCTTCAGGAGCGTTGTTTGTTTTGAACCCTCTTTCAGCAATGAAATCCAGTTTCCAAAACTTTTGAGGATCTGGAGTTGCTTTGGCCATGGCGGATTTACCAGGGTTGGATGGTTCTGGTTTCGCACTAGCTCCTTTTCCAGATCTTTTTAAAGCAGCTTGCTTTTTGGTCGTTTTTGTTTAAAGCTTTTCGTATATGTTTAATGCTGTTTGGGAAAATGCTGGGGTGTGCGTTCGGACGAAGGAAGAAGAAGGGTGGGAGGTTATGAATGGTGAGTGGTAACGGTTAGAGCAGTTTCAGAGAGAAAAGAGAGAGAGAGAGAAAGAAAAAAAATGGTTGCGTGGGGAGTTGTAGGGATTGAAATGACCGTTGTAAGTGAAGTGGGAGAGAGAAAAGAAACTGTTTGGATTGGACAAGGGTAGGTCAGTAGGTGCACGTGCAGGTCAGGCCAGGGATAAGGGCAGCAGTGCCAGCTCACCCTAAGCAAGATATTTTTTTTTTGTTTGACCGTGCCTTGGTTAAACAACAACCGCAACAGCGCCTTTGTAACTAGCAACCGCTGCAGCTCTAAACCTGATTTCCTGCAAAAAAGAATAAACACAACAAAACAGAAAATTTTGTTAAAATCCTTGGGGTGCCTCCCAAGAGCGCTTGCTTTAAAAATCTGCAGCCAGACTTTCTCTTTTAATTTAGAGATCTTTAAGCTCAACTGTGGTCTTGTTTCTTACCACATTTTCACCAAAATATTGTTTAATTCTTTGGCCAGTCACTTTGAAAGTAGTGTTGGTTGCTTTATCATAGAGGTCCACAGCTCCATGGCTGTATATTTTTATCAATTGGAATGGGCTTGACCACCTAGATTTTAACTTCCCAGGAAACAATCTTAGCCTGAAGTTGTAAAGCAATACCTGTCCTCCTTCAGTGAGATCTTTTTTTATCAATTTCTCATCATGCCACATTTTGGTTTTTTCTTTATTGATTGCTGCATTTTCATAGGCAAAATGGCTAAGTTCTTCCAATTCATTTAGCTGCAGCAATCTAGCATCTCCTGTTTTTTTATAGTCAAAGTTGAGTTTTTTTAGAGCCCAATGGGCCTTGTGTTGAAGTTCAATTGGTAGGTGACAGGACTTCCCATAAACCAACCTATAGGGAGACATCCCTAGAGTTGTTTTATAAGCAGTTCTGTAGGCCCATAATGCAACATCTAGATGTATTGACCATTCTTTTCTTGAAGGCCCTACCATTTTTTCCAACATCCTTTTTATTTCTCTTTTTGACAATTCAGTTTGACCACTAGTTTGTGGATGATAAGCAGTTGCTATTTTATGTTTAACTCCATATTTAGCCAATAGGGTCTCAATTAATTTGTTACAAAAATGAGATCCCTCGTCACTTATGATGGCTCTAGGAGTTCCAAAATGAGTGAAAATGTTTTTCAATAAAACTTTACTCACAGAGGTTTAAATTAGTAACATCCCCTAATTAGCAAATTAGATTGATTAAATTAGTAAGAGGTTTAACATTAATTAATTAAGTAACATAAACTCTAGTTGTGCATAATTGAAATATTATGTCAAGTTAGCAAGTTATGGTATTATCAAGTGTTAGGAGTGTATTAAGAGAAGTTTTAGAGGTAAAGGACATTTTGGTACCTTACCTCACTTAAATGAGGAGTCAGCTACATAAGTCAAACCCACACCCTACTTGTCAAAAATCTGAAATACACCACCCATTCACTTCCAGAAATTTAGAAACAAGAGGGAGAGTGAGAAGGGAGGAGAGTCGCATGAGAGGGAGAGAGTTTGAGGAGAAGAGAAATCATCCCCACCTAGATGCATGTCTCATCTAAAAACATCACTCAAATCAGATTTCTAACCTCTATCTCCTGGTACAAACTTCATCACCTTCACAGCCCCCAATCTCTTACCACCATTTTCGAGTGAGTGAGCTCCATTTTGATAAAAATGGAGATTCTACCTTGCATGTGTGTTTGATGAGCTGTAGAATCCATTTCAGCACTTACACTACAAAATAGAGCAGCTAAGAGAAGGATTGAATTGCTGAGTTCAAGTCTTAGATCCTTGGGAAGTTCGGGTTCAGTTTTTGGAGCGAGTTCGGAGACGGTCCGTGAGGCTATTCGAACGTGTCAACCGCTAGATTCGTCGTTAAGTGATTTTCATCACTTCGGGTGAGTTCTATAACTCGCTTAGGGAATGTGTTTGTGTTTCTGAATCTCCTTTTCAAAAACCATGGTCATGTATTTGTGTTATCAAAAGAAATTTTATTGAAAACCGTTTTCCCAAAGATCGTGATTTAACTATGAATTGCTTGATTGATTGTTGGGTGAGCTGAATTGGATTGCTATGATATAGTGTTTTAATGCGTGTTTGAGTTTGGGTCTCGATCGGAAGGGATTTTTCTAACACCCCGTTAATTTCTATCTTGTAGAAATTACCGAAGCGCACTACTGGCATACATCAGAGTGACTTTCCTTTTAACATATTGAACACATACGAAACTTCGATGAATCACTCATCAAACGTGCTTAAATAACTGAACTGAATATAATGAAGTCGGTCCTTACACCCTCAACTAGTGTTCAATACTCAAAACCGAAAGTCTGCGGAAGCGATTTACAACTTGAAATACATAAGTCGTACAATTGAGTAGTCTTAAGGTACTGAATACAAAATACAGAAATACAAAGCAAAACTGAAATAGAAGACATAAAGAGATAAAGATCGCGGCTGCTCCTCAAGCATCTTCATAGCCGTGCTTCACGGTCTTCAACTTTCCCTGCTTAACTGAAAACAACAACAATGGATTGGGTGAGGCAACTTGTCTCAGTGAGTTCTATCGCGACCCTTTACTAATTCTCTCGGTTCAATTATGCTTGATTCATTATCTAAAACTCATAGTCCTCAAAGTTGACTATGTGGCTGAACTATGCTCAATCACTGAGCCTAACAATGAACTATGCTCAATCACTGAGCCTAACAATGAACTATGCTCAATCACTGAGCCTAACAATGATTCTTAGCGTGTCACCGGTCACTTGGCATAATAAGCTTCCGGTGAACCCGTCCCCACTAATCACTAGTGGGTCCCTAACGGGGCCTAGGTTCATAAGGATCATGACTTCCTCTCCCCCAGCACACTAATCTGAAATAGGGTCGTCACCCTAACAATGGACTGTGCTCAATCACTGAGCCTAAACAATGATGCATATACAATATACAATAACAATGAGCAATGAAAACTGCTCAATCACTGAGCCTAACCTGAAAACATACTCATTCACTGAGCTTCATCATGACCTAATCTTATTCTTAACATTTGGTGATCTAGTTATTAACTTAACCTTATAATTTAGTGATCTCACAGGGATTACTAATGTTTGCTAACTTAACTTAACAACCTTACTCAATGAGTCAGTCTAACACATATATCAATCACACAGTCATAACATGAAACCAGTGGTCAATGACATGAGCATTCATTGCACCTGAACATAATCCAAACATAACCAATCACATGACAATAATATAACCTGGATCCAATGACAGTCAATTACCACTCAATTCAGGGCAATTCAATTATGGAAACATTGGGGAAGGTGGAAGGATGGATTAGAAAGCAATTGGAATCGTTCGGAATGATTTAAAACACTTTTGATCCGCATTCTGCATGGATGCAGAACGTGATCGAGAGGCAACAGAAGATGATGGAAGATATGTTGCAGATGCAACAGAATGCTCAAGCTCAGCCCCAGCAAGTCCCTGAGCCTCAAGTGGACCCAAGGAGGGTTTTCTCTGAATTTCTGAAAATGAAGCCGTCCGAGTTAAGAGGAGGACCGGATGTCATGGAAGCCCAGCATTGGCTAGATGATATCGAGAAGATTTTCGTAGCTATGCAAGTCACCGATGAAGACAAGTTGAGATTGGCAACTCATATGCTGAAAGGTGAAGCTAACAACTGGTGGACTAATGCCAAAGCCATGATGGTAACTATGGATACTCCCCAGACTTGGGAACATTTCAAGCATGTATTTTTGGAGCAGTTCTTTCCGACAGCCATGAGGTTCGACAAGGAGAACGAATTTCTGACTCTCACTCAAGGAAGTTCAACTGTGGGTCAGTACGCGGCTAAGTTTGAAGAGTTATATCAATTCTTCGGTTTGGCCGGGTATGCCCCCAATGACAAGTGGAAAACCGAAAGGTTCAAGTATGGGCTAAGGGAAGACATTGCTCAGAGTTTGAGTTCTTTTGCTTATACTAACTATGCTGCCATGGTTCAACAAGCACACATAGCTGAGAGTGACTTGAAAAGGTTGTATGCAAGCAGGAAAGTATTCCATCAGAATAAGAAGAATGTCGGATCATCTAACCATCAGACGGGTCCCAGGCACAACTCCAATAAAGGGAAACAGGTTCAGTCATCGAACTCCTCAAGGTTCAGTACGTGTTCCAACTGTGGAAAGTACCATCAGGGTAAATGCCAGATGGGATCCAACCAGTGTTATTTCTGCAAGAAAGACGGTCATTTTGCACGGGACTGCCCAGAGAAAGAGAAGAGTCAAGGAAGTAACCCTGCTGCTACTACAACTCATGGGAGAGTTTACACCTTGGACGCCCAGAAGGTCACACCGTCAGATAATCTACTAAGGGGTATGGGATCTCTTTTTAATAACTCCGTTCGTATTTTATATGATTCGGGTGCGACCCATTGTTTTATATCTCAAGTTTGTGTCGATCTGTTGGGATTGGTTTTAACTCCTTTGCCTCAACCAATCTCCATTAAGACTGCTGCTGAAGGTAGTGTTCAGACCCAAGCAATATGTGAAAATTGTCTTCTATCCATTGGAGACAGGAATTTTGTAGTAGACTTCATTTGTTTATCAATGAAGGGCATGGACGTTGTCCAAGGCATGAGTTGGATGACGGCCAATCATGTAACAATAGATTGCTTCCATCGAACTATCGGTTTCGCCTCCGAGTCAGTGGAGCTACAACCGCCAAATTCTGAAGCTGTTATTTCCTTCACTTCGGCCAATAATTATCTGTTCCAAGGCGCTGAAGCTTACGTCATGATGCTGTCTGCATCCACTGAGACAGGTCAGGATTTATCTTCTGTGCAAGTTGTTAATGAATTTCTTGATGTGTTTCCCGATGAAGTTCCTTCTTTTCCTCCGGATCGTGAGGTGGAATTCTCTATAGAGTTGGTTCCGAGCACTGGACCTATTTCTATAGCCCCGTATCGAATGTCGCCATTAGAGTTGAGGGAATTGAAAGCTCAACTGGAAGAGCTAATTTCCAAGCGGTTCATCCGGCCGAGTGCCTCACCATGGGGTGCTCCAGTGTTGCTCGTCAAGAAGAAGGACGAAAGTATGAGATTGTGTATTGATTATCGTCAATTGAATAAGGTGACTATCAAGAATAAGTACCCTCTGCCGAGAATTGATGATTTGCTGGATCAGTTGAGGGGAGCTTCTGTATTTTCAAAGATTGATTTAAGGTCTGGTTACCACCAAATCAGAGTTCGAGCTTTGGACGTCCCGAAGACCGCTTTCCGTACGAGATATGGACACTATGAATTCGTAGTGATGCCCTTCGGTTTGACCAATGCTCCAGCTGTATTCATGGATTATATGAATAGGATTTTTAATCCTTATCTGGATCAGTTTGTGGTAGTGTTCATCGATGATATCTTGGTGTTCTCTAAGACGATTGAGGAGCATGTGCAACATCTCCGAATTGTTCTGAACGTACTCCGAGAGAAGAAGTTGTATGCTAAGCCGTCCAAATGTGATTTTTGGATGCCAGAAGTTAAGTTTTTGGGCCATGTAATATCTAGGACAGGTGTTGCAGTGGACCCCAGTAAGATCGAAGCTGTAGTAGACTGGGAGCAGCCGTCTACCGTTACTGAGGTAAGAAGTTTCTTGGGATTAGGTGGGTATTATCGAAGATTCATTCAAGGATTTTCCCAATTGGTTCTTCCACTCACTCGGTTAACTCGTAAGGGTCAGCCATTTGTTTGGGATTCAGACTGTGAAAATTGTTTCATGGAATTGAAGAGTCGTTTGACTTCTGCACCCATCCTGATTCTTCTGGATCCGTCAGTAGGATTCCAAATCTATTGCGACGCTTCTGGTAAGGGTTTAGGATGTGTCCTAATGCAGAATCGACAAGTAGTTGCTTATGCCTCCAGGCAGTTGAAGCCGCATGAAGAGAATTACCCCACTCATGATTTAGAGTTGGCGGCGATTGTGTTTGCCCTAAAGATTTGGAGACATTACCTGTATGGGTCTCGTTTCGAAGTCTTTAGTGACCACAAGAGCCTCAAGTATTTGTTTGACCAAAAAGAGTTGAACAACAGTAGGAGATGGGTAGAATTTCTGAAAGATTATGATTTTGAATTGAAGTACCATCCTGGTAAGGCTAATGATGTTGCCGATGCTTTGAGCAGAAAGTCTATCCATACTGCAAAGCTGATGATGCACGAGATGTCATTGTTGGAATCATTCAGAGACCTCAATTTGAGAGTTAAGTCAAGAAGGAACAGGTTGGTGTTGAGTCACATTCAGATTTCAAGTTCATTGAGGAATCTGATTCGCTCAGCCCAAGAAGGTGATGTAGAGCTACAATCGCAGAAGATATTGCCGAGTTACACCGAAGACGGTGATGGAGTAATTTGTTTTGATGGCAGAATCTGCGTGCCGAATGATGAGGATGTGAAGAGGCAAGTTTTAGAGGAGGCTCATAAGAGCCAATTCTCAATACATCCGGGGTCTACCAAGATGTATCGAGATTTAAAGCAATTGTACTGGTGGCCGGGTATGAAAGTGGATATTGCAGAGTTTGTGTCTCGATGCTTGACTTGTCAAAAGGTTAAGATAGAGCACCTGAAGCCAGGTGGCCAGTTACAACCGTTGAATGTACCTGAATGGAAATGGGAAAGTATATCTATGGATTTTGCCATGGGATTTCCACGGTCCCAAACCGGAAATGATTCTATTTGGGTAGTGGTGGATCGCCTGACCAAGTCCGCTCATTTTATTCCAGTGCGTTCGACTCACAAGGTTGCTATGTTAGCAGATGAATATCTCAAGAATATTGTGAAGTTGCATGGAATCCCTACAAGTATCATCTGTGATCGAGATCCCAAGTTTACATATCGATTTTGGAGAGCATTGAATATGGCGTTGGGAACAAAGGTGTGTGTTAGCACCGCATACCATCCTCAGACAGACGGGCAGACTGAGAGGACAATTCAGACATTGGAAGATATGTTGAGAGCTTGTGTACTTGATAGTAGAGGCAGATGGGAGGATCATCTTCCATTGGTGGAATTCTCATACAACAACAGTTATCATTCTAGTATCGGAATGGCTCCATATGAATCATTGTATGGAAGGAAGTGCAGAACACCATTGTGTTGGTGGGATGTAGGTGAGCGGAGATTGTTGGGACCGGATTTGGTTCGTGAGACTACGGAGAAGATCCGTCAAATAAGAGAAAGGATGAAAGCCGCGCAGAGTCGGCAAAAGAGTTATGCGAATAAGAGAAGAAGGCCGTTAGAATTCGAAGAAGGAGATCATGTCTTTTTGAAACTTTCTCCAACCATCGGGACCGGTATTGCTTTGCGAGCGAAGAAGCTCAGTCCTCGGTATGTCGGACCCTTCCAGATTATCGAGCGAGTTGGGTCGGTAGCGTATCGCATTGCCTTACCTCCAGAATTGTCCAGACTACATGATGTGTTTCATGTATCGCAGCTGAGGAAATATATTCATGATCCGAATCAACCATTAAGTTATGAAGCGATTGACATCAGACCGGATCTATCTTATCATCCTACCCCAATCAGGATCATCGAACGTGGCGAGAAAACGCTCCGGACGAGGTCAATTCCTATTGTCAAGGTGCTTTGGGACGGTGCGTCACCTGACGAAGCGACATGGGAAGTAAAGGAGAGCATGCGGGAGAAATATCCGTATTTGTTCGAGTAAGGTATTTTTGTCAATTTTGAGGACAAAATTTTAGAAGTTGGGGTGATTGTAACATCCCCTAATTAGCTAATTAGATTGATTAAATTAGTAAGAGGTTTAACATTAATTAATTAAGTAACATAAACTCTAGTTGTGCATAATTGAAATATTATGTCAAGTTAGTAAGTTATGGTATTATCAAGTGTTAGGAGTGTATTAAGAGAAGTTTTAGAGGTAAAGGACATTTTGGTACCTTACCTCACTTAAATGAGGAGTCAGCTACATAAGTCAAACCCACACCCTACTTGTCAAAAATCTGAAATACACCACCCATTCACTTCCAGAAATTTAGAAACAAGAGGGAGAGTGAGAAGGGAGGAGAGTCGCATGAGAGGGAGAGAGTTTGAGGTGAAGAGAAATCATCCCCACCTAGATGCATGTCTCATCTAAAAACATCACTCAAATCAGATTTCTAACCTCTATCTCCTGGTACAAACTTCATCACCTTCACAGCCCCCAATCTCTTACCACAATTTTCGAGTGAGTGAGCTCCATTTTGATAAAAATGGAGATTCTACCTTGCATGTGTGTTTGATGAGCTGTAGAATCCATTTCAGCACTTACACTACAAAATAGAGCAGCTAAGAGAAGGATTGAATTGCTGAGTTCAAGTCTTAGATCCTTGGGAAGTTCGGGTTCAGTTTTTGGAGCGAGTTCGGAGACGGTCCGTGAGGCTATTCGAACGTGTCAACCGCTAGATTCGTCGTTAAGTGATTTTCATCACTTCGGGTGAGTTTTATAACTCGCTTAGGGAATGTGTTTGTGTTTCTGAATCTCCTTTTTGAAAACCATGGTCATGTATTTGTGTTATCAAAAGAAATTTTATTGAAAACCGTTTTCCCAAAGATCGTGATTTCACTATGAATTGCTTGATTGATTGTTGGGTGAGCTGAATTGGATTGCTATGATATAGTGTTTTAATGCGTGTTTGAGTTTGGGTCTCGATCGGAAGGGATTTTGGAATCGGAACGGAATGGATTACTCATGAAAATACTATTTTCTGGAAAACTGATAGAGACGCACAGATCGTGTGCCTACGAGCACGGGTCGTGCGCCTCCCTCTGATACGACAGGAACTGGATTTTTAAAACACGCATGGATCGTGCGCCTAGTCGCACGGGTCATGCGTATGTCTCTGGAACTTTTTAAAATTTCAGTGGATAACGCACGGATCGTGCGCCAAGTCGCACGGGTCGTGCGTATCTTTCTGGAAATCTTCTGCAAACTGTTCAAAAACGCACGGGTCGTGCGCCTATACGCACGGGTCGTGTGAGACCTTCTGACCTTCAATTTCAAAGTACCTTTCTATCCATTCCAAATGATCCCAATCCTCTTCCAATCCATTCCCCAAGGTCCCACAACAATGTAAAGGTAACAATGGTATGAGATTGAACATGTTCGATAGAAAGATTGTGTGTTATGAGTAAAATGGAAAACCGCTCTTAGAGAACGCGAGAGTGCAAATGTCAAAGAATGATAATAACACACGGTACTTGACTGATATTATACACTGTAATTGACTGATACGGTACATGGTACTTGACTGGAATGACTAACAGCCCATTGCGGGTACACAGACTGAAAATGTATAATAAATATACAAGAGGAAAAAAGGGTGACGACCCTAAGAGGTTAGCATACTAGGGGAGGGGAAGTCATGAGCCCCAAAACCTAGACTCAAGAATGTTTCCCCTGCTAGAAATAGCGGGATGGGTTCACCAAAGTCAAGAGATGCCTATAAAATAGGTAGACTGAGGTGTTATGCTAAAAACATGGAACAAAGATTGCATGCTTCATGTGTCGCTTAGGAGGGCCATGAGCATGAAGGTTACAGGAACTAAATGTATTTCCACGTGGTTGCTTTTTAGGACCATGTTAGCTATTTGGCAAGTGTACCAAATGTCGCAAGTAATATAATTTAACGGTAAGAACCGGTCGTATCCACAGGGATTGCGTTTTATTATCAATTAAGCAGGTAAATTAATTCTTAGCGGTAGAAACGGAAAGATATTCTTTTTTTGGGATTTTGTAAATTAAATGCAAGATAGTGTTTGAAAATAAAGCAAGATACAAGCGATTAAGGATTGATTCATCTTCCCTACGCTATCCTATGACCTTCAGCTAATTACAGATTAGTTGTTCGAACTACCAGATTCAATTCACTATGATAGGTTAAGAGCAATTCCTTGCCTCAGAACCCCTTTTACCTAATTGAGTTACCCTAATTCCTTAGGTGAATCATGCCAATCAGTAAAGCAATAAACTCAAGAAATAAAGAATTCACGCACCCAACCCCATATTCCTATGGTGATCACAAGTACATGATCTAATACCCCATATCCAGCATGCAACCCATATTCCTATGCAATCACATAACCTAGATCATTATAATTATCATATGTAACTATAAAGCATTAAACTCAGAAGCATAGACTTATGATAATTCAAACTACTAATCGTATTAACCATAACAAAGCATTCATAGGATAGTTTTGGGAAGAGTCATCTCTCCCTAATCAAAAGAAACTAAGTAGACAACATCATAAGAGTAGAAATCAAGAGTAGGAGAAGATTACACAAGTAAAGATCCATTAGAACCTTCAAACCCTTGTTCCCAAGGTGAAGGAAGGCCTCCAAATTCTCCCCCAGCTGCTGCTCCAAACCCTAGCACTGCTCTCCAGACGAAGTCCCTGAACAATTCGCTGAAAACTGATATTTAACCTAACTTTCTGAAGTCCATCGCGACGCGGCCCGTATCCATCGCGACGCGATATTTCACCGAATCAACAATCCTCCTGTTTTATGCTTCCTTCGCGACGCGAACCCTCCTGGTCGCGACGCGAAATTGCTCAGAAACTCAAATCTTCCCAATTGTGCTGCATCTCCGGGCAAGTGTCTGGTTCGCCGAATGATAACACACAAATTGGAAGTCTTCAAGTACAATTTAGCTCCAAAAGTGAAGGAATTGCTTGCAACAGGACTTCCTACTACAATTATCTAAAACTATGCCAAATCCCTTAACGATTGACTGAAATAAACTTAAATGACTAACAAATTGGTTGCAAACTGAATAAAAATATACATATGATGAGGACTCATCACAACCCCAAACTTGAACTTTTGCTTGTCCTCAAGCAATCACTCCATTCACTGTGGCAATTTGACATTCAGCTTTTACATAATTCACAGGCCAATAGATCATTCAGCACATCAGAAAGTATCATCCAACATAATATAGTGACAAAACAATTGAATTGGAAAACACAAGATCATAAACAGGCAAGCAATCTCAAGTCCTCTCTTTTTCACACATCTCACTACTGTTTCGCTCTTTGAGGTGTTTTAGGTGTTTCACTCAATTCACAGTACCTGCATCATCGTTTCATAGGCTTGAACAAGTACTATACCAATCAATACACATGAATTTTACACACACTGTTTGAGGACTTTGAAGGTTATAATGGGGCTTAGGTAAGGGTGGGTAAAATTTGGATAAGTAGGTTAAAACTTGGAGTTAGGCCTACCTCTCATTTGTCAATTTTTAACATTCTCACTCACTTACCATTTTCCCAAAGCATTTCACAAGAGAAGGAATTTCAAAAATTTTTTTTTGTAGCCTCGCGACGCGAAGGCATGCTGTCGCGACGCGAAAATAGACAAAAACCAGAACTGAAACATTTTTCTTTTCTATTCTTTTTTTTTTCTTTGTATGTTCCATTCTCTTGTATACCACCCCAAACTTAGATTGTTGCTATTCCATGAGCAACCCCAAACTTAGAATTTTTCCCCACCCTCATGCTTTTGTCTACCTAACTCCAAGTTAAGAAACCTAGGCAATGATATGTAGAAAAAAATACAAAAACAACAAAAAGGCTCAGAGGGGCTAGCAAAGGATAAACATTAATGGGTTGGCGTGAAAGGCTCAGGGGTGCCAAAAAACAATTTGCCTCAGTGTATGTAAAAATCACATGTATGACAGTTAAGTACAAGCTCAAGTTCTGCAGACTAATACAGGCAAGGAATAATCACACAATGAATATAGGAAGTGTTTGGGCTCAAACCTCACAGCTGGGATAAGAGATGAACTTTTGAGAGCTTGCCCAAAGATGATCCAGGTCTTCCTCAACCTTTGACTTGGCCACTGACATTATCTGATGAAAAAAATCTGAAATGGAAGAAATCACATGGTAGCTGCAAAAAACTTGTTAGCTATTTGGCAGCGGCGCCAAAAACTTGTTAGCTATTTGGCAAGTGTACCAAATGTCGCAAGTAATATAATTTAACGGTAAGAACCGGTCGTATCCACAGGGATTGCGTTTTATTATCAATTAAGCAGGTAAATTAATTCTTAGCGGTAGAAACGGAAAGATATTCTTTTTTTGGGATTTTGTAAATTAAATGCAAGATAGTGTTTGAAAATAAAGCAAGATACAAGCGATTAAGGATTGATTCATCTTCCCTACGCTATCCTATGACCTTCAGCTAATTACAGATTAGTTGTTCGAACTACCAGATTCAATTCACTATGATAGGTTAAGAGCAATTCCTTGCCTCAGAACCCCTTTTACCTAATTGAGTTACCCTAATTCCTTAGGTGAATCATGCCAATCAGTAAAGCAATAAACTCAAGAAATAAAGAATTCACGCACCCAACCCCATATTCCTATGGTGATCACAAGTACATGATCTAATACCCCATATCCAGCATGCAACCCATATTCCTATGCAATCACATAACCTAGATCATTATAATTATCATATGTAACTATAAAGCATTAAACTCAGAAGCATAGACTTATGATAATTCAAACTACTAATCGTATTAACCATAACAAAGCATTCATAGGATAGTTTTGGGAAGAGTCATCTCTCCCTAATCAAAAGAAACTAAGTAGACAACATCATAAGAGTAGAAATCAAGAGTAGGAGAAGATTACACAAGTAAAGATCCATTAGAACCTTCAAACCCTTGTTCCCAAGGTGAAGGAAGGCCTCCAAATTCTCCCCCAGCTGCTGCTCCAAACCCTAGCACTGCTCTCCAGACGAAGTCCCTGAACAATTCGCTGAAAACTGATATTTAACCTAACTTTCTGAAGTCCATCGCGACGCGGCCCGTATCCATCGCGACGCGATATTTCACCGAATCAACAATCCTCCTGTTTTATGCTTCCTTCGCGACGCGAACCCTCCTGGTCGCGACGCGAAATTGCTCAGAAACTCAAATCTTCCCAATTGTGCTGCATCTCCGGGCAAGTTTCTGGTTCGCCGAATGATAACACACAAATTGGAAGTCTTCAAGTACAATTTAGCTCCAAAAGTGAAGGAATTGCTTACAACAGGACTTCCTACTACAATTATCTAAAACTATGCCAAATCCCTTAACGATTGACTGAAATAAAATTAAATGACTAACAAATTGGTTGCAAACTGAATAAAAATATACATATGATGAGGACTCATCAGACCACGAGTTCATATTTGTGGTTTTTACAGAGAAACAGGGGAAAGCAAAGGCGGTAAAGCATGGTTAGCTGGTGTGACTCTTGGAGTCATTGAAGACCTAGTTTAATGTTTTAGACCTTTGTTCCGTTTATTGTTTCTATGTTCCGATTGTATAACTTCTGATGTTAAGTTGTAAAATCGTTTCCGCTACTTTATGTTTTGAGTATTGAACACCAGGAATATGTACAAGTCTTAAGTTTTGGAACTTAAGCATTTTCAGAAAGTTTATGAGGTTCAGAGAACCAGTTATTATGTATTGTCAAAAGTTTTAGTTGTGTTCAATATTTCAATAACAGGAAGTTACTCTGATGTATGCCATTTAGTGCATTTCGGTGATTCTATATGTTAGAATTTATCGGGGTGTTACACATAGTCTACAGCTACCAAAATGTACAGGTTTCCATGAGAAGGGGGGAAAGGTCCCATGAAATCCATTCCCCAAACATCAAAGAGTTCAACCTCTAGAATCTTTGTTAAAGGCATTTCATGTTTGTTTGAAATGTTCCCTGTTCTTTGGCACCTATCACATTTTTTTACAAAGTCTTGAGCATTTTTAAAAAGTGAAGGCCAATAGTAGCGAGATAGCAATACCTTTGCAGCAGTTCGGATACCACCAAAATGCCCACCAAATGGTGCAGAATGGCAGTGCTGTAGCACTTGAATTTGTTCTTCCTCTGCTAGGCATCTCCTCATTAGCTGGTCTTGACACTTCTTGTATAGAAAAGGTTCATCCCAATAATATTGTTTCGTTGTGTGGACGAACCTTCTCTTTTGCTGATAGGTCATCTCACCAGGTACCACCTTGCTAACCAAAAAATTTACTATGTCGGCATACCTAGGTGTTGCAGGTTCAGGCGCTACAGCGTCTAGTGTCTTTACACTAGCCGCTACAGCGGTTGATGATTCAGCAGTTATTGCCAATATCTGCTCATCTGGAAAGTATTCTTTGATCTCCCCACCTGCTGTACCTGCAATGTCTCTTTCCAATCTAGACAGATGATCAGCAACTTGGTTCTCCACTCCTTTTTTATCCCTTATTTCTAAATCAAATTCTTGGAGTAGGAGAACCCACCTAATTAGCCTAGGCTTTTCATCTTTCTTTGTTATCAAGTATTTGATGGATGAATGGTCTGTGAAGACAATTACTTTGGTGCCCACCAAATATGATCTAAATATATCAAAAGCAAAGACTAGAGCTAATAATTCTTTCTCAGTGACTGTGTAATTCAGTTGAGCCTCTACAAGTGTTTTGCTAGCATAAGATATAGAGTGAAAAATTTTATCATACCTTTGCCCAAGAACAGCTCCAATGGCAAAGTCACTAGCATCACACATAAGCTCAAAAGGCTTACTCTAGTCAGCAGCTATAATAACTGGTGCTGTTATTAAAGCTTTCTTCAATTTATCAAAGGCTAACATGCATTGCTCATCAAATGTGAAGGGGTTATCATGTTGTAATAGTTGACATAGAGGTTTGGAGATTTTTGAAAAATCTTTTATGAACCTCCTATAGAATCCAGCATGCCCCAAAAAGCTTCTAATACCTTTGATGTTGGTTGGAGGAGGTAGCTTCTTAATGACCTCTATTTTAGCCTTGTCCACTTCCAATCCTTTTTGGGATATCTTATGCCCCAAAACTATACCTTCTTGTACCATAAAATGGCATTTCTCCCAGTTCAGCACAAGGTTAGTCTCTTCACATCTAATCAAGATTTCTTCCAAGTTGGATAGGCACAGATGGAATGTTTCTCCAAACACAGAAATCATCCATGAAAACTTCCATGGATCTTTCAATGTAATCAGAGAAAATTGCCATCATACACCTTTGAAAAGTGGCAGGTGCATTACACAGGCCAAATGGCATCCTTCTAAAGGCAAAGGTGCCATATGGACAAGTGAATGTAGTTTTCTTCTGATCTTCAGGCAGTATTGCAATCTGGTTATAACCTGAATAACCATCAAGAAAGCAATAAAATTATTTACCTGCTAGACTGTCCAGCATCTGATCAATGAAAGGCAATGGGAAATGGTCCTTTCTTGTGGTTTTGTTCAACCTCCTGTAATCCATGCATATTCTCCAGCCTGTTATTTTTCTGGTTGGAAGCAGCTCATTCATTTCATTAGCAATTACTGTTACCCCTCCCTTCTTTGGCACAGACTGCACAGGACTAACCCATGCACTATCAGATATGGGGTACACAATACCTACATCCAGCCACTTAATGATTTCCTTCTTCACCACCTCTTTCATAATAGGGTTCAGCCTCCTCTGCCCTTTAATACAATTTTTAGAATCTTCCTCTAACACTATTCTGTGCATACAGATGGTTGGGCTGATACCTTTGATATCTGACATCTGCCATCCAATAGCCTTTTTATGCCGCTGCAGCGTTTGAATTAGATCCTGCTCCCGCTGTTCAGAAAGGTCAGAAGCAATTATAACAGGCAAAGTACTATTGTCCCCCAGATACGCATATTTGAGGTGTGAAGGCAACTCCTTCAGTTCCAGAGTTGGTGGTTGTTCAGTGGAGGGGAGATCCTTTCTCATGTCAGACTTCTCCTGCTCCAAAGATTCATATTTCTTAGCCCAAATTTCTTTAACTATCTGTTCCTTCTCTTCTGCAGCTTCTGTATCAGATCCTGCATCTTCAGTGCTGTCCAGTAACTGCCTCAGATGATCTGTGCTTTTCTGGAAGTGATCCTGAACTACTTGGTCAATGGCAGGCACAAAGGAGCACTCTTCAATGTTGGGACCTGGAAATTTCATAGCATTGAGGATGTTGAACTTGACTTCTTGGTCATTGACCCTCATGATCAATTCTCCTCTCTGCACATCTATTAATGTTCTTCCAGTAGCCAAGAATGGCCTTCCCAGTATGATGGGTACTTCTTTATCTGCATCAAATTCCAAAATTACAAAATCAATAGGAAATACAAATTTGTCTACCTTTATTAGAACATCTTCTAAGATTCCTTCCGGATAAGCAAGAGTTCTATCAGCTAGCTGCAGTTTAAGTGAGGTAGGTCTGGCAGTCCCCACTTCTAGCTGTGTGTATATGGACTTGTTCTGCATCAACATGCTGCACTCCCCAGTCATTGCTACTATCTCAAATTCCCCAAGTCTTCTCCTCTTAGTGAGCACATCCTTCATAAACTTTGCATAGTTGGGCATTTGTTGGAGAGCCTCCACCAAAGGGACATTAATGTGCAACTGTTTAAGGACTTCTAGGAATTTGTTAAATTGCTTGTCTTCATGAGCCTTTCGAAGTCTTTGAGGGTATGGAGGATCAGGATATGTTGGGATAATTTTGGGTGGTGGTGGTATCTTTTCAGCAATAGGCGCTGCAGCGTTAGGTTTAGGCGCTGTAGCGGCTGTTGCAGGTTCTTTTTGTTTTTCAGAATTTTTATTTTTTCCATCATCTGAAACAGTTGATGGTCCTATCAAATCTTTCCCACTCCTTAAAGATATAGCTTTTACATGCTCCTTCCTTGTAGTATTTGAAGTTGAGGCTTCTGTAGTGGATGGTAATGATCCACTAACTCTTTGGGAAAGGACATTAGCCATCTGCCCCATCTGTACTTCCAGATTCTTAGTGGAAGCTTCATGAGTTTTCAGAGTTGTCTTGCAATCACTCATAAAGCTTTTCATCAATCCTTCCAATGAATTATCTATGACAGGGGAATTCTGCCTTTGGTAGTTCTGAGTGGGGAATCCTGGTGGATTTGCTGGAGCACTATAATTAGGTGTTGTAGCGTTGTTGGCTCCCCATCTGAAATTGGGGTGATTCTTCCAACCAGGATTATATGTATTTGAATAAGGATTATTATTTTTGTTGAAACCCACAAAGTTCACAGAGACTGGATTACTAGGACATTCTTCATACAAATGCTCTCCCCCACAATATACACAGCTTACTGACCCTAGAGAGGCTTGCTCAATAACACCCACTGTTGGTTCACGTGCCGCTGCAGCGGTAACCGCAACAGCGTTTGATGTGCTCATAGATTTTATCATGTTAGTGAGAGAGGCAACTTGTGCAGATAGAGCAGAAACTTCACTTATTTCATGCACCCCAGCTACCTTCTTCTGCTGAGCTAACCTTTCTGTGGGCCATTGATAACTATTTGTTGCAATATCATCAATCAGCTCACATGCCTCATTGTAGGAGGTCTTTAACAACACGCCCCCTGAATAAGCATCTAACATTTGTCTGGTTGTTGGGTCTAGTCCATTGTAGAAGGTCTCCATTTGGATAATCACAGGTATACCATGATGAGGGCAGTTTCTTAACAGCTCCTTCCATCTCTCCCATGCTTCAAATAGTGTTTTAGCATCTTTTTGTCTGAATGCAGTAACCTCATTCCTCATTCTTGCATTTTTACTTGGAGGAAAATATTTTGCTAAGAATTTCTCAGCCATTTCATTCCAAGTATGGATAGAGTTAGGCTCTAGAGAAGTTAACCAGGCCTTTGTCTATCTTTCAAGGAATAAAGAAAAAGTTTTAATCTGAATGCATCATCACTTACCCTTGGAATGATGAAGTTACTGCAGACTTCCAAAAATTGCTTCAAATGTAAATATGGGTCCTCTTGAGGAGCACCACCAAACTGTCCCACTATTTGCAACATTTGGAACATCATAGGTTTAAATTCAAACTGAGTTGTATGGAGAGTAGGTCTTTCTATGCTTGTCTCCAGTGTTTGGAACACAGCATAGTCCCTCATTGGTCTATCTCTGTCATTTACCATTTGAGCAGGTCCTTCATTTATGAATTGATGTCTGTACCAGTCCTCTTGGTCATGTAAGGTGGGAGTGGGTGGCTGATGATGTCTACCTCTACCCCTTCCACCTGGTTCAGTCCCTCCTCTACCAGAATTAGATCTTCCATGTGGAGTGGTAGCTCTACCAGAAGTGGTCCTCTGACTATGTTCTGACATTGTTGGTCTGAGTATTTGAAGATGTCTTAGTTTCCTGAACCTTCTCTCTGGTTCTGAGTATGGTTCAAATTCTGGTGGTTGAGACCTGGGCATACGCTGTAGCACTTACTGCTGCAGCAACAAGAAACAACACACGAGTGTAAAATAGGCACTAAGCTTACTAAAAACTTAAACAATGAAAATTAAATGCAATCCCCGGCAACGACGCCAAAAACTTGTTGTGCGAAAAGTAGATGTGCAAGTATACACAATCGCAACAAGTAATATAATGATATGTAAAGTTCGTTCCCACAGGGATTGGAATTAATCTAAGAAGTTTAAGTGACTAGAAACTTAGTAAAAAGAGTTAAGTGGCAAATAAAAGTGTTGTGTTGTAAACATAATGATTTGAGATAAAATATTAGTGAATTTAAAGTATTTAGAAGGGAGTTGGATAGCTCAGTAGTTGTGTAAATTCCCAAGAGTAATGTTCAAATAATATTTAGACGCTGTAACGTTAAGTGCTGTAGCGCTTCAGAATCCGTAGACGCTGTAGCGCCTTGGTGGCGTGCCTTTCAGTCACTATCGTCAGGGTTATGTTACAAGACTCCTATGTCTAGGCTCTAAATAAGTTTTACCCCTGTGTATTAAGCTCTTACAACATTTGCCTTATGAACTATTACTCCCCTATGACTAGAGTTAAGTAGTGCTTCCTTTAAATGTCTTTAAAGGGTTTTCATTCATATCATTCCTTGAGTTCTCTTTGTGAACCATGTCTGTGCCCACAAAGTTACCTTGTTTAAGTTGATCATTCCCAAACCAAGATTGAAAGCATTATGACACAAGGAATAAAACACAAACATCATAATATTATACAAAAGTTACTCAAGGTTCATTACACACCAAGAACAATCCAACTACAACAAAGTTAGCTCATCACAAGCTCCATCAACATAATACAACTAGGGAGTGTGTATTACCATAAGAAGACAAGAGAAGAGTGGTTGCAAAAGATACACTCCAATGATCCCAAGTAGCATACGAAGGATGAAGTTGAGACGTGAGCAAAACCTTGAATGAAGACTAGAAAACTATCCTAAAAATAAAAGCTTAAGAGTGGAATAACAATGGAGAAAAGCTACTATGTCACAAGTGGTTCTTCTTTCAAGTTACAACTCTCTATGTCTACGTATATTATTGCCTAATATGAGGCATTCTATTCTAATCTAAACTAACCAAGTCTTAATAAAATAATAATATTAAATCATGATTATAAAACTTAGATATTATCCTTAAGTTACTTTACAAAAAGTGCTAATGATGGAAGTCACCAACTATCACATGGGTTCCATTTAGGAGGCACCAAGTGTAATTTAGTATCCACTTGGAAGTCAAAATATCCAGTTGAGAAGAAGAGATAAGGGTGATGACTCATCATATCCTCAAGTGGTCACACAAATATCTCAATGGTCAGCCGCCATATAACGCTGTAGCGTCTCCTTGATAGCATACCGCTGCAGCGCTAAAGCAAAACATCAAACATATTCACAAAGGCATTGATTATGCCCAAGGTTTAGGGAATTGACTTATAACCTGTATTTACTCTAATATTCACGTATTCACATATTTAAGTACTAGAATTATTTGAGAAGTGAGCTTGACTTAAGTATTAAGAGCATAAATAACCTATATAAAATAGAGTTATCACTCAGCATGAAAATACGTCGAGTTGAAGGAGGACCGCCTCGCCTCACTTTGCTCAAATGCGTCGAATTGAAAGAGAATATTCACGCCTCAGATCGCTTGGATGCGTTGAAAAGAAGAAGAGTTTGGGGCGGACTTGAGAAAAGGCATCTCACTCCCCAGCTTGCTTGAAAGTAAGGAGCTTGAGGGGAACGTCTCGTACCTCAGGCTTGCTGAATGCACGAAGCTGAAGGTAGAGATCCTTTATTCCAAACCGAAACCGGGATCAACAAGCCCCACGACTTGGTCGATTTCCTTCAAAGATCCCAGAAGCATATGGACTACGAAGAGGGCGAGCTGGCCTACAAGGATATTAAAGAGCCAGGGCTGGAGCAAGCCCAAGCAAAAGGGACGCCTCGTGAGTCCCAACCCCGACAAGGCCGTTTCTCAGAGTACACCTTGCTGAACACATCTCGGACGAAGATCCCTTGCCGAATGTGCCGACATGGAGTTTCGGGACATAAAATAATCTGAACCTCTCGTGCAAAGGAAGGATCGAACCTCGAGGAGCCATTGTCGCTACCACCGGAGCAACGGACACGATACCAATGGCTGTCGGGCTTTGAGAGATGACATCGAATAGCTGATCCTGAAGGGGAAACTTCAGCAATGCTTGAAAGGCGAGACGGGAGAGACTAGTCGCACCCAAAAACGATCACGGTCCCCACGCCAAAGCTGCAAAGGAGGATGAAAGTGATGCTTTTGAAAAGTCAGACGCCCAGAAATCCAAAAGAAGGCTAGTCGCCATGCTCATCCTCGGAGGAGACTTTTTAGAAGGCGACCTGACAAGCAAATCAATGAAGAGAAGGTGGAAGGAAATCATGAATGTTGCCTCAACTTCGAAGCCCCTGGAGGGACCATCCAGGCCACCCATATCCTTTGGAGACCAAGATCTGCTGGATGAAAAACCCAACAAATAGGTCCCACTATTGATCTCCGCTGTCATGGCCAATGTCGAAGTCCGAAGTATCCTGGTCGATCTGGGTAGCTCCGCGTACATCATCTTTGAGGACTTGTTGAAAGTGTTGCACATCTCTACTGATGACATCACTCATTACCATGGAACTCCACTGACTGCTTTCAATGGATCAACAGTCGAGCCACTTGGCCATGTCGAACTGATGGTCACTTATGAAGACCCGGATGGTGAACAACTGCTGTGTCGAACTGTAAAGACACCCCTTCCTAATCCTCCCATGCAAATTAATACACCAGTGCATAATTGGGAGGCCGACATTAGGCAGGCTGGGAGCAGTAACCTCAACTGTACATTTGAAGATGAAATTTTACTCCTTGGACAACAGGATTGTAACCCTGCAAGCTGACTTGGGAGGATCCCACAAATGCTACGCAGGCGCAGGATGCGACGCAGCAAGATGCGACACAGGCTGTGGGAAGCGACGCGGGCTGCAGGATGCAGGATGAGACGCTGGCTGCAAGACGCGACACACGAGACGCACAGAGTCATGAGATGCGCACCAGAACACCCTCACGTAAGGAGCACTGCGCAGAATCCCTAGTTGTACAGCGCAGCAGCCTCAAGCGGGAAGCGCCGCACGCAGTCACGAGATGTGCAGCAGAGCAGTCTCACGCACCATCTGAGGTACGACACTAAAGGGGCGCCTCACGAGAGCACCACTTAGGACCTAGAAAGTCCACTCTCTTCCAGGAATGTGCGGGCAAAGATCAACGGTGTTAAAACAACGCGCGAGACATCACTAAGGAAACATAATACTAACCACCATGATCCGAGGTGATCTTGCAAGTATAACTTCATAAATCCTCATCGTTATGATCAGCAAAACAATCAAGCCCCGAGGAAATAGCATGGAGCATCACGACTAAACCTGACGGTAGAAAGGGGCGGCATGAGATCGACGCTACGATCGTTTACGTTTCCCTATAAACCAAGGCACGAGCCAGTTGGCTCTCAACATCGAAAAGACTATGAACATGTCGCAACCCCCTGAAGGACGAGTTATAATCAGGCCGGGACCTGGTAAACTGTCCCCCAGGGCGTACCTTAACGCTCAGGAAAGATACATGAGGGATACCTAGAGCCCGGTACCCCTTCGAATCATGCTATCCGAGGCCTAATGGCTAGCCCAATCGAACAAGATGGATAGCTAATTCAGGAATGGTAGTGCAAAAGAATATGTAAAACAAACATAGATGATACAGTGAACTCACAAAAGAAATAGTTACCCCGGAGATTCCCGGACCGTCAAATTACACGCAAACGACAAAGTGTGACCCCGAATCGAAATCGAGGTTCCACCAAAATTCCACTAGTACGAGAATTAAAAGTACATAGATCAAACGAAGTTAAAAGAACTATACATTCAAAGAGAGGGGGCTATGACATCGAAGTCAGTTTTGTTGGGATGGAATCTGCCAATCCTCCCACCAAGAACCTCATGCTCGAATTGAAAAACGTTCGGCTCCAACATGGCTTATGGATACAAATAGCGCACATGGTCCAAGACACTCGGAGCAAAGGCCTCATCCCTCGCAGAGAAGGCATTAGCCCGATATTTTCGTGAAGGCCAGATAATCTCCCTAGCCTCACCAAGGCCCGAATCCCTGTAAGGGCCCTGAAGGGCACTCCCATGTTGAGGCAAGCCACTGTCTTAGGACGGGAAGATATGACAGCAGAAGCAGGGACAGGGCTGATCGGCCTGGACACTGCACCCGGACGAATCTCCTTCTCAGCCAACATTGCCAAGCCATCAAAAGATAGTGGAGCAAATATCTATCTGCAGGGGGACAGTAAAACATGTTAGTATAACAAGAAAGTGTTAAAAAGAAGAAAAGTTTGGGCTCGGAGGTTAAATGGACAACAACAACTCTAATCATATCCAACGTCAAACGTTCTACATTAGATAATAGACTCGAAGGAATGGCGTAGGAAGCACTAATTTGGGCGGCATCAACATTAGACACACCAAGATAAAAAATTTCCCTGATTAAAGCCCCTTCCTCATCGAATTCTCCTAAGCTATCCATAGCCCGCTGGCTATCCAGCACCCAGGAGTTAGGATGCAGTTGGGACCAGGAAATCGAGAGAAATTTCATCACCTCTAACTGAAATAGTGTGAAGAATGGACAGACGCACATCCTAAAAATAAGGCTGTAATGCTTCGTAAACTTTAGACCATTAGGTCCAATTCCATCCACCCTCCAATCATCCTCGATCAATTCCTGCGAACCAGGAATGTCACACCTAGGGGCGTAGACGCTTCTGCCGGACCGAATAGATCGTGCGACCCAATCAAAGTTAACTCCATCTACCTCTACTACTGCAAGATCAAACTGAAAGTCAGAGTCTCCAGACGAGGAATGAATAGCCAAGCGAGGCGCCTCAGACGTCGCAGACTCAGACACACTAAGGTCCCCCCGGCGGACAACCAATCGAATAGCCAGCTTCTCATAAAGCATGAATGGGCCCTCGATACGGTCCATAGACTCGAGTTGTCTTCTTCGTCCTAGACATCAATCACAACCTGTAGGACAGGGGGCAGGCAGTCAAGACAAGTGTTATAAAACAGAAAAGTAACTCGTTGATGAACCCCCTCTTCTGAGGACGTCGTTGATGGCAGTAAGAAAGGCATGGCATACACACTCAAAGATCCTCCCATAAACAAAGATTCATCAACAATCACAATTCAAGCAAGTAACAAGTTCTTAGTAAAAAATTGAAAGTGTGAAGAGTGAAGTTGGTACCTATGAAGTGAAGACTTGAAAATTTGAGAAGATTCGCCACACCTCAGCAATAAAAAAGCCCGTCGAAACCAATAGATCCACGTTGCGTCACGCCTTAGCTTCTAAAAAGTTCATCACGTCACGCCTTGGACGCTGCTCTATGTCGCGTCAAAGCTGAAAACCTGTGTCGCGTCACATCGCCCTCCGTCAATACGCGTCGCGTCGCCTTCTGTCAAGAGGCGTCGCGTCCCCCTCCGTCAAGATGCGTCGCGTCGCTCTCTGTCAAGATGCGTCGCATCCCCTTCCTTCAAGATGCGTCGCGTCCCCCTCCGTCAAGACACGTCACGTCGCTCTCCGTCAAGACGTGTCACGTCCCCCTCCTTCAGGATGCGTCGCATCACCCCACTTTGCCGAGCTGCGTCACGTCGTACCCCTTTGGTACGCTGATAAGTCTATTTTTAGAGTCTTTTTAATAGTTATTTTGATTAAGTTTTTTTAGGTATTTTAATTATATTTTATATCTTTGAGCTATTTTACTACAAATGTTTGCTTTTTATTTTCAGGTTTTATTTTGGAGCAAAAGAGAAAATATGAGCTAAAATGAAGAAAAAAGGAAATATTTGAGGAGGAGCAATTTTTAAGGCACTAGACACCCTCATGGGCGCGAAGGGCCCAAAAAACCCAAAACTGGCCAAGGGCGCCAAGCAGCAAAACTGGCGCAGCACAGGGCGCCAAGAGCGCCAAGCAGCAAAAACTGGCGCAGAGCCTGCGCACGACCCTGGCACATAGGCGCACGACCCTGGTGCAAAACTGGCGCAGAGGAGCCAAAACTGACTGGCCAGGGTGCACGACCCTGGCACATAGGCGCACGACCCGAAGCAGCATCAGCAACAACAAGGCGCACGACCCGTGCTATACCACGCACGACCCGTGCGTGTTTTCAACTGAAAATGGCCCATTTTGGCAGAACAAGGCGCACGACCCTGGCACATAGGCGCACGACCCATGCTTGCCAGCAACGCAGAACAGCTGTTGCCAGCACAAGGCGCACGACCCAGGCTCCATAGGCGCACGACCCTGGTGCAAAACTGGCGCAGAGCAGCCAAAATTGACTGGCCAGGGCGCACGACCCAGGCACATGGGCGCACGACCCTGGCGCCAGACAAGTCAATTTTGGCTGCACCCACTTGCTGATGGCTATCTTTGCCAACTTGATTTGCCACTTTTTTTGGACCATTTTGCCCCTCCACTCAAGTGCCTTGGCCCTCATATTTTCCTATAAATAGAGGCTTGATCCTCACTTGTAAAGAGAGCTTGAATTTTGTTAGAAAATCCATGACAAGGTTTCCTCTAAGATTCATGACTCCACTTTAATTTCTCGCTTTTTACTTTCTCGCTTTTTACTTTCTCCCTCTTTACTTTCCAAGTCATTTACTTTCCTTGCTATTTACTTTCTTGCCCTTTTACTTTCCAAGTCATTTACTTTCCTTGCTATTTAATTTCTTGCCCTTTTAATTTCTCGCTCTTTTAATTTCTCGCTCCTTTACTTTCTCGCTCTTTTACTTTCCTTGCTATTTACTTTCTTGCCCTTTTATTTTCCAAGTCATTTACTTTCCTTGCTATTTACTTTCTTGCCCTTTTACTTTCTAAGTCATTTACTTTCCTTGCTATTTACTTTCTTGCACTTTTATTTTCTTGTCATTTACAATTCCGCTATTGATGATTTTGCAATTTACCGCTTTCTTTTATTTCTCGCTATTTAAATTCATGTCTTTTCTTCTTCTTCTTCTCTCATATTTAATATGAGTGAGTAGATACAAAGTCTTGGGTTATTGGGAGTAATCCAATGATAGGTCCCTAATAATTCCCAAGACTATTCTCCACTCCAAATTGTTTTATATTTCAATCTAATTTTATTGTCCTTCAAATCTTATTCTAAACATCAAACGAAGAACCGAAAGGTGAAGTATTGATGTTGGATCTATGAAATTAGACAAGGGAATCAACACATGAGAATAGTTTTGAAACTCTTGAGACATTATAAAGGTGTTATGCTTAATGGGTTTTGGTGACAATCAACCATGAGAATAGGCTTGATTGTTAGTTCAAAACACGCTCTTGTACTTCGAAAGGAGACATTAGTTATATTCGCTGCCTTGTATACTCTTATAATTTGTTGAATAGTCTAAAGAAATTATTTTGGTTCCTCATTCTTGTGATAAAACTATAAACCTGAGATTGTTTGTTTTTATTCTAAATTTTACAACTCCTAAAAACCATTTCTTCTAGCTAATCAACTTTGGAAAATTAAATTGGTAATCACCTAGGCTCTCCCTGTGGATCGATAACTCTTTTATTACGCGATACGACTCGTGCACTTGCGAGGCTATCAAGTTTTTGGCGCCGTTGCCGGGGAGGCAGTGATATTAATTAAGTTTTTCGAAACCGGTTAGACTGAAGTTTTATTTTCTTTATTTTTACTTTTTCTTCTCTTGTCCCTCGAATGTGAAGAACCAGAAGTTTTGGTGAAACTGTTCAACAAATTCCCGAAATCGAAAGGTTCTTACATAGAAGGAGGAGAGAAATTCCCGATAACCAAATGGCGGCTAATGAAAATCGTGCTCTCAAAGAGTACGCAACACCTTCAGCGGAACCATCGGCTGTCATTGTACATCCAAATGTGGAAGCAAATAATTTTGAACTCAAATCATCTCTGCTTTCAATGGTTCAACAAAACCAATTTTCTGGTTCTCCCACGGAGGACCCAAATCTTCATATTTCAATTTTTCTGGAATACTGTGGAACTCTCAAATTAAACACGGTACCTCAAGATGCCATAAGACTAAAGCTCTTCCCTTTTTCATTAAGGGATAGAGCAAGAGCATGGCTACATTCTTTGCCTTCGGAATCCATTACCAGCTGGGGCCAATTAAAACAAGCCTTTCTTACTAGGTTCTTTCCCCCAAGTAAAACAGCTCAAATGAGAAGTCAAATTACTCAATTTTCTCAAAACGACAGGGAATCTCTTTATGATGCTTGGGAACGTTTCAAAGAAATGTTAAGGCTATGCCCCCATCATGGACTAGAGAAATGGCTCGTTGTTCACACATTTTATAATGGATTACAATATGCAACTAGAATGACTGTTGATGCAGCTGCAGGTGGAGCTTTGATGAACAAAAATTTTACCGAAGCTTATGCACTCATTGAAGATATGGCTCAAAACCATTGTCAATGGGCAAGTGAGCGAGCCATAGCAGATAAACCAGCATCATCAAAAGAGCCTTGTAAATATGAAATATCTGCTGTTGATCATCTTGCCTCAAAAGTGGACGCACGTTTTCAAAAATTTGAAAAATTAAATGTAAGTGCCGTCTCAAAAACTTTTTCTCCTACTACTCCACCATGTGAATTATGTGGGGTTGTTGGCCATATTGGAGCTGAATGCCAGCTTGAGGCATCTAGTACTGGAAATGAACATATTAACTATGCTCAAAAAGAAGATCCGTTTTCAAATACTTATAATTCTGGGTGGAGAAATCATCCAAATTTTTCTTATAAAAATCCTCCACCCAATCCAGCACTTAGACCACCTCCTGTCTTTCCAAATCAAAGCGTTTTTAACAACCCACAAAACAACCCGCAAAAGTAGAACTTGGAATTTATGATGGAAAAATTTGTGTCATCTCAAACAAAACAAAATGAAGAATTCAAAAATCAAACTGGTTATTTGAATGACACACTTATCAAATTAGAATCAAAAATCGACTCTATTGCCGCTCATAGTGAGATGCTTGAAAATCAAATAACTCAAGTGGCAACACAGGTGGCTTCATCCTCTAAATCTTCGGGGGTATTTCCCGGACAGCCTGAACAAAATCTAATTGGCCAAATATATGCTATCACCCTTAGAAGCGGAAAACAATTAGAGGAACCAAGAGAAAACCAAGGAAAAATTGTGAGTGAAAAACATAATTTACCATGTGAGCAAGAAGAGAAAGAAAAAGAGAAAGAACCAGAAAAAGAAAAAAAGAAAGAACCAGAAAAAGAAAGAGAAGAACCAAACATCCCCCCACCACCATACGAAGCATCTCCTTTATCTTATTTTTCACCTTCCTTTGTGAAAATAACATTTGATCTGGGGGGAAATGAAAATAAGATCTTATTGCTTATACAACTTCTATTTTACAAGCCATGGGATCCAGGAATATGTTTTCATTTTTCATGTGTCACTTGGTCTTTATGCTTCAAGCAATGGGACCCAGGAATAACTTTACAAAAAACCAATCGTCAACCTAGTGACGTTAAAAGAGCGCTGCGTGGGAGGCAACCCACGAAGTAACTATGTGTTTGTTTTGCAAGTCAGCAGTAAATCAGGTGAACTTTCCTTTACCCTTTCATTATTAAATTGTTAAAACATTGAGGACAATGTCTGGTCCAAGCGTGGGGGGTATCTTGCCCTGTTTTACTATTTTCTTGTTTTTAATTTCTAGTTTATTTCAATAAATAAAGTTCGCCTCCCATTGCTGAAAATCCTTGGGAGTTTTTGAAGCATGTTTTAGATAAGCCTTTTCGGAAAAAAATAATTTTTCAATTTTTTATCATCTAGGTGGGCTGGTTGGGAGCAACAAAAATTGTATCATGGTTCGATTTCTACTCTTAGGGCTTTTTCACACACACACTATTGAGACTGTTTTCAGTTATTAATACAATTAGAAGGACTGAAAAGAAACCTATAACCTGGTTCTCCTGGTGACATTCACTGGATGCGCGGTTACTGGAGAAAAACGTCTGAGATGGGGTATAAAAAAAAAGCAAAACCATTTCAAAATGCAAAAATTGGTGCATTTTAAATGTCAAAATGAATGGTTAGCATATAAAATCAAAAAGAAAAGAAAAATGCTTGAATGCCCATCGTATAAAGACCCTCCATTGAGACCCGGTCTTAGTAAATGGAGGACCCAAACTTAAGAATGTTGGGGAACCGGTTCTATGATGACATTGATATCCTCTCTAAAAGTATTGATACCTTAAAGTTGTCTCCCAATTCCACAAGAAGCCCGGATAGTAGTTCTCAAACCAAAGTGTTAGAATTGCCCCACAGTTCGCTTAATGATTCGATGTGAAAATAATTTTCCTTCAGAATTGGCCTAAGGATTTACACTGTTTTTGCTTGAGGACAAGCAAAGGTTCAAGCGTGGGGGAGTTTGATAAGTCTATTTTTAGAGTCTTTTTAATAGTTATTTTGATTAAGTTTTTTTAGGTAGTTTAATTATATTTTATATCTTTGAGCTATTTTACTACAAATGTTTGCTTTTTATTTTCCGGTTTTATTTTGGAGCAAAAGAGAAAATATGAGCTAAAATGAAGAAAAAAGGAAATATTTGAGGAGGAGCAATTTTTATGGCACTAGACACCCTCATGGGCGCCAAGGGCCCCAAAAACCCAAAACTGGCCAAGGGCGCCAAGCAGCAAAACTGGCGCAGCACAGGGCGCCAAGAGCGCCAAGCAGCAAAAACTGGCGCAGAGCCTGCGCACGACCCTGGCACATAGGCGCACGACCCTGGTGCAAAACTGGCGCAGAGCAGCCAAAATTGACTGGCCAGGGTGCACGACCCTGGCACATAGGCGCACGACCCGAAGCAGCATCAGCAACAACAAGGCGCACGACCCGTGCTATACCACGCACGACCCGTGCGTGTTTTCAACTGAAAATGGCCCATTTGGCAGAACAAGGCGCACGACCCTGGCACATAGGCGCAGGACCCATGCTTGCCAGCAACGCAGAACAGCTGTTGCCAGCACAAGGCGCACGACCCAGGCTCCATAGGCGCACGACCCTGGTGCAAAACTGGCGCAGAGCAGCCAAAACTGACTGGCCAGGGCGCACGACCCAGGCACATGGGCGCACGACCCTGGCGCCTGACAAGTCAATTTTGGCTGCACCCACTTGCTGATGGCTATCTTTGCCAACTTGATTTGCCACTTTTTTTGGACCATTTTGCCCCTCCACTCAAGTGCCTTGGCCCTCATATTTTCCTATAAATAGAGGCTTGATCCTCACTTGTAAAGAGAGCTTGAATTTTGTTAGAAAATCCATGACAAGGTTTCCTCTAAGATTCATGACTTCACTTTAATTTCTCGCTTTTTACTTTCTCGCTCTTTACTTTCCAACTCATTTAGTTTCCTTGCTATTTACTTTCTTGCCCTTTTACTTTCCAAGTCATTTACTTTCCTTGCTATTTAATTTCTTGCCCTTTTACTTTCTCGCTCTTTTAATTTCTCGCTCCTTTACTTTCTCGCTCTTTTGTTTTCCTTGCTATTTACTTTCTTGCCCTTTTATTTTCCAAGTCATTTACTTTCCTTGCTATTTACTTTCTTGCCCTTTTACTTTCCAAGTCATTTACTTTCCTTGCTATTTACTTTCTTGCACTTTTATTTTCTTGTCATTTACAATTCCTCTATTTATGATTTTGCAATTTACCGCTTTCTTTTATTTCTCGCTATTTAAATTCATGTCTTTTCTTCTTCTTCTTCTCTCATATTTAATATGAGTGAGTAGATACAAAGTCTTGGGTTATTGGGAGTAATCCAATGATAGGTCCCTAATAATTCCCAAGACTATTCTCCACTCCAAATTGTTTTATATTTCAATCTAATTTTATTGTCCTTCAAATCTTATTCTAAACATCAAACGAAGAACCGAAAGGTGAAGTATTGATGTTGGATCTATGAAATTAGACAAGGGAATCAACACATGAGAATAGTTTTGAAACTCTTGAGACATTATAAAGGTGTTATGCTTAATGGGTTTTGGTGACAATCAACCATGAGAATAGGCTTGATTGTTAGTTCAAAACATGCTCTTGTACTTCGAAAGGAGACATTAGTTATATTCGCTGCCTTGTCTTTGAAATATATTACTCTTATAATTTGTTGAATAGTCTAAAGAAATTATTTTGGTTCCTCATTGTTGTGATAAAACTATAAACCTGAGATTGCTTGTTTTTATTTCTAAATTTTACAACTCCTAAAAACCATTTCTTCTAGCTAATCAACTTTGGAAAATTAAATTGGTAATCACCTAGGCTCTCCCTGTGGATCGATAACTCTTTTATTACGCGATACGACTCGTGCACTTGCGAGGCTATCATACGCGTCGCGTTGTGCCCCGTGATACGCGCCGTGCCTTCGAACCAAGCAGAATGCGTCAAGCAAGAAAGAAATCACACAGGCTCCCCACGCCTCAGCAACTCAGATCAAGAATCAATGAAATTTTGCAAAAAGCTCTGACAGAAGCTCACATATTCGTTGTAGCCGAAAAGCCATTAACCACAAGGAAGTGGGCGAAAATGCAACTACAAAGCGACAGTTAGACTCAATACGGCCTTCCAAGGCCGATAAGCAAGCAGAAAGCCAAAGCCAAAGGGGATCCAATCCAATTCAAAAGATTGGGTTTTTGCATCTCATACTTAATCATTGGTGCATTACAACGATTAAGGCAAGACCAACTTGTCTACCTTAAACACTCCACTCAATCAAAGGTCCAAGGAAAAGGTGCACAGGCGCAAAGTCATCAACAAGGCATGAGCCCATGAGGTCTCAGGCAGTGCGAATGAGACCATGAGGTCTCACGCATCAGGCAAGAGACCACGAGGTCTCGGGTCTCAGCCACCAGATACGGAGACAAGCACAAGCAGGGGACCTTGGGATCTCAGTCCTCTTCTCCCTCTTTCTCACTCTTTGGGTCTCGCCTCTCCCTCTCTCGTGGAGTGTGTTAGACTTTGCAAAAGGTAAGAGTTCGCTTCCTTGACCGAAGCCATGAATACAGTTACTAGGCGATAAGAAGAGGCCTCGTAACCACAAACTATCAGGTGCTTCCGGGAGCAATGATACTATCGGAAGTAACAGGTCATCCCGTCGGGACGACCCGAGACAACCTGCAGAGGCGGATTAGCCGACAGGTACGATGTCGGCAAAGACTTCAAGCCAAGACCATCCTCCGGAATAATCTCGGCTTGGGGGCAACTGTTCTAGACTGGACCAAGAGGCCCATTCAGCAATTAGACAATGGATAGGCCCAATCATTTTGATCCATATCCACCATAAATCAGCCCACTTGTGGCTCTCAGGCTTGGATGGCTCAGATTCAGTCGATTGATCCAACGACTCAAATCCTCCACGAATCCCTATAAATACTGGCTCACAATGCCATAAATAGGTACATTCTCATTCTTAGATCATACTACTCTCCTATAATGACTTGGGCGTCGGAGTGGCATTGCAGGTGCTCCACCTTGGATCCTTTCAACACTCCGCTCGGAATGCAAGAGACCTACCAATAGCAGTCACCGTAGCGCTGCTATGTACTGAACAACATTAATGACCAGTAATATAAAAATAAAAATAAAGATAAAGATTCAAAGTGTTTATTGTTTTTTGAAAAACATTTAATAAAGATGCAATGATAAATGGATTGTAAATTAAAGTGTACAATGGGAATTGGATAGGTTGCTAATGTAATGTTTTTCAATGATAAAGACATTTGTGGTGCAATGGGAAATGGATTATAAATTAATGTGTGTAACGTTAATCGGATAGGTTGTTGATGTAACGTTTTTCAATGATAAAGACATTTATAAATTAAAATGGAAGTTACTAAAATACCCTTTGTTTTGGCAGATTTTCCCCCGCCTAAATGACCTCTTTTTAGCAAACTATGTATCCTACTTTTATATATAAAAGATACATTCAAAAACACTATAATATATATATATATATATATATATATATATATATATATATATATATAATCATTTTGCTAAAGCATGGTAAAAAAAACAAATTGTAGCTATAAAAAAACATCCAGCTGCCAAAAAAAAGAAACAAACTGTCAAGAAAAAGAACATATCATAAAAAAGGAAAAAAAAACAAGTTGTCAATGAGAATGCAGGAGCGTTAAAACTTTTGAGGGAAGACTTTAATTGTCGCTCATTCTAGTCCTACCTGACTCGAGGGGGATTAGTCTCTACATTTACGTATATAGACTAAATATAAGATACACAATTGATATCAGGTGAAAACAAACATAAGAACTTTATCAATAAGTATTCATCATAAAAAAACTGGAACAAATGAAATTATAATTCATTTCAATTTTTTCTTTTTAGCAAGTAATTCTATAATAATATCATGAATAAGTTTAACAGCAACAATAAAACATATTGGTGACTGCAAAACTACTCTTAAGATTGTTGGAATTAATTGTTGCTAAATTAACAATAATTACATTCACTACAACTATTAATAAAATAAATCGAGAAAAAATTAATACAATAACAAAGAAAAATGTGAACATATGCCTTGACAGGAATAATCTGGTTTTGATGATTGACAAAAAAAGTTCAAAAAGGTCAAGATTGCAAAAAGCGGAAAATGAGATCAAGCTTTCAAGTCAAGAGTTGTTTATTGTATTGTGTGTGTTTAAGATATTTGTGTAAGTGGAAATGAAGCTCTCTAAAATAAATCACACACTCACAATATTTTTCTTGCATGAAAATAATTTTTTAAAAAATCTCATGCATGCATAAATGACTTTAGAAACAAACATAATCGATTATAAGGATGCCACATTCAAGCATACAATCGATTCTTAAACATTCCCTATGAAACCATAATCGATTTCATCTTGTATTAAGGAAGCACATAATCGATTTATGGCTTTGAGGAAGCACATAATCGATTTCATCTTGTTTTAAAGAAGCACAAAATCGATTCTTCTAGTCATACATTCAAGCACATAATTGATTCCTATTATTTCCTATGAGACCATAATCGATTTCCCCCGTGTTTTAAGGAAGCACAAAATTGATTTCATCATCCATTTAAGGAAGCACATAATCGATGGTTGAACTAAGGGCAAACACTCCTTGTTTTGTATGATAACAAATTACATCTTGTCTACTAATGGTTGCAGTTGTATGAAAGTACAGGTTCAAGATGAATAAAGTACAGAACGGGAATCAAAAAGCAGGAAGCATTAAAGTGGACCAGCTTGGAGAAGAAGCCGCCTTTGAAGATGAAGACCTAATTGTTTTTCCGCTTTCTTTAGGACACAGTGTAAGGTCCTATCACTTAAGGTCTATGACAGTTTTAGTAGCTGAGAGATGAGTTTTTCAAAACATGCATGGTGCATCAAAATAGTTTTGAAAAATATTTTATAAAATTGCATGCATGCATAAGGTGGCACCTAAACCTAAAATCAATTTTGTGGAAAGCAAGAATCGATTTCTATATTGTTTCATAGGAGTATAAATCGATTTTATATTGTCTCATAGGAGTATAAAATCGATTATATACTAAATACATTGGACTATGAATCGATTTTATATTGTCTCATAGGAGTATAAAATCGATTACTTGTTTTCCTTTCTTAAAACAATCGATTTCCATTACTTCCATAAAAGCAAATAATCGATTTCTACATTTATCTCAAGCCAAACCAAGAATCGATTTCCTTCTTTTATAAAACACCTTGAAATCGATTTTCAAGCTATCCTATAGGCTATGAATCGATTCCTCCTTACTTTAACTAAATATTGAAATCGATTCTTACCTATTCAGGATGTCCTGAAAATCGATTCCTACATATTTCCAAAAGCCAAGGAATCGATTCCTATGTTTTCTAAAAAAAAGAATCGATTATACTATATTTTAACATCACTCATGAATCGATTCTTAAGTCACATTTATGAATCCTACGCTTTCCTAAGCCTATAAATAGGCAGCCTCAAGTCACTCTTCAGAACACCACATTTTCACAACAAATTCTCTCTTCTCTCACACGAATTTCTAGATCCTGAGAAAGAGAAAAATAGAGCTATCACTTTCATATCATTTTTATAGATCTACTCATCTCTCACAGCTATTATATTGTTATATTATCTGAGGTGATTAGATCATAGCTTCTATATTGTAATCTACTTTTGTGGGGTCATTTTGAAATCCTGGGAAGCGTTCTTGGGTCTCTCAATCAGGAGATTGAGTTGGTTTGAAATCCTGGGAGGTGATCTTGGGTCTTTCAATCAGGGAAGATTGAAGTAGTTTTGAAATCCTGGGAGGTGCTCTTGGGTCGTTCAATCAGGAGATTGAAGCGGGTTGAAATCCTTAGCTAGGTGCTCGGGTTCTCAGTTCGGGGGAATTGAGATTTGCTGTTTTGAAGTTGCCTGTTTGTAAACAATTCTTCAATATAGTGGTTGCCATCAAGTCCAAGGGTTGCAAAGCCTGAGGCCGAGGACGTAGGGCTTTTATCCCGAACCTCGCTAAATTCCTGGTGTATCTCTATCCCTACTCTCTTTACTTTATTGTCTATATTTGTTATTGTTATATAGCTGTGATATTCATTGTTTTGTTTATATCTGTTTTGAATATCACTACTCAGATCTGTCTATTGTTATATTATTGTGCTGATCTGTTATTGTCCATATCACTGCTGTAGATCTGTCTGTTGCTATATTCAATATCACTGAGCTGCCTATAAATAATCTAGTTATTCTAATATCATACTGTGCTTGATCTGCCTGATTGTATACATCATATAAGTTTAAATCTCAGTTTCCGCATTTGATTTAAACAAAGCATTTCATAAGTTTTTAAAACCGAAAAGAAATCATATTTTTGCACATAACCTTATTCACCCCCCCCCCCCTCTAAGGTTATACTATAGTCTAACAAGTGGTATCAAAGCTAGAAATTGCATATAGAGCTTTACATCTCGCAATTTAAAATTTTATTTATCTATCTGTGATCATGGGTTCTTTTATGAAAGAGGGGATGTCCTTCAATAGGCCACCCCTGTTTGATGGAACTAACTATGACTATTGGAGTAGTCGAATGAAATGTCATGTGCAGGCTATAGATTTCACCCTTTGGAGGATTATTGTTGATGGACCTCTGATCCCTATGAAGATCAAAATTACAAAACCAGGTAGTACTGATGGAGACACTACAAAAAGTCAAGCCACCGGCAAAGCAGAAGAAATTCCAATTGAAGACATCTACACCATCGATCTGAGCGAGCTGAGAAAATCTGAGCTTGACAAAATATCTCAAAATGCCAAGGCTATGAATATTCTTCACTTATCACTTTGTGAAGAACAGTATGGAAGAGTAAAAGGGTGTTAAACAGCAAAAGAAATCTGGGATTGTCTGGAAGCTACACATGTCGGTACAAGCCAAGTAAAGGATACAAAAATCAGAATCCTAACTTCTGAGTATGAATCATTCAAAATGAAGGAAGGTGAATCTGTTGCAGCTATGCACCAGAGACTGAATCTGATTATAAACAACCTGAGGGCTCTGGGAAAAAGGTATTCTACAAAAGATATAAATGGGAAGATTCTTGCATCTCTGACTGGTGAGTTCTTTCCAAAAACTTGTGCAATCACTGAAGCCAAAGATATTGGCACTCTACCCCAAGAAGACCTTATTGGGTCACTTCTGGCCTTTGAGGTAGTATTGGCTGCCAAAAAGAGTCAAGAAAAGGAAGTGGTGAAAGAAAAGAAATCTCTTGCCCTTGCTGCTAAAACTTCTAAGGTAGCAAGGAAAGAGGTTGAGTCTGATGAAGAAACCGATGATGAAGACATGGCTATGCTTGCCAAAAAATTCAAAAAATTTATGAGATTCAAAAAGTTTGGAAAGGGTGATTTCTCAAAGAAGTCCGGGTACAACAAAGAAGACAGGTATGAGAAAAAAGATGAACAACTAAAGTGTTTCGAATGCAATAAACTGGGTCACATCAAAGCAAACTGTCCAAAGCTGAAATCCAAGTACAAGCAAAAGAAAGCAATGAAGGCAACATGGGACAACACTGATACTGAAAGTGACACCGAAGAAGAAGAGGAAGTCGCAAATGCTGTCTGTCTCATGGCAAAGAACACAACTGAAGCAACATGGGATAATCTCAGCACTGATGGTGAATCAGATGAAGATGAGCAGACTGACAATGCTGTCTGCAATATGGCAAGTGACGCATCTAAGGTAAGCCTTAACTCCTCTAGTCTTTCTGATTCTTCTATACAAGATGATTCATTTGATGATGCGTGTAGTAGTCACAAATTGAGTGAGGCTTTTGAAGCTCTTTATTTTGAACATGAAACTCTTTTGTTAAAATCTAAGAAATTAACAAAGAGCAACAAAAGCTTGTCCACCCAAATCGAGACTCTTGAAAATGAGGTAGTTAAATTGAAGAATGAGCTACATAAAACAAAACCTTTCAACCTTGAATTTCTTGAGCTTAAACAAAATTTTGAAAAAGTCAAGACTGAAAATGAATTTTTGAAAGAATCTTTGAAAAAGTTTGAGGTTGGTGAAAAGACCTTGACTCAGTTGCTTCACTCTCAACATCAATATGTTGATAGGAGAGGTATTGGGTACAAAGGTAATTCCACCTCCTCTGTTTTGAACAAGAAAATAACTTTTGTAGCTGCTACTTCAAGTTATACTCCTACTGCTTTCTCATGCACCTATTGTCAAAAAGGGAACCATAGCTCTCTTAGATGTCCTATTCGTAAATTATGTGAGCTAGGTACCCTTATACCTGCCTGTAAGAAACCAAGGTGGATTGTGAAAGCAAACCCCTTGATGACTAACCCCCAAGGACCCAACAAAATTTGGGTACCTCGTACTAGTTGTTAAATGTTCCTCTTGTAGGTTGGTCCTTCATCTAAAAAGAAAAACGTGTGGATGGTTGATAGTGGATGCTCAAGGCATATGACTGGTGATGCCTCACTATTTCTGAAATTGAGCAACAAAGCTAATGGATCTGTAAAGTTTGCCAACAATGAATCTGCTCAAGTAATAGGTAAAGGTTGTGTGGGTAAGGAAAACACAATTAAAATTAAAGATGCTTTATTAGTTGATGGTGTTAAATTTAACTTACTAAGTGTTAGCCAATTATGCGATAATGATTTTGATGTGCACTTTTCTGTTGATAAATGTGCTATTACCCATATGACTTATAAACTCTACATTACTGGCTTTCGAGAAAACAATGTATACTATGTTGATTTTGATAATATAAGTGATGATATAGTATGCATGCCTACCTTTATTGATGATGTGGATTTGTAGCATAGACGCTTAGGACATGCTAGTATAGAACATCTAGCTAAGATAAGTCAGAATGAGCATGTTAGAGGTCTACCTAAATTGAAATATGAAAAAGGCCAATTATGTGATGCATGTCAACTTGGTAAAATGCACAAAACCTCTTTTAAATCAAAACCTGTTATTTCCACCAAAAATGTGCTTGAACTGCTACATCTTGATTTGTTTGGTGAAATTGATGTCGTAAGTCTAGGAGGGTCTAAGTATGTCTTTGTTATTGTTGATGATTATTCTAGATATACTTGGGTTATCCTACTTGCAAATAAAAGTGATGCTTTTAACGAGTTTGCTAAGTTGTGCAGAAAGCTACAAAATGAGAAAAACTTAGCCATCAAAGAAATTAGAAGCGATCATGGAGGAGAGTACGAAAATTCATCATTCAAGACTTGGTGTGAAAAGTATGGCATTCATCATAACTTTTCAGCTCCAAGAACTCCTCAACAAAATGATGTGGTAGAAAGAAAGAACAGAACTATATAGGAGATGAGCAGGACAATGCTGAATGAGCACAACCTTCCCAAATACTTCTGGGGTCATGCAGTGGATACAGCTTGTCACGTACTAAATCGAGTATACTTAAGGCCATCTCTCAACAAGACGTCATACGAGCTGTGGAATGGTAGAGCACAAAATATTTCATATTTCAAGGTGTTTGGAAGTAAGTGCTTCATCCTTAATACCAAGGACAAGTTGGGTAAGTTTGATGCTAAATCATCTGAAGGTATTTTTATGGGTTATTCTAGTCATAGTAGAGCTTATATCGTTTACAATAAAATTGATAAAACTATGCAAGAATCTATTCATGTTTCTTTTGATGAAACTAACCCGTTTTTCAAGAAAGCTGATGATGAGGATGAAATGATAGAAATGATCGAAAATAGATCACTTGAAACTAACAATGAAAGTGTAGAAGAAGCCGAGGTGGAAGTTGAACCTCAAAATGAAGTTGAAATGGAACGAGAGCCCCAAGACATCGACGACCATATCCATGGAAGAACACACGATGATCTGCCCAAGACATGGAAATCAGTTCGAGATCATCCCCTGGAGCAAATTATTGGTAGTCCATCAAAGGGAGTAAAAACTCGTTCTTCTCTTAATCTTTTATGCTTTCATAGTACTTTTGTCTCTCAAATAGTTCCAAATAATATCAAGGAAGCTTTAAATGATCCAGAATGGGTTTTGTCAATGCAAAAAGAACTTGAACAATTTGAACGGAACAAAGTTTGGCATTTAGTCGAAAAACCGGTCGACCGGACCATCATAGGTACTAAATGGGTTTTTCGCAACAAACTTGACGAAAATGGTACAATTTTATTAAACTTGCCATTCAGGGTTAAAGAATGCAGGTGCTACATATCAACGAGCCATGAATATAACTTTTCATGAATTTATTAGCACTTTTATGCAGTCTACATAGATGATGTTGTGGTTAAGTCTGCCTCCAAAGCAGATCACTTAGAGCACTTGAGATTGTCATTCAAAAGAATGAGATCAAACGGATTAAAAGTGAATCCTGCTAAATGTGCTATTGGTGTAACTGCAGGAAAATTCCCTAACTTTCTAATACAGGAAAAAGGGGTGGAGGTAGATACGAACAAGACAAAAGCTATCATGGAAACCCCCTACAAGAAACAAAAAAGAACTACAGACCTTCTTGGGAAAATTTCACTTCCTTCGAAGGTTCATTTCCAATCTATCTGGAAGAACCCAAGTGTTTTCTGAACTCTTGAAGTTAAAGAAAGAAGATGAAATCAAGTAGGACCTGAACATCAAGAGGCGTTCAAAAGATACCTTATAAACCTGCCTATTATGATGCCTCCAATTCGAGGAAACCCCTTAAAGCTTTATATTTCGGCTTCGGAGGAGACAATTGGGAGTTTGCTCGCTCAAGAGGATCAAGATGGCCATGAAAGGGCTATTTATTATCTAAGTTGCACTCTAATAGATGCTGAAACTAGGTATAGTGCTATTGAGAAGCTATGTTTGGCCTTGTATTTTTCTTGTACGAAATTGAAATATGATTTGAAACCTCACGAGGTCCATTGTAATTTCTCACTTTGATGTAATAAAGCTCATGTTGACCAAGCCTATTTTGCATTCTCGAATAGGTAAGTGGGTATTAGCATTAACAAAGTTCTCTTTAACGTATGTTCCTCCTAAATTTATGAAAGGGCAAATAATTGCTGACATTTTAGCTAATTATGCTTTTGAAAGAAAGAAACCATAGGATCAAAACTACTTTGGCATGGATACGTGGAAGTTATATTTGATGGTTCATTCCATGCCAAAGGAAGGTGGTATTGGTTTAATGATTGTTTCTTCTAATGGTTGTCCAGTTGTAGATTGTGACTTCAAAGTCTGCAATATTGATGAAATCGAATGAGATGATTGGCGGAATGAGATTGTAGATTACCTTCAAAATCGATCTTCGAGTCATGATAGAAAGTTAAAGTATAGAGCCATGTTCTACACTATCTTAGGAGGCAAGTTGTATAAACGACTCTCCGATGGTACTCTAGCAAGGTGCTTATATTGCCCCAGAAGAAGTACATGAAAGGATATGTGGAGCCCATCAAGCTGCAGAAAAGATGAAATGGGTATTAAAAAGGAAAATTTTATTTTGGCCCACAATGGTGAAGGATTGTTTGACTTTTGCGAAAGGTTGTGAGCAAGGCCAGAAGCATGGCCCCAGTCAACATGTCCCAACAGATGATCTGCATTCCATCATTAAGCCATGGCCATTTCGTGGTTGGGCTCTAGACCTAATAGGCCAAATTAACCCTACCTCTTCAAAGGGACACCAATGTATTTTAGTGGCCATTGATTATTTTTCGAAGCGGGTGAAAGTTGTGCCCCTTAAGAAGGTGGATCAAACTGATGTTATCATCAAAGATAACATTATTTGTAGATTTGGGATTCCCCAAGTATTGACTACTGTTGCGCCCGAAAAAGTCCCTGAGGGAATCTTTCTTCGTTTACAACTTTTTAAAAATCAATGAAGTCGCCACCAATATTTTTTATAAGGAAAATATTGAAGAAAAACCTTTAGGAAAGCGGATGGCCTTTTGGAAAACCGGAAGATTTGGGTTCGGGGGTCGGTTAAGCATAGGGAAGGTTTTAGCACCCCACGCCTCCTTTCTACCGAAAGGGAACCTTTAATTAGATGTGTGGTTTTAAGTGCTGATTTGGAAAATACTTAAATTTGCCTTTTTTCGAAAAGAGACTGAAAAGACTTAATGAAAATTTTATTTTTTGCGAGAAAGGAGGAAAAAGGGTTTTTAGAAAGAAGTGCTTGACGGGACATGGCCCGCTCCTACGTATCTCCCGGTGCGATGGAGAATTCAAAGCTACGTAGTTCTTGTTTGTCCTAAAAAGGGTTTTTGTTTTTTAATCTTTTTGGAGTTTTTCGCAAAGGGGTTGAGCGTTCGTAGTGGCCAAACAACAATGGTTTAGAGTGGTCGCACTACTAACTCTTATGAAAATGAATTATCATTAACGACCAAACGACAACGGCGCGAGTGATGATTAATGATAATCGGTTTTTATTTTGAGCATTGAAAAGGTTTTCGCAATTGAAGGAGAGCGTTTGTGAGGACCAAACAACAACGGTTTAGAGTGGCCACACTACTAGCTCCCACAGGAATGAAATCATCACCCACAATCAAACGGCAACGGCGCGAGTGATCATTAGTGATGATTAGTTTTGATTTCGACGTTTGAAAAGATTTATTTTTGAAAAGTGTTTTCGTTGATTTTAATTGGAGAGAAAGTCGTGATGAAAGGAATTTGCAATTGGATTGATTTTTGTTCGGGGAAACATTTATCCATCATTTTTAAAAAAAAGTTTGAGAAAAAAAAAAAACTAAGTTCGTTTAGGGAAAAGAAAATTTATTATTTGGGAAAAAAAAGGGTTTATGAAAAAACGTTTATCTAGGGGAAAGAAATAAAATTTGAAAAGAGAAACAGGGGGTGAAATAGTAAAATGGGGTGTAAATAAAAGGAGGGCTGCATTATTAAAATGGGAGTGCAAATAGTGAGCCCAGCTTGTTTTTTGTAAGCTGGGCTGCGTTCCAAAAAAATCATGGGCTTCAGGGGAGGGCGCGAGAAGTAAAATACAGGGGGTGTTAATATAAATCTGAAAGAAAAAAAAACGTAAAAGGACAAAAATGCCCTTAAAGCCCTACACTATATAAGCTAAGACCAAAAAGGAAACCCTAAATTCGACTCCCCTCTTCTCCCACGGCGCCTACCCCAAAACAGGGGTAGGGGATGGTGAACGAAGGAAAAAGAAAGGAACGGTGGTGATGGTTGCGAAGGGGAGGCGATGGTTTTGCGGTGGTGGTAGAGAAAGGGCGGTGGTGGCTTACGGCGGAGCATTCGTTTTAAAGGGTCAGCGAAAGGGACGGATGCGACGGCTGGTTGTGGCGAGCGAACGACAGCGTGTACGCCGGAGAAGACGACCAGAGACAAGCATTTTACGTCGGCGTGTTTAGGCGGACGGCCACCATCTACGGTGGCCGGAGTTCGACCGTACGGTACTGATTCTCCCTTTTCTCTCTTTTTTT
The DNA here is from genome assembly GCA_039519185.1 of Astragalus membranaceus. NCBI lineage: Eukaryota > Viridiplantae > Streptophyta > Magnoliopsida > Fabales > Fabaceae > Astragalus > Astragalus membranaceus. Next base: position 79,039,982 of record CM076851.1, on the reverse strand, counting down.
ACTGAGTATTGTACTGAGTATTATATACACATCAGTAAACGAATTTTTTGTTTAAAAAAAAGAATGGGAATAATAATAACAAAAAAGGCTTGCAACAGTAATAATATTTACTATGAACATCTGGAAATCACATATTTGGTTTAGTGCTTGAATAATTTAAAATGTACCTGGAGCATGCACTACAGAGAAGAAGGAATGCGTCCGACCCCTGTTTCTAATCTTTTGAGAAAAAACGTTCACTGAGATGTTTGAGTATTTTTGGTCGTGGCCTCTGTTGTGCCGTGTGTGTTTGTGCTTGTTGTGTTTGCTGTTTTATTTTTGTGAATTGCTCTGAGTGTGCATATGTTGCTGTCTGTGAATTGCTCTCTGTATCTGTTTATGAGTTTTTTTGTTGTTGCTGCTACTGTGTTTGTGTATATGAATCTGGTGGGTGTTGTCCTCTTTTTTTGATTGTGTTGGTGCTGTATTTATAGTCAAGATTGTATGAACAGATGCACTGATGGGTCAATTATATTTTAAAAGAGATGGTTTTGCATCTTTCCAAAATATCACGTTTTGATGCTTAAAGCATTTCTTCAGAAAAAACTCTCTCCCCAAGCCCTGTTGCATCACAAAAATAGCCTTGTTTGACTATTATCTGTTTGCCTAATTTCTTCCCTTTATGTATGTGTGCAGAGAGAAAATTTACAAGGGAAAAAGAGACATCCTCTTTAGAGCTTTGGAGCCTAAACCTACTGCTGCTACATATTTGGCTGCTTCCTCTTGTCCATTCTGCTGTTTCTCTGACTTTTGGGTTGCTGTGATGCAGCAGGGGGGTAGCAGCAGCAATGCTTTGCTGAAAATGGGAGGCAAGACCAAAGGGGCAAGAAGAAAGAACTTGGGCCTTTAGCTTCATGAAGGGAGGAGGGCAGCAAGTCGCATATTGCTGTCTTGATTTTGCTTTATTATATTTTTTGTACTCTTTTTCTTGTTTTTTTTTTGAATAATTTTATACTATTTGTATTTAATTTTTTTTGTCTATATGTAAATAAAAGGGCTGACCTTTTTTGTACAATTCTGCTTCTTTTTTTTTTAATGTTGTTTATATGTAAAAGGGGACAGCTAAGCAACTAATTTTATTTTACTATTTATTTATTATTATTATGCTTTCTTTTTTTTTTTGACAATAAAAGCGGTAAAAACAATGCACACCGAAAAAACGACTCGCGCACCACTCGAAACGAAATGCGCGCTCGCCTTAAGATTAGGAACTCGTACGCGATTTGAATACGCACGCGCGCACGTTTTTAAAACCGATTTCAATCTATTCTCACTTTTCAAAAAACGGTAAAAATAAATGCGCACCGACGCAATTACTCACGACTCGAGACGAAATGCGCGCTCGCGTTATTCATTATTTCATTATTATTTAATTTTGGATTCTTTTTTCTTTTTTTTTTTTTGAAAACAACGAGCGCCAAACAAAATCGTTGCACGAGAGTGCCAAATACACCCGCATTTAGAACAATATGCGAAGCGATAAAATTTTTGGGATTTTTCAATGAGGCGGACAAAATTGGGGTATTACAACTACCAATAGAGGGACAGTGTCCGTCGGAGTCAAAATGCGAAAATATGCCGAATATTGAGTTAGTAATATCTACACCTTACTATACTCAAGTAAATGGTGTAAGAATCAGGTAGAAGGCTACCAAAATATTTCGAAAAAGTGAGTTCCCCAGGTAGAGAACGCAAAGTATTGGTGTAAGAATCAGGTAAGTTAAGGTCGATTGGGTTCTTGAAAGTCATATGAGGATTTTCGTCGATTAGAAAATGTGAAGAAAGTTTCTCCTAAGAAATCATGCACTTTCTGAGAACTATAGAAATGAACTAGTACCTGAAATTACCAGATCGCTTGTTCCCTATTTGACCCTATTGGCTCAGGTCCAAGCTCCTTGCCACCATGCTTGATGGTAGCCACCGGTTTCAAAGTAGGGGGGATCACAAAATCCTAGGAAGAAGCCATGAGTTTAAGTTTCGCGAGGAAAATGAGAAGAGGTTTACTTTCAGTACGAGGTGTCTATAAACGAAAAGGCAAGTGAGGCTTGGACTCCAGTCGATTGGCCTATTTTATAACGAGAGAATAGATCGAAACGGCAGATAACTCACATCATCAGTGTGAGAAGACGTGGGATTATGGTGTAAGGATTGCACGAAAATTTTGGAAGACGTGCCCAAATGATGGCATTTACACGTGCCATAAATGAGTTTCAATTTAAGTAACGGTTTTCTTATTGATCAGAACTTGAAGAGACGCTTTAGTAAGTCATAGTTCGAAAGTTGAATAAGTTTCAAAGACTCAATGAACAAAAATATGCATAATCGAAATATGCAGAGAAACTTTCATTTAAATCGATAAAGACTTATGTGGTATAATGTGCCAGTTTTCGAATTTGAGAATTGCCAAAAACAGAAAAATGGAATTCTAGAGAAATTTATGCAATTCATCATTGCATCTTTTCTAAGATCTTCCCTAACGCAATCTTTCCTGCCTCTAACCCAATCTTTCGAGCGGAATGATCTTCTTTACGATGCTCAAGGCCTGCAAATTGCGAAGTGGCTTTGTCCTTTATCTCTAGAATAGAAACCATCAAATTTCTGATAGTACTAATTCGGCCTATAGCTTCATTTCTTCTGCGATGTGAGGTGCTCTAATTGGACCCGTAGCTTCATTCTTCTTCTATCTTAGTTTCACTCTCTTCAAGAGTCTCAGTAGCACGTTCCATTTTGTCATTGACTTCAAAGATTTCAGCATCTAACTGAAAAGCTTTGGAATCCAAAGTCTCAAACATAACAACTTTGCCTGCCAGTTCAGTATGAGCCTTAATAATCCGAGTGAGAAATGGATCAAGTTCTTAATAAAAGCCCTGTTTCCTTCTCGCGGACAAACCTGCTTCACGTTCTATAACCTCATCGATCAAATCAGGGAATCGCTGCTTAAGGTCTGGTATCTTAGTAAGAGCCTCAAGCATATCATCACCATGTTGATTGAGCATCTCTCTCAAATTATCATAGAGAGGGTTCCCCACCACTTCGGCTCTTGTCGAGGTAGAAGTCTCGATGTCTTGGGACTTCACCTGTGGAGTATAGAAGGAAAGCATATACTCTATCATGGATTCATGGTAGTGATAGGGTTTGTGATTACTAGATCAGTGGTGGGTACCATTATGGCCACCGATGGAATCCCTGTTGAAGGATTTGTGAGAGTAACTTGTTGTTGGGGAACAAGAGGAGTTGAAACTTCCTCATTTGTAGTTGTAATATTTGGCTCATCTTGAGCATCCGTTCGCGAGAGAGCGATAATTGAGTAGCAGGTGCTTTCTCCAGATTTGGTTTCTACAAGATTCATAAGTGAAAGTCAAAACAAACTTACAAGGAGAAAGTCAATTAATACCATCAATGTATGGAAATTACCTCTAAACCCATGTCGGAAGGGGAGCTTTGAGTAAGATCAATCTGCATCGGAGTTGAAGGAGACAAAGGCGAAGTAAAACTTTGAATGCGTCTACTCCTTCGAATAGGTGCAGAAGATGCTACTGGCCTCTCCGAAGAACGCGGTTATCATGAGGACATGGCTCCAGTCGGCTTTGATTTATTGACTTGTGAAGAAGAAGCAGGGTCCAAATCTGCAAAACAAGAACTCAACATCAGCAAGTGATTAAACAAGAAACAGGTAAATTGAAGTATAGACTTAAAACTTACCTTTTCTCTTCACAGTAGTATCAGATTCCCTTTTCTTCGAAAGCTCAACCAAGTTGCACCCAAGGGAAGGCTAGAGTTTTTAGAAACATGCCACCATCCTAGAAAGTTTTTGGACTTGAAAAAAGATGGTTCAAAGGGAACTAGTTGGAGGTCAAGGAGTTTACCTTGGAGCATTAAGAAAACATTTTCCAAAGCCTCAGTAAAATATGGCTTCTAAGCAACAATATAGCCATCAATAGTAGCTAGATGCTTATTAGGCATACATTGGCTTAACCCAAATTGCCGAGAGAAGAATTGGGGGTGAAACAAAAAAACTTCGACTCCCTGACTACGTAGATAGTAAACTACGCAGTAGGGCCTAAGGAGTTTCTGCCATATGGCAAGAGAAGAAGGTTCAAGAGTAGAGGAGAATGAGAGTGGGGACCAATTGGGTCCAACTTGTCTTGAAGCAAATGGAAAAAGAGAGGATTAGAATTTGGTTAAAGAAGAAAACAAAGAAAAGTATTTGAGGAAAGCTTGTTTTGAAATATCTCCTCTGGATCAAGTGGTGAGGCCATATCATGCTACATGGTTGGGAAAAGCATTTGGAACAACAGAAAGCATGTGGCTTCGAAACTTGAGTTTAGCCATAATTGAAGGAACCAAATATAAATGAACCTTCTTATAAATGAACCAATACTTGGGACTGAGCAATGGGGAACATATACTTGGGAATTTGCAGAGTTTTACAGGAGATGACAAAATAAGTAAACCAACACAATAAGAAAGCTACATGTTCAGAAATGGTAACAACACTTGTCCGTTGGTTCGAGATGGTGAGCCCATTGATGGTAACCTTTTAAAGATTTGGAAGAACTGAATCATCATCGGGGACCAAAGGGGAGTGTATTGGAGATCCGTTGGTGTAAGGCCAAGAATAGCCACAGTTTTGAAAAGAGTTGGGTTGAATAGTCCACACGGGAAATGAAACTATTGGTTTCTGGGTACCAAAAGTGAAGAGACGCATATATCCCTACTTCATTGAAATGGAGATCATAAGCAGTGAGTTGAACAAGATCATAAATGCCTTGTTGCTTCCATTGGCTTTCTTTCACCGTAGCTACATGTTTTAGCCACTTGTAGAAAATACTATTTGAAGCTGAAGGGTTACCTTTGAAAACCGTCTTGAAATCCCGGGGAAATGGATCTTTGAGATTCTCTTTGGCCCCAAGAATTAGCGGGCCACCTTCGGAAAAGACGAGGGATTTCTAGAGTATCAACATATGACGGGTGAGAACCTAAAAATGTGTGAGTAACCCCATTACGAACAAAGGTTCAAATGGTGTTTCCTTTTTGAGAGCCTTGAGAAAATTTGTCAGCAAGTGGCTCTGTAATAGTAGAGGAACTCCCATCATGTGGTATGCGGAGTAAAAAACTGGGTTAAAATTTGAAGCGTTGAGTGTTGGAAGAAGAAATCATGTGTTATGCGGAGTAAAAAACTGGGTTAAAATGCAGAGATTATTTGAAGTGAACAAACACAAGGAAGAGCCAAGTGCGTAATTCGTTCAAAAAATTGGGTATTTATAAGTTTCGGGATTAGCCGTTAATGGTGAGATAGCGTGCAAGAGTAGTTAACACATTTCTTGGAAACGTGTCTAGAATTACGGAGCAGCGTGCACGCCAATGAAGTGACTAGTAACGGCTGCTTCTTTAAATACAAGAAGCGACACTTCGACTGGGTTGGTATTAGAGCTTATCAAAATGTTTACCCTCTCTCCACACAATCGAGACCAAACATTTGGCGGGCATATGTTATAGCTAAATTTCGAAATCAGCTACAAGGACACGTCAGCAAATCTTTGAAGTGGAACCCGAAGTTTACTTAAAGGCAATGGTATTCGAGAGACTATATATTCGTACGGTGCATATACGATTTTCGAAGAAAACTCCAAAGCAAGTTTCGAAGGTTGAGGTACTGCACAAGAAGATTTGAAGAGTTGTTAAGGCAGTTTCTTCAGAAGGGATTCAAAACACAAGGACAAGTGTGAAGTATCCATATGCCAGAGGACACGTGGCATCGATCATCATCGGTCATTAGTTAGTTTTAGTCTTTATTTTCTTTCAAAGGGGACATGTGTCCACCATGCAATGCATCAGTTTATATCAATAACTCTATAAATAATAGTTTGTATGAAGTACTAGGGCCGATTTCATAACATTCAGTAATCCATCACGCCTAACACATCCGATTACACAGGATATTTGGGAACAATGTATGTCTGAGGAAATCTCTTGTATTTTTGAAACTCTTTACAATTCAATGCACTTTTTTTATTTGACAATCGAGTTTCTCACTCTTGTCTTTTTCTTTCATTTTCCCACTTTGTTTTACTTCTTTAATTACTAGACGTAAGGAAATTGTTACGTTCTCTCATTCTCATGATTGATTTCCGTGAATCGCTTAAGTTTGTTCTTGCTCTATTAACACTTATAAAAGCATTAGTTTGAAGTGCTTGAAGGATTCATGATGTTCAACCCTTTCTAGGTCTGATTCCGGTGTTTCGTTCAAGTTTTTAGCGCTTCAAATCCAATTGAGTAATTAATCTAGAATCCCTGATTCGGTTGATTGCACGATTGAATTATGTTTTAAACCATTTTTCCTTTTCAAAAGCACGCAAATTAAGGCTGATGTTGTAAACCTGTCAACTGGTGAACTCAGGATCTAATTCAGTCATCTTATCTTTTCTCTACACGCAACTTCAGAGACTAATCACTCTAGAGAGATTAGAAGCTGCTTTCCAAGTTGGATTCAATTCAGAACTGTAGTTAAGTTGGAAGTGACTCAAACCATATCATCCATGCGTTATTGGTAGCTAATCTTCATTTGATTCTTGCTATTTTTGTTAAAAGCAATTAAGGCAATTAAATACTTCCTCTACTCCAAAACTTTGCTATTTTTAGTTATTACACACAAACTAAGATATCATTAATTTGTGTAATCTAAGTAGCAAATGTTTTTCCATACGCACCAGTCAAGAATTGAAACCAAGACCAAATCTTGTTGGTGAATTATATTCCAAATCTCGCGTCTCTAAAACACTCATTAATATAAAAGAGTTTATTTTTGTTTCGAAATGGGCCAAGCGGCCCAATCCATACAAAGTTTGGTCCAATCTAGCACAGGATCCGACCCAGCATCAGCTAGCAAGGCGGCACTGAGATCAACGGCCAAGATCGACGCGGATCGATCCTACGACCCAGGATCGACTTAGGCGAGGATCAGCCCCCTCCTCCGCGTCTATAAATACAGGGTCACCCTCAAAAATTAGGTACCTCTCCACCACTTCTGTTTGCTGACTTTGGCATCAAAGTGTCTGCAGCCTGCAGGTACCAACCCCCCGAGCCCCAACCTCAGAGGAAGACGACTCTGGATGAATCTTTTCGAACTCAGCCATGTGGAGCCTGATTCCAACCAACTCTTCTACCAACTGCAACCTAAGAGTCCGACCCCAATAGCAAGGTACATAACACTGGCGACAACTGTAACACCCCATTTTCATTTAAATGCTTATTTAATCATTTGTGTGATTTATTTGATTAGATTTATTTGGTGGATTTAATTAAATAGAGATTAAGTGGTAAAAATAATAATGGAATTAATTATTACTACATGATTAGTATGGGTTGGTCCATGAGGGGTTAGCATTAGCGAAACCTAAGTAGGAGGCCTTGAGTAAGGGGTGTCCAAGTTAATAAGTAAATAGCCCGTGATCCAAGCCCGCTAGCTAAGCGCATAGGAGAAGCGCCTAGGCTAGGGATTAGTGGATATGCGAATTAGAGTGAGAGGAAAAAGAAGAGGGAGCTTGCGAAATAGAAGAGAGAGGAGAAGAGAGAAAGAAAACGGCGCACAAGGGAGAGGAGAAGGAGAGGAGGATTCGCAAATTTCAAGAAGGAGAAAAGGGGCGTGAATCAAGACTAGAGTGGAGAGGGCTTGCGACTAGGAGGAAGAGAGAGACAAGGAATTCGTGGTCTTCTATAGCAAAGGTAAGGGTGGGATTTAATTCAATATAAGGGTTTATGAGGGATCTACATGTGGGGTTTTAGGGTGTCTTGATCACCATATTGTTGTCTTGAAAAATCGCATGCCCTATGATTGTGTGCCTTGTTGAGTAATTTGATGTATGATTGATTTCCTCACATTCCTATGCCTAAATGATATGTTGTTATGCTCATAATAATAATTGTTGCCATATGATGATTTGATGTTTATATGAAGGGGGTTATGTATGGGGTAGGCATTATATTGCCATAGGTCTGAAATTGTGTTTGATTTATGATGATTGGAATAAGCCTTGAAACACATGATGAGTTGTTGTTGAAAATTCATGATCGTATGCCAAGTGTTTGATTAATGTTTTGATAGTGTTTTTGATTGATGATAAATGGTGATGATCATGGTAATTGATGTTTATATTGGTGATTTAATCTTGGTGTTTGAATTGGTGATTTAATTGACGAGAAACCAAAAGAATGGTTCCTAGGCACCTTAGGCGCCATTGTTGTGTTTTTATGTTGCTGGATTTGGATCCCCATGGCTGGGCGCTATGTCAAAGTTGTGTTTCGTGCCTGGTTGAAGGCGCCCTGCCCCTGGAAGCCTTACCTATTGATTCTAAGCGTTTCCAGTTTTGCTCCTTGCTGTTCCGGTGGTGCCGGGGAAGGCGCCCTAGGCGCCCATGCACTTGTCCCCGCGCGTGTGTCGCTGGTTCTGGCGCCCCATGCGCCCAGAACCCAATGTCTTATTGTATGCTGTTGAATGGTCCTTGCTCCTGGGCGAATTGTTCACTGTTGTGTCATTCTGGTTGGTTCCCTGTCCCTAGAAGCCAAATTCTGTGCTGTGTTGCCATTCTGTGTTGTGTTGCTGTCTTCGGATCCCTACCCATGGGCGCCAAGCCCTATTCTGTTTCTCTTGGTGTTTTGGTCCGTGCCTTTGCTGGATACCTTGCCTAACTATACTAAGCTGTTCCAGTATGGCTCCATGTTGTTCCAGTGCTGTTTGGGAAGGCGCCCTAGGCGCCCATGCACGTGTTCCCCTTGCTTGTGTCGCTGGTTCTGGCGCCCCATGCGCCCAGAACTTGTTGTTATATCGTATGTTGTGGGTTGGACCTTGCTCCTGGGCACTTTGTGCACTGTTGTGACATTTTGGTGGGTGCCCTGTCCCTGGGCGCCAAATCCTGCGCTGTGTTGCCAATTCTGTTCCTTGCGCCAGTTTCCTGCGCCTGGATCCCTGTTGCTGGGCGCCATTTTCAGGATGTCTTAGTTTTTCTCCTAAACTGTTTTCGACATAACTTTTGACTCGGGAGTCCGATTGAGACGATTCAAAATGTTTTGGAAAGCTTATCCAAGTGCCTAACTGGATACTCTAATTTTAAGGCATTCTGAACTATTTTTCTAACATTGTTCCCTGGAGTTGTTTTGGTGTCCGGGGTGCCCTTGAGGCGTCTCTAGTGTCTTTTTCAAAAAGTGGTCGTCAATTCTAAATGTTTTGGAAAAGTGATGTGATTTAGGCCTATGGCCAGTGACGTTGATGTGTGATTGTTGGACTACAGCGTTGTCTATAGTTTTAGGCCCTTCGGCCAGTGATGTGAATTAGGCCTATGGCCAGTGACGTTGATGTGTGATTGTTTTGACTGTTGTGCATACATCATTGAGTTGCATGCATACCATGAACATTAGGCCTTGTGCCAGCGACGAGAAAATTAGGCCTTTGGCCAGCGACGATATTTTAGGCCCTTGTGCCAGTGACGTAAATTAGGCCTTTGGCCAATGACGTAGGTTGGTACCACATGCATGTGCATTGCTTGAGTCTCATATCGCATTCATATTGCACGACTGATTGAATGAAGTTGTTTGGCCATTGTGATGTGTTGTTAAAGTGATGTGTTATTGTGAAAGTGACGTGTTAATGTATACTTAGCTGTTCTTAACTGTTAAAAGTTATGTTGCTTGCTGTGATTAATTGATGCCTTGAGCTTTGTATGTGGACTTTCATACACTTCTTATATTGTATGGAATCTCACCCCTTTTTGTGGTTGTTACTTTATAGGTGAGTCCGAGTGAAGATTGTAGTCTTCCTTTTGCCTGGTGTCGTCTGCTCTGATAGGTAGCACTTGAGGAAGGGTCGATTACTGTTTTTAATTATATTTCGGTTGATGTTGAATCTTTTAGTAATTGGTGCACTTTGCACTTTGTCGGTTGTTGATGTTTTTAACGATGTTGAGTAGTTCCGCTGCATGTTTTGAGAAAACTACGAGGTTTTGTTTTACGTTGAAAAATGCGACACTCTTTTGGCGCGAAAAACTCTGATAATTTATGAATAAACGATGGGTGAAAAAAAAAGGGTGTTACAACCATAGTGGAAGCACGTCACTACCTCTCACCAAGCTATTACCTCTTCCCATGGCTCCTCAAGGTTGACAGCAAATTCGAAGCCGACCTCACTTGTCATCACCCAGTCATGCTTCGCTCACCTAGGCATCGCAGTTGTCAACCACACCCTCAGAACCAGCCCAACATTGAGCCCGGGCTAACAAAGCCTTGGCCCAAGGTCAGGGTGATCAGTGGGGGATACTCGGTCAACACCAAAGAAACAAAGCGATCTTTCAAGCGAAAATGAAAAGAAATACTGAGTGCCGCCAGCAATCCGACCCCAGTAGCGCCAATGTGAAGACCAGCACGGAAGTTCTCTGACCAAGATCTGCCGCTCGGAAAACCAAATAAATACGTACCTTTGGTAATCTCGGCCGTTATGCTTAGCGTAGAGGTGAAAAGGATCCTTGTGAAGGGAGTTCAGCGGACATAATATTCGCGGATCTCCTCGACATTCTAAAAATTGTGGGGACTGATCCCACTCCCTATCAGGGTTCCGACTTATTCGATTTCAACGGGGGTCGGGCGCGACCTCAAGGCTACATTTAACTCATGGTGACGTGCGGCAATAAGGACCTCTCACGCACAGTAAAAACTCAGTTTCTGGTACAATCCTATGAGTCCCCCTTCAACTGCATTCTAGGAAGGCCGACTTTGGGAAAATTGGGAGCCATCGCCTCCACCTCCCACCTTAAATTGAAATTTCACTCTTTAAAGAACGAGGTCATCGAGTTATCTGCCGACATTGAAGCTGCAAGGAGATTCCACCACCTATCCACTCAGCCATAACGGAAAGAGAGTAAGAAACCGCAGACAGCCTGCAAAGGGTCTGAGGTCAACGTGGCCGACCTCGACGGGTGCTATGACCCGGACAGCTCGGAAGACGAGCAAGATGATCACCTCACCAGAGAACTGAAGAAAAAGATCAAGCGACCCGAGCCCGACGAGGATTTCATCGAAGTACCACTAGGGGATGACCCCGCAAAAATGGTGAAGCTCGGTGCCGACCTTCCCAAAGGCGTGACGACGAGCCTCGTCACTTGCCTCTGCCGGCACGCCGACCTTTTCTCCTGGATCGCAGCTGATAGGCCGAGTATTCCCTTCGAGGTCGCATGCTACCACCTCGCCGTGAACCCTGAAGCGAAGTGAGTAGCCCAAGGAAGACGGGTTCAGAGTGAAGAAAAGGCTGAAGCCGCAACTAAAGTCGTCACCGACCTTATCTCAAGTACACTACCTGGCTCTCCAACGTCGTCCTTGTCAAGAAAAGCAACGACAAGTGGAGAATGTGCGTAGACAACACAGACCTAAACAAAACCTGCCCAAAAGACGCGTTTTCGGTTCCGAGCGTGGACAAGCTAGTCGACAATGCTTCCGGGTTCCGCTTGTTGTCATTTCTGGACGCTTACTCCGGATACAACCAAATACTGATGTACCCTCCTGACCAGGAGAGAAGACTGCCTTCATGACCGACAACGGCAATTATTGTTACAGGGTCATGCTCTTTGGGTTAAATAACGCCGGGGCAACGTATCAGCGCATGATGAACAAGGTTTTCCAAAAGCGGATTGGCCGAGTCGTAGAGGTCTACTTGGAAGACATGATCATAGAAAGATCAACCTCAGACATAATCCAGAAAAATGCACTTTTGGGGTCTGAGTAGGAAAATCCTCTGATTCTGCTTGAGCGAGCGGGGCATCGAAGCCAACCTCGATAAATGCAAGGCCGTAATAGACATGCGCCCACCGACGACGAAGAAAGAGGTTCAGAAGTTGACAAGTATGATCGCCGCTTTGTCAAGGTTCGCCTCAAAGGCAGCCTACAAATCACTTCCCTTCTTCAAGTTGTTAAAGAAATGAGTCTAGTTCCAGTGGACTCCAGAGTGTGAAGATGCCCTAGCCGAGCTTAAACGACTCCTCATGGAACCGCCAATCCTCACAAGACCAGTAGAGGGGGGAAACTCTTTACCTCTACCTGGCTGTTGTAACACCCTAAATATTTAATTAAATTATTTAATTAAGTATTTAGGAATTTGGTTTAATTAATTGGATGTAATTTAATTATTGGATATTATATTAAAAATTGTGTAGGTGGTATTAGGAGGTGGAGGTGCCAAACTAGATGGACTTGGGCTTAAGTGAGAAGCAGAAGCCCATGAATCATGTCATATGCGAAGTGGACAAGGCGCCTAGGGGTTAGGGTTTGTTGTTAGCATTTGCGAAATTGAGAAGAGAGAAAGGAGAAGAGAGAAAGCGCTGTAGAGAGGAAAGGAGAGAAGAGAAGGCCGCGAGCAAGGAGGAGGAAGAGGCATGATCTTGTTGCCGTGGTCCCGTTCGTGACCGTCTCTAGGGCTTCTAATCTTCAAATTCGAGGTAAGGGGGTTCTATCAATTTCTATAATAATTCCTATGATAGGTTTTAGGTAGTGATGGCCTAGATAACCATGATCATGAGTATGTTTGCAGTTTCATGTTATTGTTGTTGATATATGCGTGATTCCATGTTGCGTTTGGGATGTTGTAGAATTTGATGTTTGATAGGTGATTTCGATGATCTTATGTGTGTTCATGAGTTGGGGTAAATTGGTGTTGTGTTGGTCATGTGAAAAATTTGAAGAACAAAATAGTTTGTGCTGAAATTGTGTTAAAATCGTGTGCTGGAAGTGTTGCAGGCGCTGGGCGCCCATGGGCGCTGCGCGCCAGTGTTGCTGTGTGTGTGTGTGTGTTGCGCTGGGCGCTGGGTGCCAGCGCTGGGCGCTGAGCGCCCGTGTGTGTTGTTGTGCGTGTTGCGCTGGGCGCTGAGCGCCCGAGTGTGTGTGTGCGTGTGTTGCATTTTTGCTAGGCGCTGGGCGCCAGTTTTCAGGATGTTCCTAAAATGTTTTTGAAAACTGTTTTCGCTATATCTTTTGACTCGGACATCCGTTTTGAACGTTTCAAAAAGCGTTGTGAAGCATTTTCAGTTGTCTATCTGTGTGTCCCATTTTTAAAAATAAAAACTTATAATTTCAGAAGGTTGCTGGGCGCCCAAGTGGCTGTCCCCTGTGGTCGTTGCTGTGACATTGAAAACTCGTTTTGGTGTCTATAAAAATTCTCTTTTGTGTATAACCCGTGGTGTTGACGTTTTAGTGTCAAAAGTTATGATTTTGACGATGATGCCCCTAGTGGCTAGTTAAATGACTGTTTTGCCCTTAGTGGCCAATGTTGTTGATATTGGTGTGTAAATGACGAGGATGCTCCTAGTGGCTAATTAAATGACCGTTTTGCCCCTGGTGGCCAATGTTGTTGATATTAGTGTGTAAATGACGATGATGCCCTTAGTGGCTAGTAAATGACGTTTTTGCCCTCAGTGGCTATTGTTTGAGTTGATGATGTTTGTGAATAAGTGACGATGAAAACCCTGTGACGTTTTGAGGCCCAAAAGGCTAAGTGATGATAAGGCCTAAAAGGCTAAGTGATGTTGTTGTGTAAATTGTGAATTGACAGGTGCTGTGCCTCTTATTTGGCAAATTGGTAAGTGACGGGTCACATAGTTGACCGTGATATTGTGTGTTTGTGAGTGGTGCATGTCATAGTGTCTCATGCCCCATATGCATAAACCCAGTGACGTTTTTGAGGCCCAAAAGGCTAAGTGACGATGAGGCCATAATGGCTAAGCGACGTTTGTGAAAAGGTACCTCATGCATATGCCCGCGAGTGGGTTGCATTTCATATGCCTACATGACATAATGATGAGTTTATGTAGTGATGTGATTGATGATTATGATGTGATTATTTTAGAGCTGTGACTTGACTTATTATTTATCATATGATTTATTATATGGATTGAATTGGACTCACCCTTCTGTTTGAATGTTACCCCTATGCGGTAACGTGCAGGTGATTGCGAGTGAAGGACTAGGTACCTTCACTAATTTGAGTCGAGTCGTCACGCTCTGATACGTAGCACTCAGGGGGGGGGGGGGAATGAACTCGATGTTTATGAATGATTTCAGCTGTTATGCTTTGTTGACAATTCTGTTTTATTTTTGTTATCCCGCTGCGATGTTGGTGTTTATTGACGTTAAGTTTATTTGCGATGGTAAATGTGTTTTTTTTTAGGGTCTCCTCTCAGTGACGTGCTACGTGATGCAGGATTATTATGTTTGAGCGGTTTTTAATTGAGAAGCATTATTTTATTGAAGTATGTGTAACATTCCTCGTGCGAAACAAATTTTTGAAAACTCTGATATTTTTCCAATTAAATGAACGGGTAGAAAAGGGGTGTTACAGCTGTGGCCGAGGAGACTCTGAGCGCGCTACTAGTCAGAGAAACTAAGCTCGGGCCGAGACCAGTTTACTTCGTCAGCAAGGTACTTCAAGGCCCAGAAATGAGATATCAGAAAATCGAAAAGGTGTCCCTGGCATTGGTCATGGCAGCTCGGCGTCTAAGGCCATACTTCGTAGCCCACTGTTGTGCAAAAACGTGTGCAAGTATACACAGTCAAACAAGTAATAAAGTGATAAGTAGAGATCGTTCCCACGAGGATTGATTATAGTTAACTTCACATTGTCTCTTTTTTTTTCCAATGCTGCCAGAAATATATATATATAATAAATTTTAGAAAGAAGCGGCTAAGCCCCTGCTTGATAAAGCGCTATCCCTTCTTATCCCCTCTTTGTATGAATCTTTCCTTCCGTGTTTAGTTAGTGAGACAATAAAGTAACAAGTAACACATTTGATTAAGATAATTAGGACGGTAAACTAAAGTTGAAATGACAATAAAGTAAAAAGTTGCCAAGGTTCCCTTATTCCTAAGCTCCCATTGGGGTTCATATTGTAGTGTGTAAAGCATGTTTCAGATCACTAGGAAAAAGTAATATTCCTATTACCTTTCAAACTGTATTAACTTGTGAAATCAGCACTTTAATCCTTTCCAGAAATTAAAGCACGTTACCCTAATTAAAGTGATCAAGTTCAAAAAGAGTGTATGACATTAAATCGCACAAGTTAATGAAGCATCAAACATTAATCACAACACAAACCATTTGGTTCCAAAATACATCACATAGTCTTGACTTAAAAGGATCTAGCTCATAATGAGCGTAGACATGACAAAGTAGTACCTAGTTACCCCAAATGAAGTAATGATAATCACAATTATAGCGTAGATAACGAATACACAGAGGAGGGAAGGAATTACAAACAAATTGGAACTCAAAATAAGCTTCTAGTGCTGCCAAACTGCTCCACCAAATCTGTGTTGTGTTGCTGAAAAACAGTGCTGCCGAATGTGAATTCTCAGCTCCAAGAGTGGAGTTTTGGGTACCGAAAATGGTGATGGATGTGGAATGGATGAAGATGGGGTGATGGCGGCTGCTAGGGGTTCGTGGATGGAGGGTATGGATGAGTGGGAGCGCTTCCTTTTTAGGTTAAGCCTTGCCTTTTATACTAATTTCCCTCTCCAAGTACCCATTGGGCCAAGGCAAATTCGGAACAGTGCTGCCAACCCAAAAAGCAAGGAAAGTTTGTCTTTTTGTGGCCCATTAATGTGCAGATTCCTTTTGCAGACCCTTACATATGACAAAACACTATTTTCTTCACTTTAACACCCGAGACCACATTAATTCCTTTTTCTACGCCCTCAGCTGCTCTCGTGCTACCACAACATTCGGCACAGCTAAATATTCCTGCACAACTAAATAAAGAGTAAAATCCCACAAAATGGCACCAAAAGTGCCAAAATACATTTTAAACACTCCGGACACATTTATATTAAATCATATAGAAATACTCTATTTATTTATACTAACTACCATTGAACAAGCTTAATTCTCATTTGTTTTGGCATAAATAACTCTTATTTTTAAGAGTTATCACCCACCAGGTGGTAGTGAGAACGGACCAACCTATCAGACATATCTTGCACCAGCTCGACCTCGCTGGCCGAATTATCAAATGGGAAGTCAAACTATCTGAGTTCGGCATTAAGTATTAGTCTAGGCCGACCCTCAAGTCTCAGGTGTTGGTCGACTTCATCGCTGAGATGACACCACCTTCACCTGAGGCCGAGACTCTGATCTGGAAACTACACATAGACGGCTCTTCCAAAAGCAATGGAAGCGGCGTCGGGTTCATCCTGGAGAACAGCGAGGGACTGGTGGTAGAGGTATCCCTCAGCTTCTCTTTTCAAACGTTGAATAACCAAGCCGAGTATGAAGCATGCATCGCTGGACTCCTACTAGCACGGGACATCAACGCCAAGGTAATCGAGCTCAACACCGACTCCTTGTTAGTAGTCATGTTACAAATGGGTAAGGGAGCTATTGCAGTTGTTTTCCTGAGCCGACGTCAAGCACGTACCCCGGGCAGAGAACACTCAGGTCGACGTATTGTCCAAATTGGCCAGCACCAAACCCTCTGAGAACCAATGAAGCCTAATCCAAGAAACTCTGACTAAACCAAGTGTGGAACTCACCACTCAGAGACTACATCGAGCTAGGGCACTACAAGAAAAACAGGGATTTCCGGCGGACAAAATCCGTTGGTAATGGCCAAAATCCGCCAGAAACTGGACATTACCGGCGAATATTTTCCGCCGGAATTCCGCCGGTAATTCGCCCGAAGGTAACGGTTACCGGTGGATTTTCCGTCGGAAAATCTGCTGGTAATCACCCAAAATCCGCTGGTCATCAATTTTTTAAAAATATTTATTTTAAAAATTCCGCCGGTAATTTAATAAAATCCACCGGTAATTTATTAAAATCCGTCGGTAAATTGATAAAATCTGCCGGTAATATATTTATTTTAAAAATATTATTTTATTTTTTTAATTTTTTTTAATTTATTTCTTTTTTAAATTACTTTTATTTTAATTTATTTCTTCATTTAAAATTCGTTTATTTAAAAAATTAATATTATTTTAATTATTTAAATTCGTAGACTGAATATTTGAGAAGAGAAGAGATTAGAAATGTGAGAAGAGAAGAGAAGAGATTTGAGAAAAATGAAGTGTATGAATGTGTGAAGATTTTGAGAAAAATGAAGTGTATGTATGTGAGAAGATTTGAGAAGAAATTGAATGCGAAGGAAGAAGAAAGAGGAAATATAGAAGAGAGATATGTAGAGAAATTTATGGAGATTGGAGAGTATGAGAAGGAAATAAAGAGTGAAATGAGAGAATGAGAAGAGTGTAGGAGAAAGTTTTATTTATAGGAAATGAGGAAAGTGGAAAAAAATAAATAAATTATTTTTGAAAAATCCGCCGGAACCGGCGGATATTTCCGTCGAAAATTACCGCCGGTAATGCGCATTACCGGCGGATTTTTCCGTCGGAAATTACCGGCGGATTTTTCGGCCGGTAATGCACATTACCGGCGGATTTTTGTTAAAAAAAAATTAAAATAATTTTAAAAATCCGCTGGTAATACTAATGCGCATTACCGGCGGATTTTTCCGACAGTAATTTCCGGCGGATTTTTCCCGCCAGTAATGCACATTTCCGACGGATTTTTTTTAAAAAAAAATTAATATTTTTTTAAAAAAAAATCCGCCGGAAAACCTATTTTTTCCGCCGGAAATTTACCGGCGGAAAAAATCTGCCGGAAATGCCAATTTTCCGCCGGAATTGTACCGGCGGAAAAAATCCGCCGGTAATGTGTGTTTTTCTTGTAGGGAACCCGTCGACCCCAAGAAAGCAACGCTCATCGAGAGGAAGGTGGCTTCGTATTCCGTCATCGAAGGGACTCTATTCCGGCGAGGTTTCTCTACACCTCAGCTCAAGTGCATCGAAGGGAACGAGGTCGAGTATGTTCTCACGAAAATTCATGAAGGGATTTGTGGACACCACTTGGGTGCTCGAGCCCTGGCTAAAAAGGCACTTAGGGCGGGGTACTACTGGCCCACCATGACCAAAGATGCATCCGACCTGGTAAAGAAACACGACAAATGCCAACGGCACGCAGACGTACACCTCGCTCCTCCATCCAAACTAACGACGCTGTCCACTTCCTGGCCATTTTCTTGGTTGGGGATCGACCTCCCGGGCCCCCTTTCAACTGGCGCTAGACGGGGTCAAAGATCTAATTGTAGCAGTTGATTACTTCACCAAGTGGGTCAAAGCCAAGCCACTCGTAACCATCACTGCTAGAGCTTGCATCAGATTTTTCAAGAAGAGCCTCTTGGCCCGATTCGGGGTCCCCGAGGTCTTCGTCACCAACATTGGAACACAATTCGCCAACAAGGGATTCCGAGGACTCATGAAAGACCTCGGCATCAAGCACCATTTCACCTCGGCCGAGCACCCACAAACCTATGGACAGGTCGAGGATGCCAACAGCGTCATCTTGCGAGGATTAGAAAAGAGGTTAGACGGGGCCAAGGGCGCCTGGGTGGAGGAACTTCCATATGTACCTTGGGCATACCGGACCACCCCCTCACTCTACCCTCGGGGAGACACCTTTCCGGCTTACCTATGGAACCGAGGCTGTCATCCCAGTGGAAATCAGTGAATCAACCTGAAGGACCATGCACCCTCTAAGTAAAACAGCGAACGAGCAAGCAATCCCACAGGAACTTGACCTCGCCCAAGAAGTCCGAGACCAAGCCGCAATTGTAGAGGCCGTGGTAAAACAAAGAGTCGCCAAGCACTTCAACGCTAAGGTCGTCCCCCGCGACCTCGATGTCGGAGACCTCATTCTAAGGAGAGCCGACGTCGGAGGAAAGACCGCTTCTCAAGGCAAGCTGGCGCCTAACTGGGAAGGCCTCTATCGTGTCACGGTTAAAACCAGAACCGGCGCCTATCACCTCGAAAAACTAGAGAAAAAGCCCATTCCACGGACCTGGAACACAACAAATCTCAGACGATATTACTGTTGAACATTTGTTGCAATGAGATCGGACATGTAAATCCATCAAAGTGAAATGAAAAGAGATTTGTTTAAAATAAGTATTCACCTACTCTCCCTCCGAGATCCGGCCCCAAGCAAGAAGCCAAGTGGACCGAAGAACATTCCAGAATTCTGCTGACCTGGGGATCGACTCTTTCTTTCTTCCCTGATCTGGCCCTAACCAAAGCTGATCACTTGGGAGACGAAATCAAGGCAAGAAAGAAAGGTCACTCCCGACGTCGACTCTACACGACTCCCACATCCCCTTTTTACCCGAGTTAGACCAAGCGCTCCGCCCTTGGTGAACTGGTCTAAAGCGGATACTTACTCGCTCGCGATAATCACGTCCAATGCGACCCACAAATCTCCTTTTTACCCATGTTCGACCAAGCGCTCTGCCCTTCGTGAATTTGTTCAAAGCGTATACCCACTCACTCGCGACCTCCGGGTCCAATGCGAATCAGATCTCAGTTTGCATCGATGTCGGGTACGACGCTATTCAGGTAATCCAACCCCGGCACGGACGAGTCCACCCGCAAAGCCTGACACACGAGGAACAAAGGCGCACCTCTTTGCAACACATCGCCACCGCCTGATTCTTGAAACCAATCAGGGTTGAAATCGACCTCTTCGGATGACATAATGCATAACTCAACATGAGGCCCCACTCCTGTGACTGACCCCGACTCGAACGGAAGAATCCGGGCAGGACACCTTGTTTCAATCAGATGCCACGTCCATTACCTGGTTAGACTGATGTAACATCCGACGTTGGCACGATACAACCGCCGAGCTGACCTTAAACCACGGGTCAGGCTCAACCCCGACGAAGCTTCCTTTTCAATAGCTTGGAAGCATGGTGCGTCGCTAAACTGCTCCTCGCTAATGGGATTAGCGACGGAATCGGAGTCCGTCGCTAATTAGCGACGGTACATTCTGTCGCTAATTCCCTCACTAATGGCAGCCACGTGGGAAAATTCAGACAGCCACGCGTCCACTTTCCCTCGCTAATTCCCTCGCTAATGCCTAGCCACGCGTCCACTTTCCCTCGCCAATTCCCTCGCTAATGCCTAGCCACGCGTCCAATTTCCCTCGCTAATTCCCTCGCTAATGCTTAGCCACGCGTCCAATTTCCCTCGCTAATTCCCTCGCTAAAGCCCATCTGATTGTATTTTTTTTTAATAATCTGCTTTTATACCTGTTTATTTTATTAATAAATAATAAAATCTAAACTATATAAAACAGTTAAATTTTGAAATGTTATAACAAAAACGTTAATCAACAACACTTCAATAAATAAAAATTACAAGAATGAAATTTTAATCCACAACACTTAATCTGAAATGTTATAACAAAAACGTTAATCAACAACACTAAAAGCTGCCACCATCAGACTCCTCAGCTTGCTCCTAATCTTGCTCATCATCTTCCTCCTCATCTTCCTCCTCATCTTGCTGCTGATTTTGCTGCATGTTCTTAAAATACTTTAACATCATCGCCTGCCTACGGCTCACCTTCTCAAAGTTTTGCTGCATCTTTTTCACCGCCTCAGAAGAGGTCCTGACCTCCTGTCGAGTATCGTGCAGCTCATGTCAAGTATCGTGCAGCTCCTGTCGAGTATCGTGCAGCTCCTGTCGAGTAGACTGCAGCTCCTGCTCCATCTGCCTCACATGCTCTATATCTGCAGGAGCAGAAGCTGGTCGACTGCGTCTTCTGCTGCTCCCGGCCCCAGACTGGCCCATACATAGAGCCAAGGGCCCCGTACCATACACGCGACCCTTAGACCAACGAACTGTCTTCTCCCAATGTTGATTTGCCAGATCTATCATCTCAGGAGTAAGTTGGCTAAGTGCTTCAGGGTCCCAGCTCCCCTGAGTTAGCTGAGTCATGAACTCATTTACTTGCTCCTGTTTTGAATAACCACAAATTAGCGCTCCATTCTGACAAAGTGATAGGCCGCAAGTGCACGGTCTTGTCGCGTAATAAAAAGAGTTATCGATCCACAGGGAGAGCCTAGGTGATTACCAATTTAATTTTTTCAAAGTTGATTAACTGAAAAGAAAGTGTTTTTAGAGAGAATGAATGTTTTAGTAAAGTCTACTCACTCATGATCATTGTAGACAAAAGAGGAGAAAAGAAAATAAATGACTTGGAAAATAAATGGGCAAGAAAGTAAATGACTTGGAAAATAAAGGGGCAAGAAAGTAAATGACTTGGAAAATAAAGGACTTAGAAAATATATTGCAAGAATTTAAATAGCAAGAAAATAAATGACTTGGAAAATAAAGGGCAAGAAGGTAAATGACTTGGAAAATAAATGGGCAAGAAAGTAAATGACTTGGAAAATAAAGGGGAAAGAAAGTAAATGACTTGCAAAATAAAGGACTTAGAAAATAAATTGCAAGAATTTAAATAGCAAGAAAATAAAGGGCAAGAAGGTAAATGACTTGGAAAATAAAGGGGCAAGAAAGTAAATGACTTGAAAAATAAAGGGGCAAGAAAGTAAATAACTTGGAAGATAAAGGGTAAGAAAATAAATGACTTGGAAAATAAAGGGCAAGAAAGTAAATGACTTGGAAAATAAAGGACTTAGAAAATAAATTGCAAGAATTTAAATAGCAAGAAAGTAAAAGAATATGAAGAACATGAAGAACAAGAAGAACATGAAGAACATGAAGAACAATCTTTAGAGAATTTTTGAGATGAACTTTGTCACAAAATTCAAGTGCTTTACAAGTGAGGATCAAGGTCCTATTTATAGGAAAATATGAGGGAGGGGAAAAATAGTAAACGACAAGTTTTGGCAAAGATATGGTCATCAATAAGTGGGCAAGGCAAAGCCATCAACAAGTGGGGGAGAAAGCATAGCCATCAACAAGTTGACAAAGGGCTTAGGTTGAGGGCAAAATGGTCAAAAAGAAGAAAAAAATCAAGTTGGCAAAGGTGGCCATTAAAAAGTGGCCGTAGCCAAATTTTCCAGCATTTTGGCGCCAATGGCGCCCATGCCTGCGCCAGTTCCTGCACCAGTTTCTGTGTTGCGCCTGTGTTGCGTTTTTGGCGCCCATGGCGCCCATGCCTGCGCCAGTTCCTGCGCCAGTTCCTGTGTTGCGTTTTTGGCGCCCATGGGTCCATGTCTTGCGCCAGTTTCGCCAATTTTGCTCCTGTGTTGCGTTTTTGGCGCCCATGGCGCCCATGGGTCCCTGTCTTGCGCCAGTTTGGCCAGTTTTCTCCTGTTTTGGGTTTTTGGGGCCCTTGGCGCCCTAGGGTCCCTGTCTTGCGCCAGTTTTGCCAGTTTTCTCCTGTTTTGGGTTTTTGGGGCCCTTGGCGCCCATAAGGGTGTCTAGTGCCTTAGAAATTGCTCCTCCTCAAATATTTCCTTTTTTCTTCATTTTAGCTCATATTTTCTCTTTTGCTTCAAAATAAAACCTGAAAATAAAAAGTAAACATTTGTAGTAAAATAGATCAAAAATATAATTAAAATACTAAAAAGACTTAATAAAATAACTATTAAAAAGACTCTAAAAATAGACTTATCAAACTCCCCTATGCTTGAACCTTTGCTTGTCCTCAAGCAAAAACAGTGTAAATCTTTAGGCCAATTCCGAAGGAAAATTATTTTCATATCGAAACCTTAAGTGAACTGTGGGGCAATTCTAACACTTTGGTTTGAGAGCTACTATTTTGGGCTTCTTGTGGAATTGAGAGACAACTTTAAAGTATCAGTACTCTAGAGAGGATATCAATGTCATCATAGAACCGGTTCCCCAACATTCTTAAGCTTGAGTCCTCCATTTACTAAGACCGGGTCTCAAAGGAGGGTCTTTATATGTTGGGTATTCAAGCATTTTTCTTTTCTTTTTGATTTTATATGCTAACCATTTATTTTGACATTTAAAATGCACTAATCTTTTGCATTTTTGAATTGGTTTTGCATATATATATATATATATATATATATATATATATATATATATATTTCTTTGCTTGATACCCCAACTCAGACGTTTTTCTCCAGTAACTGATAGCCCGCAAGTGCACGGTCTTATCGCGTAATAAAAGAGTTATCGATCCACAGGGAGAGCCTAGGTGATTACCAATTTAATTTTCCAAAGTTGATTAGCTAGAAGGAATGGTTTTTAGGAGTTGTAAAATTTAGAAATAAAAACAAACAATCTCAGGTTTATAGTTTTATCACAACAATGAGGAACCAAAATAATTTCTTTAGACTATTCAATAAATTATAAGAGTAATATATTTCAAAGACAAGGCAGCGAATATAACTAATGTCTCCTTTCGGAGTACAAGAGCGTGTTTTGAACCAACAATCAAGCCTATTCTCTTGGTTGATTGTCACCAAAACCCATTAAGCATAACACCTTTATAATGTCTCAAGAGTTTCAAAACTATTCTCATGTGTTGATTCCCTTGTCTAATTTAATAGATCCAACATCAATACTTCACCTTTCGGTTCTTCGTTTGATGTTTAAAATAAGATTTGAAGGACAATAAAATTAGATTGAAATATAAAACAATTTGGAGTGGAGAATAGTCTTGGGAATTATTAGGGACCTATCATTGGATTACTCCCAATAACCCAAGACTTTGTATCTACTCACTCATATTAAATATGAGAGAAGAAGAAGAAGAAAAGACATGAAATTAAATAGCGAGAAATAAAAGAAACCGGTAAATTGCAAAATCATAAATAGCGGAATTGTAAATGACAAGAAAATAAAAGTGCAAGAAAGTAAATAGCAAGGAAAGTAAATGACTTGGAAAATAAAAGGGCAAGAATGTAAATAGCAAGGAAAATAAATGACTTGGAAAATAAAAGGGCAAGAAAGTAAATAGCAAGGAAAGTAAATGACTTGGAAAATAAAAGGGCGAGAAAGTAAATAGCGAGAAAATAAAAGAGCGAGAAAATAAAAGAGCGAGAAAGTAAAAGAGCGAGAAAGTAAAAGGGCAAGAAAGTAAATAGCAAGGAAAGTAAATGACTTGGAAAATAAAATGGCGAGAAAGTAAAAAGCGTGAAAGTAAAAAGCGAGAAATTAAAGTGAAGTCATGAATCTTAGAGGAAACCTTGTCATGGATTTTTCTCACAAAATTTAAGCTTGGTTACAAGTGATGATCAAGCCTCTATTTATAGGAAAATATGAGGGCCAAGGCACTTGAGTGGAGGGGCAAAATGGTCCAAAAAAAAGTGGCAAATGAAGTTGGCAAGGAAAGCCATCAGCAAGTGGGTGCAGCCAAAATTGACTTGTCTCGTGCCAGGGTCGTGCGCCCATGTGCCTGGGTCGTGCGCCCTGGCCAGTCAATTTTGGCTGCTCTGCGCCAGTTTTGCACTAGGGTCGTGCGCCTATGGAGCCAGGGTCGTGCGCCTTGTGCTGGCAACAGCTGTTCTGCGTTGCTGGCAAGCATGGGTCGTGCGCCTATGTGCCAGGGTCGTGCGCCTTGTTCTGCCAAAATGGGCCATTTTCAGTTGAAAACACGCACGGGTCGTGCGTGGGATAGCACGGGTCGTGCGCAGGCTCTGCGCCAGTTTTGCACCAGGGTCGTGCGCCTATGTGCCAGGGTCGTGCGCAGGCTCTGCGCCAGTTTTTGCTGCTTGACGCCCTGTGCTGCGCCAGTTTTGCTGCTTGGCGCCCTTGGCCAGTTTTGGGTTTTTGGGTCCCTTGGCGCCCATGAGGGTGTCTAGTGCCTTAAAAACTGCTCCTCCTCAAATATTTCCTTTTTTCTTCATTTTAGCTCATATTTTCTCTTTTGCTCCAAAATAAAACCTGAAAATAAAAAGCAAACATTTGTAGTAAAATAGTTCAAAGATATAAAATTTAATTAAAATACCTAAAAAACTTAATGAAAATAACTATTAAAAAGACTCTAAAAATAGACTTATCAGTAATCGCGCATCTAGTAAATGTCACCAAGAGAACCAGGTTACTAGTTTCTTTTCAGTCCCTCTAATTGTATTAATAACTGAAAACAGTCTCAATAGTGTGTGTGTGAAAAAGCCCTAGAAGAAGAAATCGAACCATGATACAATTTTGTTGTTCCCAACCAGTCCACCTAGATGATTGCTAATGAAAAATTGAAAAATTATTTTTTCCAGAAAAGGCTTATCTAAAACATGCTTAGGGTTCACAAAGTTTCGTGATGGAGGGAGCAGATACAACTCAAAGTACAAAAAGATAAAAAAAAACTCGGCAAAGCAATAAAGACATTCCTAATAAAAGTAATAAAATACCCCCCCCCATGCTTGGACTAGGCATTGTCCTCAATGATTTTTCAAATAAAACAAAAGGGGTTTAGGAGAGCTCACCTGGCTGTCTAGTTCAGGATACTCGACCCTCGGGTATTTTATTTTTCAACAAATCAAAAAAAACATTAAGCGGTGGGTTGCCTCCCACGCAGCGCTCTTTTAACGTCACTAGCTTGACGATCAAAATTTCAATTGGGATCTTGCAGAACTAAACTAGTTTCTTTCTCAATTGGGTCACCAATTAAATAATTTTTCAACCTTTGACCATTGACTTTAAACGATCCGGTTTTCTCGCTCCAGATCTCTACCGATCCGAAGGGGTAAACCTTACGGATTTCAAAAGGACCGGACCATCTTGACTTTAATTTTCCCGGAAAAATTTTTGGCCTGGAATTAAACAATAACACCAGGTCACCCTCCTTGAATTCTCTACGAATGATACGCTTATCATGCCAATTTTTTGTTCTTTCTTTGTAAAGTTTGGCATTCTCATAAGCATCCATTCGCAGTTCTTCCAATTCGTTTAATTGGAGTTTTCTTTTTTCTCCGGCTAATTCCATGTTCAGGTTAAGGCGTTTAATTGCCCAGTAAGCTTTGTGCTCTAGTTCTACCGGAAGGAGGCAAGACTTCCCATAAATTAATTTGAAAGGAGTCATTCCTATGGGAGTCTTGTACGCAGTCCGATAAGCCTAGAGAGCATCATCGAGCTTTACCGACCAGTCCTTTCTTGAGGTCGAAACAGTTTTTTCTAAAATACTTTTAATTTCTCTGTTCGATACCTCAACCTGACCGCTTGTTTGAGGGTGATAAGGCGTTGCAATTTTGTGCCTTACTCCAAACTTTTGCAGTAACATTTCAAAATGTTTTGAGATGAAATGGGATCCTCTGTCGCTTATGACAACACGAGGGACCCCGAATCTTGGAAAAATTACTTTTTTGAAAAGTTTTATGATTACCTTTGCATCGTTTGTAGGAGAAGCAGTGGCTTCGATCCATTTTGACACATAGTCAACGGCTACCAGAATATATTGGTTTCCAAAAGAAGAAGGAAACGGTCCCATGAAATCGACACCCCAGACGTCGAAAATTTCAACCTCTAAGATATTATTTAAGGGCATTTCATTTCTTTTTGAAATATTTCCGGTGCGTTGACACTGGTCGCATTTAGAAATGAATTGATGCGTGTCTTTAAAAAGGGACGGCCAATAAAAACCAGATTGTAGAATTTTCGTAGCAGTTTTTGAAGAACTGGCATGGCCGCCATAGGAAGAAGAATGACAATGGTATAGAATGTTACTTACCTCTTCTTCCGGAATGCATCTTCTGAACACCCCATCTGCTCCCCTTTTAAAAAGCAGTGGCTCGTCCCAGTAATATTGTTTAAGATCATGGAAGAATTTCTTCTTCTGCTGATAATTTAAATCTGGGGGGAGTACTCCTACTGCAAGGTAGTTTACAAAATCTGCATACCATGGTGCTTCAGATTTGACCAATGAGAAGAGTTGATCATCCAAAAATGTATCATTAAGCGGCAATTCTTCTTCTTTTGTTCCTTGTAGACGGGACAAATGATCAGCCACAACATTTTCAACGCCTTTTTTATCCCTTATTTCAAGATCAAATTCTTGTAGGAGTAAAACCCATCGGATCAATCTCGGCTTGGCATCTTTTTTGTTTAACAAATATTTTATGGCCGAGTGATCAGTAAAAATGATGATTTTTGAACCTACCAGATATGATCGAAACTTATCAACGGCAAAAACTACCGCCAATAATTCTTTTTCAGTTGTGGCGTAATTCATTTGTGCCTCATCTAAGGTCCTGCTTGCATAGTATATGGCATGCAATTTTTTTTCTTTTCTTTGTCCCAGGACTGCCTCAACTGCATAGTCGCTTGCATCGCACATTATTTCGAACGGAAGATTCCAGTCTGGTGGCTGTATGATCGGGGCAGTAACTAAAGCCTTTTTCAACCTATTAAAAGCTTCAAGACAAAGATCATTAAAAATAAATGATGCATCCTTAAGGAGCAGACTTGTAATATGTTTTGAAATTTTTGAGAAGTCTTTTATGAACCGGCGGTAGAAACCCGCATGGCCTAAAAAGCTTCTCACCTCTTTTACTGAGGTGGGAGGTAGCATTTTTTCAATCACCTCAATTTTTGCACGGTCTACCTCAATACCTCTATGAGAAATTAAGTGCCCTACGACAATTCCTTCATTAACCATGAAATGACACTTTTCCCAGTTTAGAACCAGGTTTACCTTCTCACATCTCTCTAAGACTTTTTCCAGATTGGCTAAACAGTTTTCAAAATTTGAGCCATGGACGGAAAAATCATCCATAAACACTTCCATTATGTTTTCAACAAAGTCTGAGAATATGGACATCATACACCTTTGAAAGGTAGCAGGAGCATTACATAGGCCAAAGGGCATCCTTCTATAGGCATAAGTGCCAAAGGGACATGTGAAAGTTGTTTTTTCTTGGTCGCTAGGGTGGATGGGAATTTGGAAAAATCCCGAATAACCATCCAAATAGCAGAAATGTGAGTGCTGTGCTAACCTTTCTAGCATTTGATCAATGAACGGGAGAGGGAAGTGATCTTTCCGGGTTGCTTTGTTAAGCTTTCTGTAATCGATACACATTCTCCATCCTGTAATTGTCCTTGTGGAAATGCATTCATCCTTCTCATTTTTAATAACTGTTAAGCCTCCCTTCTTAGACACTACTTGAACAGGACTAACCCACTTACTATCGGAAATAGGATATATTATCCCAGCATCAAGGAGTTTTAAAACTTCCTTTTTAACAACCTCTTTCATGTTTGGGTTTAATCTTCTTTGATGCTCGATAGAAGGTTTATAGTCCTCTTCCAGTAGTATTCTGTGTATGCAGATTGACGGATTTATTCCTTTAATGTCCTCAATAGTATACCCAATGGCTTTGGGATACTTTTTGAGAACATTAAGCAATTTTTCTGTCTCATTTTGTTTCAAATTTGCATTTACAATTACTGGAAAAGTAGAATCAGGGCCGAGAAACTCATATCTGAGAGATGCTGGTAAGGGTTTTAATTCTATTTTTGGTGCTTCTTTTGGGAGAGGTCGAGGTTTTTCCTCACCCAAAGTTTCAGTACCCAATTCTTGTGATGGTGGATTTTCATCTAAAAGTTTTATGTAGAATTGGGTTTCCCCTGCCGCATTTGTATTTGTGTTGCCTAAAAGGCAATCTTCCAGACTATCTTGTGAAGATGATGCTAAAGAGCAGTCTCGCACGCAATAGTCTACAATATCAATCCAGCAGCACGAGTCTTTTACAGATGGACTCTTCATGAAGTTTGAAACTTCAAACTCAACATTTTCATCCCCCACATTAAAAACCAACTTACCGTTTTTAACATCAATTATTGCCCCTGCAGTAGCTAAAAAAGGCCTCCCTAGAAGAATAGGAATTTGGGAGTCTTCTTCAATTTCCATTACAACAAAGTCCACCGGTATAAAAGTTTGCCCTACCTTGATAGGGATATCCTCAAGATTCCAGTGGGGTATTTAACGGAACGATCTGCCAATTGTATTGTCATTTTTGTGGGTTTAAGTTCACCTATCCCTAGTCTATTGCAAAGAGAAAGAGGCATCAAACTTACACTGGCTCCTAGATCGCACATCGCTCTGTTTATAGTTTCACTTCCAATCACACAAGGTATGGAAAAACTACCTGGATCTTTGAGTTTTTGTGGCAGCTTGTTCTGGATAATTGCACTACATCCCTCTGTTAATGCAATCATCTCATAGTCGTATATTTTTCTTTTCTTGCATAAAATTTCTTTCAAAAATTTAGAGTAAGACGGCATTTGAGACAATGCATCAGTGAAAGGAACGTTGATGTAAAGCTTTTTAAGCAAGTCGACAAACCTTTTGAATTGCTCGTCAAGTTTGTTTTTTGCAAATCTTTGGGGAAAAGGAATGGGTGGTTTGTATGGTGGTGGGGGGATGTGTGGTTCTTCTCTTTCTTTTTCTGGTTCTTTCTCTTTTTCTTTCTCTTCTTGCTCTCCTGGTAAATTATGTTTTTCACTCACAATTTTTTCTTGGTTTGCTCTTGGTTCCTCTAATTGTTTTCCGCTTCTAAGGGTGACGGCATTTATTTGGCCTTTTGGATTTTGTTCTGGTTGCCGAGGAAATACCCCTGAAGACTTAGAGGATGAAGCCACCTGTGTTGCCACTTGAGTTATTTGATTTTCAAGCATTTTATTATGATTGGCAATAGAGTCGACTTTTGATACTATTTTGATAAGTGTGTCATTCAAATAACCAGTTTGATTTTTGAATTCTTCATTTTGTTTTGTTTGAGATGACACAAATTTTTCCATCAAAAATTCCAAGTTCGACTTTTGCGGGTTGTTTTGTGGGTTGTTAAAAACCCTTTGATTTTGAAAGACAGGAGGTGGTCTAAGTGCTGGATTGGGTGGAGGATTTTTATAAGAAAAATTTGGATGATTCCTCCACCCAGGATTATAAGTATTTGAAAACGGATCTTCCTTTTGAGCATAGTTAACATGCTCGTTTCTAGCACTAGATGCCTCAAGCTGGCATTCAGCTCCAATATGGCCAACAACCCCACATAATTCACATGGTGGAGTAATAGGAGAAGAAGTTTGTGAGACGGCACTTACATTTAATTTTTCAAATTTTTGAAAAAGTTCGTCCACTTTTGAGGTAAGATGATCAACAGCAGATATTTCATACTTACATGGCTCTTTTGATGAGGCTGGTTTATTCGTTATGGCTCGCTCACTTGTCCATTGACAATGGTTTTGAGCCATATCTTCAACGAGTGCATAAGCTTCAGTAAAATTTTTGTTCATTAAAGCTCCACCTGCAGCTGCATCAACAGTCATTCTTGTTGCATATTGTAATCCATTATAAAAAGTGTGAACCACGAGCCATTTCTCTAGTCCATGATGGGGGCATAGCCTTAACATTTCTTTGAAACGTTCCCAAGCATCATAAAGAGATTCCCCGTCGTTTTGAGAAAATCGAGTAATTTGATTTCTCATTTGAGCTGTTTTACTCGGGGGCAAGAACTTAGCAAGAAAAGCTTGTTTTACCTTGTCCCAGCTGGTAATGGATTCCGAAGGCAAAGAATGTAGCCATGCTCTTGCTCTATCCCTTAATGAAAAAGGGAAGAGTTTTAGTCTTATGGCATCTGGAGGTACCCCGTTTAATTTGAGAGTTCCACTGTATTCTAGAAAAATTGAAATATGAAGATTTGGGTCCTCCGTGGGAGAACCAGAAAATTGGTTTTGTTGAACCATTGAAAGCAGAGATGTTTTGAGTTCAAAATTATTTGTTTCCACATTCGGATGTACAATGGCAGCCGATGGCTCTGCTGAAGGTGTTGCGTACTCTTTGAGAGCACGATTTTCATTAGCCGCCATTTGGTTATCGGGAATTTCTCTCCTCCTTCTCTGTAAGAACCTTTCGATTTCGGGAATCTGTTGAACAGTTTCTCCGAAACTTCTGGTTCTTCGCATTCGAGGGACAAGAGAAGAAAAAGTAAAAACAAAGAAAATAAAATTTCAGTCTAACCGGTTTCAAAAAACTTAATTAATACCACTGCCTCCCCGGCAACGGCGCCAAAAACTTGATAGGCCGCAAGTACACGGTCTTGTCGCGTAATAAAAAGAGTTATCGATCCACAGGGAGACCCTAGGTGATTACCAATTTAATTTTTTCAAAGTTGATTAACTGAAAAGAAAGTGTTTTTAGAAAGAATGAATGTTTTAGTAAAGTCTACTCACTCATGATCATTGTAGACAAAAGAGGAGAAAAGAAAATAAATGACTTGGAAAATAAAGGGGCAAGAAAGTAAATGACTTGGAAATTAAAGGGGCAAGAAAGTAAATGAGTTGGAAAATAAAGGACTTAGAAAATAAATTGCAAGAATTTAAATAGCAAGAAAATAAATGACTTGGAAAATAAAGGGCAAGAAGGTAAATGACTTGGAAAATAAATGGGCAAGAAAGTAAATGACTTGGAAAATAAAGGGGCAAGAAAGTAAATGACTTGGAAAATAAAGGACTTAGAAAATAAATTGCAAGAATTTAAATAGCAAGAAAATAAATGACTTGGAAAATAAAGGGCAAGAAGGTAAATGACTTGGAAAATAAATGGGCAAGAAAGTAAATGACTTGGAAAATAAAGGGGCAAGAAAGTAAATGACTTGCAAAACAAAGGACTTAGAAAATAAATTGCAAGAATTTAAATAGCAAGAAAATAAATGACTTGGAAAATAAAGGGCAAGAAGGTAAATGACTTGGAAAATAAAGGGGCAAGAAAGTAAATGACTTGAAAAATAAAGGGGCAAGAAAGTAAATAACTTGGAAGATAAAGGGCAAGAAAATAAATGACTTGGAAAATAAAGGGCAAGAAAGTAAATGACTTGAAAAATAAAGGACTTAGCATGAAGAACATGAAGAACAATCTTTAGAGAATTTTTGAGATGAACTTTGTCACAAAATTCAAGTGCTTTACAAGTGAGGATCAAGGTCCTATTTACAAGTGAGGATCAAGGTCCTGCGCCAGTTCCTGTGTTGCGTTTTTGGCGCCCATGGGTCCCTGTCTTGCGCCAGTTTCGGCAGTTTTGCTCCTGTGTTGCGTTTTTGACGCCCATGGCGCCCATGGGTCCCTGTCTTGCGCCAGTTTCGCCAGTTTTCTCCTATTTTGGGTTTTTGGGGCCCTTGGCGCCCTGGGGTCCCTGTCTTGCGCCAGTTTTGCCAGTTTTCTCCTGTTTTGGGTTTTTGGGGCCCTTGGCGCCCATGAGGGTGTCTAGTGCCTTAGAAATTGCTCCTCCTCAAATATTTCCTTTTTTCTTCATTTTAGCTCATATTTTCTGTTTTGCTTCAAAATAAAACCTGAAAATAAAAAGTA
Source organism: Astragalus membranaceus (assembly GCA_039519185.1). Lineage (NCBI taxonomy): Eukaryota > Viridiplantae > Streptophyta > Magnoliopsida > Fabales > Fabaceae > Astragalus > Astragalus membranaceus. Next base: position 79,007,791 of record CM076851.1, on the reverse strand, counting down.
AACATTTGCAGTAAAATAGATCAAAAATATAATTAAAATACTAAAAGGACTTAATAAAATAACTATTAAAAATACTCTAAAAATAGACTTATCACAAAGCAACATTTTATATAATACAAATCAACTTGTATATTTACCTGAGTCATCTTGGAGCGCTCATCAACATACTCGCCAGTGCCTTTCCACACATGGGTGGCTCTATGCAGCTCAGGAGCAGTGATAGGGCGTCCTGCCTTTTTACTCTATAAAATGAAACACATTGTCAGAAATTGCTAACTAATTAAATAATGTAAATGATACACACAGATTTGTAAAATAATTAACCAATCTAGCAGCATGCTGAGCCTGGTTGATGGACCTGCCGCAGTGAAGCGAGCCACCCTTTTCTGAGTTTCTATTGTTTTTGGCGCTTGCAGCATTTTTCTTCAAACATCGACAAACATCTTTCGCTTCATCTGGTGTTAGGCAGTATTTGGCTTTGGGTTTTAACATCTTCCCATTAGGCATTTCCACCAAATTCAAATCAGATCGATGTTTGCTACAATAAAGAGCAGAATCCAATCTAGCCTTATTATTGTCTTTGGTTTTATCTTTCACATTCATCACAGTGAAAAATATGTTGTCAAAGAAATTCTTCTCGATGTGCATAACATCAAGATTGTGCCTCAACAAATTATCTTTCCAATATGGGAGATTCCAAAATATGCTTTTTTTTGTCCAATTGTGCACCTGTCCATAACCATCCAGGTGGGTGAGCTCCCCTACCTCTGTGGCTTGTGGAAAATCCATAACTCTGCTCCAGATTTCACCTGATGTCAACAAAGGCGGTGGTCCATCTGTTTCAACTGCCCCTTTCTTGAAGGCCTTCTTGTTCTTTCTAAATTTATGATCTTGCGGTAAGAATATGCGATGCGAGTCAAACCAAGAACTCTTGCCCCCGTACTTTAGCGTAAACGCCTTTGTGTGTTCCATACAATGGGGACATGCCAGTTTACCGTGAGTCCCCTAACCAGACAACAAACCATAAGCAAGAAAGTCGTTAATTGTCCACATCAATGCCGCTCTCATCATAAAATTTTTCTTTCGTGCTGCATCATATGTCAAAACACCCCCCCCCCCCACAATCTCTTAAGATCATCAATCAGAGGTTCCAAAAAGATATCAATGTTAGCTTTTGGATTGGATAGACCGGGTATCAGACAAGTCAAAAACATATACGGTTTAGTCATGCACATCTCAGGAGGAAGATTGTAAGGGGTAACAATGACTGGCCAACAAGAGTAGGGTGACGCCGATGCTTGGATATATGGAGTAAACCCATCAGAGCACAAGCCAAGCCGAACATTCCGTGGGTCTGAGGCAAAATCTGAATGCACTTGATCAAAGTGCTTCCACGCTTCACCGTCGGATGGGTGGCGTAAAATGTCGTCTGAGGTACGCCTATTGTCATAATGCCAAGTCATTTTCTGTGCAATTTCGGTCGATGCAAACATTCTTTGCAACCTTGGAACTATAGGCAAATAGAACATCGACTTTACAGGGATAGGTTTATAATTACGTTTTGCCCCTTTACGATCATGATACCTTGGCTTTCCACAGAATTTGTGTTCAAGTAGCTCACCATCATTTTAACCAAATTCGTTGTTGTAAAACAACATGTGCCCTTTCTCACAACAATCAATCTTCTTAAATTTCAATCCCAGCTTCGAAACTAACTTCTTTGCTTCATAATAACTTTTTGGCAAATTATCCTTATTAGGTGTCACTTCCAACGTCATTTCAGTCACATAGTCTAAACCCACCTCAGAAATATTACTCATGGACTTGAGAGCTAAAAGTTTCACACACATAGATAATTTTGACTGTGGCGAGCCTTCAAACAACGGTTTGTTTGAATCTCTTAACAAATTATAAAATTTTTGTGCTTCTTCATTTGGAAGTTCATCATGATCGTCATATTGAGGCTCATCAAATGGCACATTCACCCTGAGACCATCACAAATCATGTTTTCCATCGACTCAAAAATTTCATTACGTGGAACACCAACACCAGAACTGCTTGAAGCCCCTAACTCAAAATTTTGACGTCGTTGTTCTCCATAGTCCACCCAAATCCAATAATTAGGCCTAAACCCCCATTGATACAAGTGCTCCCTGATTTCATTATCGGTCCTAATAGGTACACTGTCGCATTTTAAGCATGGACATCTAACCCCCTTTTCCCGTTTAGCCAATTCATGTCGCCACGCTACCACAAGAAACTGTTCAACCCCAATTACAAAAGATTCCTTCAAACCCGCTCTTCTCGGATATAACCGATCATACACCCATTCACGATTAAATTCATACAAATTCATCTACACACATTTAAAAAAACGTGTTAACATTCCCAATAATCTATCATGTTAGTGGCATCGATATGATCTCAGTGGAGATGATTCCGAACCGAGTATGGGGGTCAAGGACAGCACAAAACCCTTTTCCATCCAAGTAGTGAAGGAAGTTATTTCGTATAACTCCCAACCTTACTGTTGTTAGTATTGCCTCGCAATTATCTCAATGGAGATGATTTCGAGCAAAATATGGGGGTGAGGGACGACATCACCTCACCCTTTTCCATCAACAACACACAGTCATCTAACCTAGGGTTCATGAAAACAACAATTAATTTATTTTGGAAACTAACCGTTATGAGATTGAGGTCCGGTGTGGTACGTGGTTCGGTGACGGTGCGCACTCCGCTGCGGTTGTGAGACTTCAAACACCAACAATTTCAATCCTAAACAATTTCAACTTCAATTTCAATAACTAACTTAAATTTCAACTATTAATTTCAACAACAACTTCAATATCAACTTCAATTTCAACTATTAATTTCAATTTCAAGCAAAAAACATAAATCAATTCACGATTAATTTCAGTTTCAATAAAACAACTTCTTCAATTTCAACAAACAACTTTTATCCTACACAATTTCTATAAATCCTAAACTTAATCCTAAAACCTAAAACACAATTTCAATTTCTACCCAATTTCAATTTCTAATCCTAAACACAATTGCACTAAAACAATATCAAAAATTAATTTTACAATATCACAAAACTAAATTCACTAAAATTACCAAACAACAATATCACAAAATTAATTTTACAAATCCTAACAAAACAATATCAAATAAAATCAGTTGGTAAAAAAAATAAATTAAAATCAGTAAAAAAAAACCTCCAAAGTAGAGCTCCGGTGGTGAGGAGGGCGAGCTCCGGTGGTGGTGGGGAGGGCGAGCTCCGGTGGTGGCGAAAACGGAGAGCTCTGGTGAGAGAAGTGTTCGCGTAGGAGAGAGAGAGAGGAGAGAGAGCGACGTCGCGTAGGAGAGAGAGGAGCGACGGTTGAGCGGCGGTGTGGTGGCGGTGGTGCGGTGGTCCGGTGGTCGTGGGGTGGTGGTACTGCAAAGGGTGTGGTGGGGTTGGGGTCGTGAGAGAAGAGTGAGGGAGTGAGAGGAAACAGAAGAGGAAAGGAAACAGAAGAGGAAACAGAGAGAGGAAAAGGGATCTGATTCTAATTTTAATTGGGGTTAGCGGTGGAATTTGTGAGGGACTATTCCGTCGCTAATCCCTTCACGCTAACCAAGGTGGAACGGTCAAAAACCATTAGCGAGGGACTACTAATTCCGTCGCTAATCGCTTCGGTTCTCGTGCGGTTCAGATTTCAGTTTCCCTCCAAACAATTAGCGACGGACAGTTCCGTCGCTAATGTACTAACTTCCGTCGCTAATTTTCAAAAATCCGAAGACCCTTATTCCCTCGCAAATTCCGTCGCTAATGTCAATTTTAGCGAGGGAAACACATTCCGTCGCTAATGGCCGTCGCAAATAACGTTTTTTTTGTAGTGTCCGCCACTTCTGTTTGCTGACTTTGGCATCAGAGTGTCTACAGGTACCAACCCCTCTGAACTCCAACCTCGGAGGAATACGACTCTGGACGAATCTCTCCGACCTAAGCCATGTGGAGCCTGATTCCAGCCAACTCTTCTACTAACTGGAACCTCGGAGTCCGACCCCGATAGTAAGGTCAACAATTTGGATAAATATGATGAATTATACAATGCGTTTTGAAAAGTACAATTGTTTTAAAACAAAAGTAATAAATAAAAAGTACCGAAATCACTAACAAAGAGAGTAATTAAAATCGAATAAAGACGCTACACGAAGTTTCAAGTGAGAAATCTTAATCTACACAGTGGAAATAATTACTGAACAAATTAAATACAAAATTTTATTATTAAATTAAAAAATTATATTCAAAATTTTTATAATTAAATACAAAAATATTTTACCTTGTAGAGACAAATGCCCCATACCACTCAAGATGTATCTACCATTTAAGGCGATTAAAGTTTAAGCTACAAAATAATATAGTGTGATCATACCGGAACTAATACACCGAATTTCAACCCTCAGTGTTGGTTGCCTTGCCAATTTCAGCGATATGGGGATTGGGGACGTCGGCTTCCGGATTCGAAGCCGGGTAGTGTACATGTGTGGTGTTTATTTACCATTTCATATAATAGACCAAAAGAAATACACGGAATATCATCAAAACTCACAAAAAAAATACCAATAAACAAAAACACACAAAATAATCAAGTTGGTTTAAGATCTTCAAAGAGTGTAGACCACAGTGAAGAATGATGATAATCAGAATCAGCGGTTGTAGTGCTGTTGTAAGGACTCTGATAACGCATTGGGCTCTCAGTCCATTCATCCAAAGGCCTAGTTAGTCTAGCTGGACTTCTATTATTAAGTGGCCCAGAAAATTTTGGACTCTTAACAGGCCTTGTTACCATAGGACTTGTTTTATTTGTGCACACCATTCTCTCATCAAGAGGACCAGAAAATTTGAACACCTTATTGCCCATCATCTCCTCATGCATGAATCTACCATCTAAAGGCCCAGACATTGCTGTGTTATTACTTCTGTGCATAGCCTTTTCTTCTCCCTTCAAATACCTACTCACCAATGCTCTTTTCCATTTTGGCTCTTGTGGTGGCAGTGGAATTGGCGTTATCTCTTTCACTTTACGGAAACTTATCTTCTTAAGACACTTTCTGAGACATTTCTTGATGACCCCAGAAACAGAAAGGTTCGGTTGCACTTCTTTTTTGGCAAGTTTGAGAATTTCTAGCCTGTGTTTGGCTATTGAAATGCCCATGCTTTGGAGAAACTCGTGGTTGAAGTAGTTAGCATCTTCTAATTGAAGCTCATTGCGTGAAAAAGCAAGACCATATTCGTAGACTAGGGATGGCTCTAGGCTAGTTTTGGATAACCAAGAGAACCAACCCATTACTGGTTGGTTTGAGATGGGTGGAATGGGTATTCCCATTTATAAGGTTTAATTTGGTTAAAGAGTTGTGGAAGACTATAAAACTTGAGTCTGTGCATAAATGTGGTGTGAGTCTGTGCATAAATGTGGTGGTTAAAACGGCTATTTATTTTAGGCTGTTGAGGCGCATTATTTTTTGAAATTTATTATTACATTTATTATTATTATTTTGTAAAAAATAATTTGAACAATTCTGATAGTGAAGACGAAGGTTCTCGAGAGACTGTATTTTTTAAAACAATAAAAGCAATGAATGAATTAAAAACAGGAACAGAACCCTAAAATTTGGATTGGTTTCTTAGTTTATTTACGACAAACCCTAAAATATGTTGATTTTTTGGCATTTTTGGGAAGAACATGCTCACGGGCATGGATAATTGGATATGATAGAGGTTAGAATATGATATATTGGATCTGGGAATTGACTAGTGTGATGATAAAATATATATGACAATTTTTTTTGTTACAATATGTGTGTTCTCCCCTCTAAACAAATTTTTTTGTTATAATTGTGTAGGAGAACTTAGCCGACCACTTTGTTTGATCGACCACTAACTATGTTGATCTATGTCGTTCTCCCTTCTAAACAAATTTTTTTACACCCAAAATTTGAACCAAAATCTTAATATGGGATCTAAACCCACCAACCCTTGTTGGTCATATGTTTTTATTTTTGGTTACCATGTTTTTGGTGCGTAGTTTCTGCGGGTTTTTGCTACGCCGGGGAACCTGGCTGGCCACGAGTACCCAGCTTTGCAGGCCCGTGTGGTTCTCCCCTCCTAACAGGGTTTTTGGCACACCCAAAATTCAAACCCGATACCTTAGGGTAGGATCCAAGTCCGGTTACCACTTGGATCAATCTGTTATTCATATATTTAACAACTTTATAACAAAATGTTGAAATAAAATAAAATGAAATGAAGCTGACATGAAATCAAAATATGCGGCAGTTTTTATGGTCCTTAACTATAAAAATGTCAGACTACGACAGGGACCTCTTAAAGCGGGAGTGAAATGGGTTAGTGGCGTCAGGGACCCAAGAAAAAATGAAGGTATTAAAAGACAAATCGATTTGTTAACCTACTTCCCCAATGTCCAGATAATCAGAATATTTAAAAGACATTTTTGGAATTTTCAACCCGTTATACTCTCTTCGTCCCTAATAAAAAAACTTTTTGACACTTTTCCTTGTCCCTAATAAGACCCTCTATACAAATATCTAAATGTATTTATATATTTTTTGTAATTAAATAAGACAAATAGTGAGAGAGGAATATTAAAAAAATTGAGAGAGAAGGTTGAATGGTAGAGACTTAACACTTTAGAGCGTTAAGTGAAAAGCTGACTTGAGAGAATCTACTTCCCTTGTTAATGGGAATGGATCATCTCCAATGAAATTTCAGTCATCCATTGAAAAAGACAAATAGTGAGAGGGAAATATAAGGAAAAACTGAGAGAGAATGTTGAATGGTGGAGACTTAACACTTTAAAGTGTCAAGTGAAAATGCCACTTGAGAAAATCTTCTCCCCTCGTTAATGGTAATGGATCCTCTCCAATAACTTTATGGTGTAGTGAAATCTCAGTCATCCATTGAATACGACAAATAGCAAGAGAGAAATATTAAAAAAATTGAGAGAGAAGATTGAACGGTGGAGACTCAACACTTTAGAGTGTCAAGTGAAAAGTCCACTTGGTATATGAAAAGTTAACATTGAATCATTCAATACACAAAGGGTAATTTAGTAATTGTCATATACCAATCAGACACATTAATTACACGACAAACTTTACTTAATATGCATAAAAAGTGTTATAGTAAATACAATAGTGCAAAATTAGGAAAAGAATTATACTTTTAAAGTTGTGTGCTTAATTATCCGACTTAAAATATAGACACGGTGGCAAACTTGTAATTAAGATGAAAATAAACTTAAGGCACTTACCTTTTTAAGTCGGACTCTAACTTACCTGACTTAAATAGTTCGAATCTTCAATGTTTTAAGTTGGATGCAAACTTACTAAATTTTTCAATTTTTTAAGTCGGACCCTAGCTTAGCCGACTTAAAATGTTCAATCTCTAAACTAAAACAATATCTATCATTCCCATTGAGAGTTGAAATCCTATCGTCGTTGCCTCCTTTTAGATTTATCGCCTTCTTCTTCTCGTCCAAAATGTCCAGATTCTCCCAAGCGAAGCGTTTCGCATAAAACTACGATGAGTGTTGTTGCTAGGTTGGATCAAGCCGAGAAGGAGGCTCGAGGGCCGAGCATACACTGGAACGATTTAAGAATATCTACAAAGAAGCTCCTGATCCTCCTCTCATATGGCCATGGTTTGTGGCTTTGTAGGTCAGTTCCATCTCTCTAGCTCTCTCTATTTTTTGTGTGTTTCGTTATAAAAAAATGTGAGGAAAACGAACAATTGATTTATCTCTTTCACTTTATTTAAGATTGAATGAGAAAATAGGATCTAGAGAAAATATTTCTTTTGGTGATAATATAAAGTATAGATTTTCATAATATTTAGGTGTTTCATGACATGGATAAGCATTTGGCCCTTGTTGTGTTGTTTTCGTTGAACTTTGAGCATCTTGACCTGAAGTTGGCTTTTGGAGGTAATCCACAATCACTTTTCACCAATCGTCTTGTTCAATTTCAATGATATGGAACACCTCAAAGTCGTACTCCGCGATAGGTCTTCTAATCTCGATAAGTTTTTGTAAAATTTTGTTCAAGACCTTATATCCAGAAGCAGTTTGGGCCAACTCACTACAAGAAAAATCTGTTTTAGCTACCAACATTTGCGACGGAGCTTAATCCGTCAGTAATTTGCCACGGATTTGCGACGGCGTGTATAAAAATTAAGAAGCGGGAAATTTCCCGCTGACGTTTGCGACGAATTAGAAAACGGTCGCAAATTTGCGACGGAGTTCCCGTCACAAGCCCGTCGCAAATGATCTTCACAAAACCCCAATCACTCCACTAGTGCAAAAAAGGGATTTAAAGTCAGGCGAAAAGGGGATTTAAAGTCAGGCGGGCGCTTGACTTTTATTAAGTCGACTTTGTATGTCAGGAGTTTTAAAGTCAAGCGATAGCCTGACTTCGTAAGTCTGATTTAAAGTCAAACATTTATTGCGCCTGACTTCGTAAGTCTGTTTTAAAGTCAAGCATTTATTCTTGCCTGACTTCGTAAGTCTGATTTAAAGTCAAGCATTTATTCTTGCCTGACTTCGTAAGTCTGTTTTAAAGTCAAGCATTTATTCTTGCCTGACTTCGTAAGTATGATTTAAAGTCAAGCATTTATTCTTGCCTGACTTCGTAAGTATGATTTAAAGTCAAGCATTTTATTCTTGCCTGACTTCGTAAGTATGATTTAAAGTCAAGCAAGAATAAATGCTTGACTTTAAATCATACTTACGAAGTCAAGCATTAATTCTTGCCTGACTTCGTAAGTATGATTTAAAGTCAGGCATAGCGCCTGACCTTAAAAGTTTTTTTTTTTTTTAAATTTTGGTTACACTCTGGTTATACGAAATTCATTACTCTAATCATCTGTAACTTGGAATATGGCCAATCCAAATTACAGACACCACTAATTGATTGCCAACAAATCAACAAAACAAACATTTCAAAATTAGTAGAACAAAACAGTTATAAAAAAAACATTCTATATAATTGGTCATTAATTCATCACATTCTACTATAATTGGTTAGTTTAGGTACAAAATATAAAACATTCTAAAAAATACAAAACATTCTACTATAATTCATAACATTGGATGCTGGCTTGTACCAAAATACACTGTCCCAAAGCCTCCATATCCTAGTGCTCTGGAAGAATCAAAGTTGTTTGTGGCTTCTTTAAGTTCATTGTAGGTGAAGAAGTGGAGTCCAAGGCATCTTCTCCCCTCATACACATGAAGTGCCATGTTCATATGAAGAATCACCAGTTTCAGAGGCGAGTAATTAACTGTCAATTTCCAAGTTCATGCAGTCAATAGCTTATCCAATCAAAATGTATTTTACAATACAAAATCCTATTCATACCATAACACAATCCTATGTCACATCTACTGGAGATATTTCTATAAAATATACCAAAAACCAACTAGCTCTTAAACTTTGCCAATACAAAGATACTAATTAGTAAGTTTTAGTTTAGGAGCTGAAGACTAGAACTTGTTGAACTATGAAGATGCAACCCAGATAAGTACCTGGTGTTTCAAGTGATCCTTCAGGAAACGGAGATGGAATGTGTGGTCGGCAAGCTGCCAATAGTATCATAAGAAGAATTACGAAGGCTCTAAGAGTAATTCCCAGAATAGCCGCCTTAGATAATGTAAGTGCATGGTCAATCACATATATCAGCTTATTCTGCATAACTTCACCACTAAACCTCCAATTTATACACTGAATGAAAGAATGATAAGGTTTGGATGAATCTGGCTCAGGTGTGTAATTAAGTGGTCAACTCATTTGAATTATTTGGTTAGGATCAGAGGGAACGTATTTCAACTACACAAATCACACTTTAAATAAAACATACAATATAAGATGCATTTGATTGCCTGCAATATAACTTTTGTAGCCTCAGGAAGGCACCCCTCTCAAAAACAATACTGAAGATTAGCTATATGATATATGCCAATTGGTACAACAAAAATCAGAATCAAATTGTAACATCCCTAATTTTTAAAGACTCGTACTATGATGCCAAAGACCGAGTAATTATTTGTGGGAATAATTGGTCGTGTCTCGGGGATTAATAGTCGAGGAAAAGTCCAAAGAAATCCTACTCTACGTTTAATTGTGGCTTAGTCATAATTTAAATGAACAATTCAGCTGAAGGGTAAAATCGTCATTTCGCCTCACATCGAAGATTTATCAATTGATTGAAACAATTAATCGCGTCTCGTATAAAGATTAGCCGAAGGATCTATGTCTTGTAGTTAATCGTAGGATTATAGGGGTTTTAACACTGAAACCTTGGACTAATGGGCCAAGGGCAAATTGGTCATTTTCCAACCATTGGGCCCTCAGCCCCTTACACACTCTCACCCAGCTGAACCACTTACCACAATTCAGTTTTCAGAACTAAACAAAAATAAAGAGAAAAGAAGTGAGAAAGAGGAGAGGGAGGTGAAGGAGGTGAAGGAGAAGAATAGAGAGGAGGAACTCAACACCACCAAACCTTGATGCATGTCTCCACATCTATGACCATCTGAATCAGAATCTCCTCTTCTTCTTATCCATACCAGAACCATCACCATCTTCCTCTTCTTGATGCCATTTCGAAGAGGAGGAGCCCCATACAAGAACAATGAAGCTTTGATCAATGGGAAGCCTTGCATGTTCATGTGGAATCTAGGGAAGGGCAATCGGAGCCTACTTTGTGAATTGGAAGGTGTTTTGGAGGGTTTGGAGTTGCTGGTTCAGGGAGTTGGAGCTCAATTTCGAAGATGCAAGTGATGGGGTTGATGATCTATGTTCATTAGAATTTCTGGGTAAAAATCCGTTTTACATACCTTCATTGTTTTCTTCTTATCTCCCTTCACAAAACTCCGATGATCGTGATTCTTGTTTCTCTGGAAACTAGACACAAAACTCTTCATTTTGGGCACAGGAACCGTATGATTTCATGGAGAAATGAGAGAGATAGCCTGTTCACAAGTTACGGTTTCAGAATCAAGCACTGTCCTGGACCAGTCACCTTGTTTTGTTAATATCTCTCAATCTACTGGATGCATGCGCGTGAAACTTCTTCCATTTGAAAGTAGACGAAATTATCTTCGCAATAGGCACTGATTTAAGTAGATTTGGTCACGGATTGACCAAATTATGCCTGTTGCAAAACTGAGTCATGTTGCTGGAAAACAGAAAGAAGAATGCTGGAAATGTGGTTCGTCAAATTTGAGTTCGGTTCGCCGAAGTCTCGAACGCCATCAGTTCGATATATTGAAGTGGGGTCCAGTAGCGAGGATGATTGACTTAGTTACTGGTTGTGCAAGTGGGACCCATCAAGTTCAGATGCGGAGGCACTAGAAGCGTGTACGTGACTACGAGGATTGTTCGAGTGGTTACGGTCCGGTCGTCCGTGCTCCGGCATGAATTCTCGCGAGATCGTCAACCGGGTGAGTTCTACTCACGGATAGGGATATTTTTCGTGTCTTGAAAATATATCGGGTTGAGTCATAAGGCAATTATCAATTTTCGAAAGATTTTGGAACCAAAAACCGTTTTTGAGCAATATCGTGTTTTTACGGTTTTTATTGAATTGTTGAACAATTTGCGAAATTGTGATTTTAAGTGCTTTCACTGGAATATGGTCTGGAATGTTGTTTATTAAATCCGTTTTCAGGTTGGAGAACGATCGGAATTCGATTTGGGCGAGAAATGGAAAGCGGAATGAGAAACTAGAATTCAGTAACAGAACAGGCCGCACGGGTCGTGCGCCCCTGGGCACGGACCGTGCGTCCTCTTCGGGTTGGCTGTGTGATTTTGGTAAATCACGCACGGGTCGTGCGCCCCTGGGCACGGACCGTGCGTGAGCTTCTGTAACCGGACTCCGATTTCTCATCTCGTCGCTCCTTTCGATCCCGAATCACTTCTAATCTTCTCCCAACCCACTTTAAGGATACTGCCTTACTGACAACCGTATTTTGAACTTATTCAACTCATGATTTTGAAAAAGAGTTTCAAAAGCATATTTGATTGAAAAAGCGAAACCCTAGTATACGTGTGGGTACACCGTCTGATGAACTGACTGAATATATATATATATATATATATATATATATATATATATATATATATATATATATATATGTTTATATATGTCAATTGACTTTGATTATAATGCAGAATGTTTATAAGTTCATCAAAACGAGTTATAAGTCAATAATACGCTATAATATGATTATAATGCCGGATGTTTATAAATTCATCAAAACGGGTTATAAGTCTATAATACGTTACAATTTGATTATAATGCCGGATGTTTATAAATTCATCTAAACGGGTTATAGATCGATAAGATATAAATTATCTAAAAAGATTATGTGATTGATCCTTTGGTGATCGGAAAGATATATATTATCTAACTCTCGAGAAATCGTTATGTATTGTCATACATATATCGCGTTGGGTGACGACCTGACAAGTAGCATACTAGGGAGGGTAGTCATGACCCCTTACCTAGGCCCTGAATGTGTTTTGGCGTGGTCAACTCACGGGTTGCCAGGATTAGCAGTGGTGCAGTCGGCTTGTGCTAAGTTATTGATTATAAGTTAACATTGCCGGGATTAGCAGTTGTGCAGTCGGCCAATGTTAAGCTATAGCTACCGGGATTAGCAGTTGTGCAGTCGGTTGAGCTAAGCTATTAAAAACATAATTGAGAACATTGCCGGGATTAGCAGTTGTGCAGTCGGCCGATGTTAAGCTATAGCTACCGGGATTAGCAGTTGTGCAGTCGGTTGAGCTAAGCTATTAAAAACATAATTGAGAACACGATTTGCTTGGCATTTCGATTATAGCTCGTGGTAGCTAATTAAACACTGTTAACGGTTTAATAATTGAACCGAGTGTTAGTGAGGGGGCACGGTAGGACTCACTGAGACAAGTTGTCTCACCCAATCCATATTTGTTGTTTTTACAGAACAGGTTATAAGGACAGCAGGCGGCACAGTTGGTATGTCGGGTTCGAGAAGAAGATTGCAGATTGATTCATTTATAGTTGTCCTTGTTCTTCTGTAGTTGTATCTGTATTCGGTCGTATGACTCGAGCTTGTATTATTTTATTTATTAGTTTCCGCTGTTTCTTGTAAAGATGTATATCTGAAAAGGAATTTTTATACTCTGATTTATACCAAATTGTATATTTAGGTATTTCTTTGTTAAAGAAATACTGGGGTGTTACATTTGGTATCAGAGCGGTTCGGCCTTGTCGGACGTAGTGACCTTCGGGTCGAGAACATAGGATCGAGTCAGCTAGGGACTTAGACAATTATATGTCAGACCTTTTTAGTATATTATGTGACGCATTGAATCAGGATCCACTCAATGTTTCATGTAGGTTACTGAAAATTATGACAGACAGTTGCCTCAGCCCCGAAAATGTCCGAGACCCTACACCATAGGATTCTCAGCCTTCTCGTTCCATCAGAACGTGCAGCGGCAGCAGAGGGTTACATATTACATTTGGAAACAAGGATGGGCATCCGCAATGGTTCGAGGAAACTGTGGGCGGCTGTTCAGTAAATAAATCTGATGCGGCTAGTGAGTCGCGGCATGAAACGTCTTAGATCTTATCGAGAAGTACAAATCAAGCGAAGCCATTGTGCGATAGTAACGTCAGTGTACTGAAATCTGTCAGATTAGTTAACACGCGAAACCCTGACCTTATTTTGTCAGCTTATCAGTTATAGAGATATCGTTTTCATCATAAATCTCACCTTCTGGAGTAAGCCAATCCCAGTTTAGGTATCAGTTGAGGAAGTCCCTCCAGAAAAATTTCAAGAACAGTTCCCGATTCTTCTTCTTCCAAGTCACAATGTGACGGATGATAAAGCTAGCTGAGTAAAGATACTCCGTTGCCAATATTGACTAGCAGGGTCATAATGTGCCGATCAGGTTAAGTCCCGATTAGGAATTGTGAATCAAATCCTTCAATGCAAATCAGTATGTGTAATCAGTAGAAGTAACCTTATTTCAATCCGCTGCTGGAAGCATTCCGATCACGGTCTGTGAGAAATTCTCGTTAGTCTTCCGACTCACTTGTTCGTAACTCCTGCTCTGGAACTCCAATTTTTTTATGTTCCGAGAGGCGTTGGAAAGCTAACGAAATTATCTACACCGATGGATGGGTTGTGAACCGTATCTTCAATTGTATTTTGAAGTGTACCTCTGTTTTAAATCTGAACCGTAAACTCTAAGCATTCGTGGAATGTGGACCTCCCTGTTGTACGGGAAATTGGTAGAAAGGATCTCCAATCAGTCAGTTTAGACTCCTAGAACCCGTTCTGAAGCCATATTGATTGATATAATGTAATAATTATGTCTGGATAGTCGCGGAAGTTCGGAAAGAAGCTGGGCCAAGGAAAATTTTAAAGGATAAATCCAATTTCAACGAATCAATACGGAGACACTCATGGTGTGCTCGTGTGATTCCCGAAATAACTTTTGTTTTCAAAATCCCCTGGTGCCACCGCAATTCCAATTTCGTAACTAATCCGAGAATAATTGCTGCGCTGAAGTTAATCGAGAAACCAAAGATTGTCTAGAATGACTCTAAATCTCATCTCCGAAAGAAGACCGTATGTCGTTCTAGTAGGATTCCCAATATCGAAAATTGCATCTCCTTAGGGTCTGAGTGATCAAGAATCTATGAAAGATAGGTATCAAAGTTCAAGCCTAGTTGATTTAGGAAGACCGCTGAAATTGGACAAGTCGTTGATTTAGAAAACTCCGAAAAAGCCATGTTTGGGAAATCATCCTTCGAATGTTATAGCATTCAAGCTTCTGCTACTAAAGTGAAACTCCAATCGTTAATCTTGAATTCGTTAAGATCAACAGTAAGTTGTTGTGACTTTGATCCATCGGATGGGTCAATGCTAATTCTCCATTCTATTGACCTATGGTTAAATGTCGATAAATCAAGTATGTGCTGAATTCAGAATTGTCCGATTGTGGTCCAGCACACGATGCTTTTCTAAGAATCCAATGAGTTGAGTACCTATAATGTTTTTACCTTTTCACCTTCTACACCCGTTTGATGGTAAAGTGAGTGAGGATGAACCGTATGTCGGTCGGAGACTAAATGATTGGGCAGTGACTGTATGACACATGAGTCTTTGATAGTGAACTTTATAACCTTTGTGTAGTCACTTGAGACGGTCAAGTCGTGTCTGTTTTTCATCATGAAATACGAACCTTGTTTTTAATCTCGAAATTTTGTCTTGGACCAATTCGAGAAAGGAATTGAAAGGAAGTGAATTGAATCGAGTGGAATAGCGGCTTGAGAAGAATTTTTTTAAGCAAATACCCGCTTTCTTTTCGGCTCAATGTCCCTCCCGATCCCTTCCTCGAACGAACCTAATTATTTTGTTTTAACGGAACCGAACTCAAGCACGATAAAAGTTTGCGAGATTTTGATCGCACAAATGGTTGACTCCAACAAAATAACACCTTTATTCTCACTTTCGAACTTGCAAATTTAAAAATTTGAGATTGAGATTCCGCTTTATTGAAACGTCGTGCATCGAGTAAGGTCATTTATAAGTTGGGGTGAATTAACTTTTGCGATAGTCGTATTTTCAAACTTTCGTCATTAGAAACCCCATTGAAAAGAATTTTCATTCAAATGGAACTATTATACTTACAAGTTTTGGAACCGATTTAATGAAAGAATATTTTGCTATTATTTTAGAGTTTTTCCTGGATTCGGTTGCAAGGAAAAATCGTTTCTAGATTCATTGGACTGAAAGTCAACCTGTTTTATAAAACAACTCTGTTTGCTTCAGTCGAGATTTTTAGTAAATGAGTCCAGCGCTTATGTGAGCGTAACAATTTCGAAGAGAAGAAAACTTTTCTTCTGGATACCGTATGGTTTGATTCCAAAGAAATTCTCTTAAAGTCATCATTTCGTTCCAATTCAAGCTACGGCTAGGCCGAAACCTTCCGAGTTCCTGACTTCGATAGTGCAGGATGTGTGGATACCATAACTATGAGTTCGTATCCTCAACAGATTGTAGGCGTGCCATTATCCGTAACAATTAGTGTCAGCTTTCAAGAGGTCGGAATAGTTAATTTCTGAAGAAAGTCTGTATCTTCATGATGTCTTTCACGTGTCTCAGTTGAGAAAATGTATTCCAGATCCACTTCAGCCGTTGAGCGTTGAAACGATCGATCTTCGTCCGGATTCATTATTCCAACCTTATCCTAGTCATATCTTAGGGCTTGGCGTGAAGACATTGAGGTCCAGGACTATTTCGATTGTCGAGGTAGTCTGGGAAGGCTTCTAAGCCGAAGAGGCTACTCGGGAATTGGAAGAGGACATGATGACCCGATATCAATATATTTTTGCTTAAGGTTCGTCTTGTCAATTTTGAGGACAAAATTTTTAAAAGTTGGGGTGATTGTAACATCCCTAATTTTTAAAGACTCGTACTATGATGCCTAAGACCGAGTAATTATTTGTTGGAATAATTGGTCGTGTCTCGGGGATTAATAGTCGAGGAAAAGTCCAAAGAAATCCTACTCTACGTTTAATTGTGGCTTAGTCATAATTTAAATGAACAATTCAGCTGAAGGGTAAAATCGTCATTTCGCCTCACATCGAAGATTTATCAATTGATTGAAACAATTAATCGCGTCTCGTATAAAGATTAGCCGAAGGATCTATGTCTTGTAGTTAATCGTAGGATTATAGGGGTTTTAACACCGAAACCTTGGACTAATGGGCCAAGGGCAAATTGGTCATTTCCCAACCATTGGGCCCTCAGCCCCTTACACACTCTCACCCAGCTGAACCACTTACCACAATTCAGTTTTCAGAACTAAACAAAAATAAAGAGAAAAGAAGTGAGAAAGAGGAGAGGGAGGTGAAGGAGGTGAAGGAGAAGAATAGAGAGGAGGAACTCAACACCACCAAACCTTGATGCATGTCTCCACATCTATGACCATCTGAATCAGAATCTCCTCTTCTTCTTATCCATACCAGAACCATCACCATCTTCCTCTTCTTGATGCCATTTCGAAGAGGAGGAGCCCCATACAAGAACAATGAAGCTTTGATCAATGGGAAGCCTTGCATGTTCATGTGGAATCTAGGGAAGGGCAATCTGAGCCTACTTTGTGAATTGGAAGGTGTTTTGGAGGGTTTCGAGTTGCTGGTTCAGGGAGTTGGAGCTCAATTTCGAAGATGCAAGTGATGGGGTTGATGATCTATGTTCATTAGAATTTCTGGGTAAAATCCGTTTTACATACCTTCATTGTTTTCTTCGTGTCTCCCTGCACAAAACTCGGATGATCGTGATTCTTGTTTCTCTGGAAACTAGACACAAAGCTCTTAATTGTGGGCACAAGAACCGTATGATTTCATGGAGAAATGAGAGAGATATCCTGTTCACAAGTTACGGTTTCAGAATCAAGCACTGTCCTGGACCAGTCACCTTGTTTTGTTAATATCTTTCAATCTACTGGATGCATGCGCGTGAAACTTCTTCCATTTGAAAGTAGACGAAATTATCTTCGCAATGGGCACTGATTTAAGTAGATTTGGTCACGGATTGACCAAATTATGCCTGTTGCAAAACTGAGTCATGTTGCTGGAAAACAGAAAGAAGAATGCTGGAAATGTGGTTCGTCAAATTTGAGTTCGGTTCGCCGAAGTCTCGAACGCCATCAGTTCGATATATTGAAGTGGGGTCCAGTAGCGAGGATGATTGACTTAGTTACTGGTTGTGCAAGTGGGACCCATCAAGTTCAGATGCGGAGGCACTAGAAGCGTGTACGTGACTACGAGGATTGTTCGAGTGGTTACGGTCCGGTCGTCCGTGCTCCGGCATGAATTCTCGCGAGATCGTCAACCGGGTGAGTTCTACTCACGGATAGGGATATTTTTCGTGTCTTGAAAATATATCGGGTTGAGTCATAAGGCAATTATCAATTTTCGAAAGATTTTGGAACCAAAAACCGTTTTTGAGCAGTATCGTGTTTTTACGGTTTTTATTGAATTGTTGAACAATTTGCGAAATTGTGATTTTAAGTGCTTTCACTGGAATATGGTCTGGAATGTTGTTTATTAAATCCGTTTTCAGGTTGGAGAACGATCGGAATTCGATTTGGGCGAGAAATGGAAAGCGGAATGAGAAACTAGAATTCAGTAACAGAACAGGCCGCATGGGTCGTGCGCCCCTGGGCACGGACCGTGCGTCCTCTTCGGGTTGGCTGTGTGATTTTGGTAAATCACGCACGGGTCGTGCGCCCCTGGGCACGGACCGTGCGTGAGCTGCTGTTACCGGACTCCGATTTCTCATCTCGTCGCTCCTTTCGATCCCGAATCACTTCTAATCTTCTCCCAACCCACATTAAGGATATTGCCTTAGTGACAACCGTATTTTGAACTTATTCAACTCATGATTTTGAAAAAGAGTTTCAAAAGCATATTTGATTGAAAAAGCGAAACCCTAGTATACGTGTGGGTACACCGTCTGATGAACTGACTGAATATATATATATATATATATATATATATATATATATATATATATATATATATATATATATGTTTATATATGTCAATTGACTTTGATTATAATGCCGGATGTTTATAAATTCATCAAAATGAGTTATAAGTCAATAATACGCTATAATATGATTATAATGCCGGATGTTTATAAATTCATCAAAACGGGTTATAAGTCAATAATACGTTACAATTTGATTATAATGCCGGATGTTTATAAATTCATCTAAACGGGTTATAGATCGATAAGATATAAATTATCTAAAAAGATTATGTGATTGATCCTTTGGTGTTCGGAAAGATATATATTATCTAACTCTCGAGAAATCGCTATGTATTGTCATACATATATCGCGTTGGGTGACGACCTGACAAGTAGCATACTAGGGAGGGTAGTCATGACCCCTTACCTAGGCCCTGAATGTGTTTTGGCGTGGTCAACTCACGGGTTGCCGGGATTAGCAGTGGTGCAGTCGGCTTGTGCTAAGTTATTGATTATAAGTTAACATTGCCGGGATTAGCAGTTGTGCAGTCGGCCAATGTTAAGCTATAGCTACCGGGATTAGCAGTTGTGCAGTCGGTTGAGCTAAGCTATTAAAAACATAATTGAGAACATTGCCAGGATTAGCAGTTGTGCAGTCGGCCGATGTTAAGCTATAGCTACCGGGATTAGCAGTTGTGCAGTCGGTTGAGCTAAGCTATTAAAAACATAATTGAGAACACGATTTGATTGGCATTTCGATTATAGCTCGTGGTAGCTAATTAAACAGTGTTAACGGTTTAATAATTGAACCGAGTGTTAGTGAGGGGGCACGGTAGGACTCACTGAGACAAGTTGTCTCACCCAATCCCTATTTGTTGTTTTTACAGAGAACAGGTTATAAGGACAGCAGGCGGCACAGTTGGTATGTCGGGTTCGAGAAGAAGATTGCAGATTGATTCATTTATAGTTGTCCTTGTTCTTCTGTAGTTGTATCTGTATTCGGTCGTATGACTCGAGCTTGTATTATTTTATTTATTAGTTTCCGCTGTTTCTTGTAAAGATGTATATCTGAACAGGAATTTTTATACTCTAATTTATACCAAATTGTATATTTAGGTATTTCTTTGTTAAAGAAATACCGGGGTGTTACATTTGGTATCAGAGCGGTTCGGCCTTGTCGGACGTAGTGACCTTCGGGTCGAGAACATAGGATCGAGTCAGCTAGGGACTTAGACAATTATATGTCAGACCTTTTTAGTATATTATGTGACGTATTGAGTCAGGATCCACTCAATGTTTCATGTAAGTTACTGAAAATTATGACAGACAGTTGCCTCAGCCCCGAAAATGTCCGAGACCCTACACCATAGGATTCTCAGCCTTCTCGTTCCATCAGAACGTGCAGCGGCAGCAGAGGGCTACATATTACATTTGGAAACAAGGATGGGCATCCGCAATGGTTCGAGGAAACTGTGGGCGGCTGTTTAGTAAATAAATCTGATGCGGCTAGTGAGTCGCGGCATGAAACGTCTTAGATCTTATCGAGAAGTACAAATCAAACGAAGCCATTGTGCGATAGTAACGTCAGTGTACTGAAATCTATCAGATTAGTTAACACCCGAAACCCTGACCTTATTTTGTCAGCTTATCAGTTATAGAGATATCGTTTTCATCATAAATCTCACCTTCTGGAGTAAGCCAATCCCAGTTTAGGTATCAGTTGAGGAAGTCCCTCCAGAAAAATTTCAAGAACAGATCCTGATTCTTCTTCTTCCGAGTCACAATGTGACGGATGATAAAGCTAGCTGAGTAAAGATACTCCGTTGCCAATATTGACTAGCAGGGTCATAATGTGCCGATCAGGTTAAGTCCCGATCAGGAATTGTGAATCCTTCAAAGCAAATCAGTATGTGTAATCAGTAGAAGTAACCTTATTTCAATCCGCTGCTGGAAGCATTCCGATCACGGTCTGTGAGAAATTCTCGTTAGTCTTCCGACTCATTTGTTCGTAACTCCTGCTCCGGAACTCCAATTTTTTTATGTTCCGAGAGGCGTTGGAAAGCTAACGAAATTATCTACACCGATGGATGGGTTGTGAATCGTATCTTCAATTGTATTTTGAAGTGTACCTCTGTTTTAAATCTGAACCGTAAACTCTAAGCATTCGTGGAATGTGGACCTCCCTGTTGTACGGGAAATTGGTAGAAAGGATCTCCAATCAGTCAGTTTAGACTCCTAGAACCCGTTCTGAAGCCATATTGATTGATATAATGTAATAATTATGTCTGGATAGTCGCGGAAGTTCGGAAAGAAGCTGGGCCAAGGAAAATTTTAAAGGATAAATCCAATTTCAACGAATCAATACGGAGACACTCATGGTGTGCTCGTGTGATTCCCGAAATAACTTTTGTTTTCAAAATCCCCTGGTGCCACCGCAATTCCAATTTCGTAACTAATCCGAGAATAATTGCTGCGCTGAAGTTAATCGAGAAACCAAAGATTGTCTAGAATGACTCTAAATCTCATCTCCGAAAGAAGATCGTATGTCGTTCTAGTAGGATTCCCAATATCGAAAATTGCATCTCCTTAGGATCTGAGTGATCAAGAATCTATGAAAGATAGGTATCAAAGTTCAAGCCTAGTTGATTTAGGAAGACCGCTGAAATTGGACAAGTCGTTGATTTAGAAAACTCCGAAAAAGCCATGTTTGGGAAATCATCCTTCGAATGTTATAGCATTCAAGCTTCTGCTACTAAAGTGAAACTCCAATCGTTAATCTTGAATTCGTTAAGATCAACAGTAAGTTGTTGTGACTTTGATCCATCGGATGGGTCAATGCTAATTCTCCATTCTATTGACCTATGGTTAAATGTCGATAAATCAAGTATGTGCTGAATTCAGAATTGTCCGATTGTGGTCCAGCACACGATGCTTTTCTAAGAATCCAATGAGTTGAGTACCTATAATGTTTTTACCTTTTCACCTTCTACACCCGTTTGATGGTAAAGTGAGTGAGGATGAACCGTATGTCGGTCGGAGACTAAATGATTGGGCAGTGACTGTATGACACATGAGTCTTTGATAGTGAACTTTATAACCTTTGTGTAGTCACTTGAGACGGTCAAGTCGTGTCTGTTTTTCATCATGAAATACGAACCTTGTTTTTAATCTCGAAATTTTGTCTTGGACCAATTCGAGAAAGGAATTGAAAGGAAGTGAATTGAATCGAGTGGAATAGCGGCTTGAGAAGAATTTTTTTAAGCAAATACCCGCTTTCTTTTCGGCTCAATGTCCCTCCCGATCCCTTCCTCGAACGAACCTAATTATTTTGTTTTAACGGAACCGAACTCAAGCACGATAAAAGTTTGCGAGATTTTGATCGCACAAATGGTTGACTCCAACAAAATAACACCTTTATTCTCACTTTCGAACTTGCAAATTTAAAAATTTGAGATTGAGATTCCGCTTTATTGAAACGTCGTGCATCGAGTAAGGTCATTTATAAGTTGGGGTGAATTAACTTTTGGGATAGTCGTATTCTCAAACTATCGTCATTAGAAACCCCATTGAAAAGAATTTTCATTCAAATGGAACTATTATACTTACAAGTTTTGGAACCGATTTAATGAAAGAATATTTTGCTATTATTTTAGAGTTGTTCCTGGATTCGGTTGCAAGGAAAAATCGTTTCTAGATTCCTTGGACTGAAAGTCAACCTGTTTTATAAAACAACTCTGTTTGCTTCAGTCGAGATTTTTAGTAAATGAGTCAAGCGCTTATGTGAGCATAACAATTTCGAAGAGAAGAAAACTTTTCTTCTGGATACCGTATGGTTTGATTCCAAAGAAATTCTCTTAAAGTCATCATTTCGTTCCAATTCAAGCTATGGCTAGGCCGAAACCTTCCGAGTTCCTGACTTCGATAGTGCAGGATGTGTGGATACCATAACTATGAGTTCGTATCCTCAACAGATTGTAGGCGTTCCATTATCCGTAACAATTAGTGTCAGCTTTCAAGAGGTCGGAATAGTTAATTTCTGAAGAAAGTCTGTATCTTCATGATGTCTTTCACGTGTCTCAGTTGAGAAAATGTATTCCAGATCCACTCCAGCCGTTGAGCGTTGAAACGATCGATCATCGTCCGGATTCATTATTCCAACCTTATCCTAGTCATATCTTAGGGCTTGGCGTGAAGACATTGAGGTCCAGGACTATTTCGATTGTCGAGGTAGTCTGGGAAGGCTTCTAAGCCGAAGAGGCTACTCGGGAATTGGAAGAGGACATGATGACCCGATATCAATATATTTTTGCTTAAGGTTCGTCTTGTCAATTTTGAGGACAAAATTTTTAAAAGTTGGGGTGATTGTAACATCCCTAATTTTTAAAGACTCGTACTATGATAGCTAAGACCGAGTAATTATTTGTGGGAATAATTGGTCGTGTCTCGGGGATTAATAGTCGAGGAGAAGTCCAAAGAAATCCTACTCTACGTTTAATTGTGGCTTAGTCATAATTTAAATGAACAATTCAGCTGAAGGGTAAAATCGGCATTTCGCCTCACATCGAAGATTTATCAATTGATTGAAACAATTAATCGCGTCTCGTATAAAGGTTAGCCGAAGGATCTATGTCTTGTAGTTAATCGTAGGATTATAGGGGTTTTAACACCGAAACCTTGGACTAATGGGCCAAGGGCAAATTGGTCATTTCCTAACCATTGGGCCCTCAGCCCCTTACACACTCTCACCCAGCTGAACCACTTACCACAATTCAGTTTTCAGAACTAAACAAAAATAAAGAGAAAAGAAGTGAGAAAGAGGAGAGGGAGGTGAAGGAGGTGAAGGAGAAGAATAGAGAGGAGGAACTCAACACCACCAAACCTTGATGCATGTCTCCACATCTATGACCATCTGAATCAGAATCTCCTCTTCTTCTTATCCATACCAGAACCATCACCATCTTCCTCTTCTTGATGCCATTTCGAAGAGGAGGAGCCCCATACAAGAACAATGAAGCTTTGATCAATGGGAAGCCTTGCATGTTCATGTGGAATCTAGGGAAGGGCAATCTGAGCCTACTTTGTGAATTGGAAGGTGTTTTGGAGGGTTTGGAGTTGCTGGTTCAGGGAGTTGGAGCTCAATTTCGAAGATGCAAGTGATGGGGTTGATGATCTACGTTCATTAGAGTTTCTGGGTAAAATCCGTTTTACATACCTTCATTGTTTTCTTCGTATCTCCCTGCACAAAACTCGGATGATCGTGATTCTTGTTTCTATGGAAACTAGACACAAAGATCTTTATGTTGGGCACAAGAACCGTATGATTTCATGGAGAAATGAGAGAGATATCCTGTTCACAAGTTACGGTTTCAGAATCAAGCACTGTCCTGGACCAGTCACCTTGTTTTGTTAATATCTCTCAATCTACTGGATGCATGCGCGTGAAACTTCTTCCATTTGAAAGTAGACGAAATTATCTTCGCAATGGGCACTGATTTAAGTAGATTTGGTCACGGATTGACCAAATTATGCCTGTTGCAAAACTGAGTCATGTTGCTGGAAAACAGAAAGAAGAATGCTGGAAATGTGGTTCGTCAAATTTGAGTTCGGTTCGCCGAAGTCTCGAACGCCATCAGTTCGATATATTGAAGTGGGGTCCAGTAGCGAGGATGATTGACTTAGTTACTGGTGGTGCAATTGGGACCCATCAAGTTCAGATGCGGAGGCACTAGAAGCGTGTACGTGACTATGAGGATTGTTCGAGTGGTTACGGTCCGGTCGTCCGTGCTCCGGCGTGAATTCTCGCGAGATCGTCAACCGGGTGAGTTCTACTCACGGATAGGGATATTTTTCGTGTCTTGAAAATATATCGGGTTGAGTCATAAGGCAATTATCAATTTTCGAAAGATTTTGGAACCAAAAACCGTTTTTGAGCAATATCGTGTTTTTACGGTTTTTATTGAATTGTTGAACAATTTGCGAAATTGTGATTTTAAGTGCTTTCACTGGAATATGGTCTGGAATGTTGTTTATTAAATCCGTTTTCAGGTTGGAGAACGATCGGAATTCGATTTGGGCGAGAAATGGAAAGCGGAATGAGAAACTAGAATTCAGTAACAGAACAGGCCGCACGGGTCGTGCGCCCCTGGGCACGGACCGTGCGTGAGCTGCTGTTACCGGACTCCGATTTCTCATCTCGTCGCTCCTTTCGATTCCGAATCACTTCTAATCTTCTCCCAACCCACTTTAAGGATATTGCCTTACTGACAACCGTATTTTGAACTTATTCAACTCATGATTTTGAAAAAGAGTTTCAAAAGCATATTTGATTGAAAAAGTGAAACCCTAGTATACGTGTGGGTACACCGTCTGATGAACTGACTGAATATATATATATATATATATATATATATATATATATATATATATATATATATATATATATATATATATATATATGTTTATATATGTCAATTGACTTTGATTATAATGCCGGATGTTTATAAATTCATCAAAACGAGTTATAAGTCAATAATACGCTATAATATGATTATAATGCCGGATGTTTATAAATTCATCAAAACGGGTTATAAGTCAATAATACGTTACAATTTGATTATAATGCCGGATGTTTATAAATTCATCTAAACGTGTTATAGATCGATAAGATATAAATTATCTAAAAAGATTATGTGATTGATCCTTTGGTGATCGGAAAGATATATATTATCTAACTCTCGAAAAATCGTTATGTATTGTCATACATATATCGCGTTGGGTGACGACCTGACAAGTAGCATACTAGGGAGAGTAGTCATGACCCCTTACCTAGGCCCTGAATGTGTTTTGGCGTTGTCAACTCACGGGTTGCCGGGATTAGCAGTGGTGCAGTCGGCTTGTGCTAAGTTATTGATTATAAGTTAACATTGCCGGGATTAGCAGTTGTGCAGTCGGCCAATGTTAAGCTATAGCTACCAGGATTAGCAGTTGTGCAGTCGGTTGAGCTAAGCTATTAAAAACATAATTGAGAACATTGTCGGGATTAGCAGTTGTGCAGTCGGCCGATGTTAAGCTATAGCTACCGGGATTAGCAGTTGTGCAGTCGGTTGAGCTAAGCTATTAAAAACATAATTGAGAACACGATTTTCTTGGCATTTCGATTATAGCTCGTGGTAGCTAATTAAACAGTGTTAACGGTTTAATAATTGAACCGAGTGTTAGTGAGGGGGCACGGTAGGACTCACTGAGACAAGTTGTCTCACCCAATCCATATTTTTTGTTTTTACAGAGAACAGGTTATAAGGACAGCAGGCGGCACAGTTGGTATGTCGGGTTCGAGAAGAAGATTGCAGATTGATTCATTTATAGTTGTCCTTGTTCTTCTGTAGTTGTATCTGTATTCGGTCGTATGACTCGAGCTTGTATTATTTTATTTATTAGTTTCCGCTGTTTCTTGTAAAGATGTATATCTGAACAGGAATTTTTATACTCTGATTTATACCAAATTGTATATTTAGGTATTTCTTTGTAAAAGAAATACCGGGGTGTTACACAAATATATACCTTAGTACAACAAAAATGACAAAGTACATAACATGAAATTAGTACAACAAAAATCAGAATCAAATATATACCTTAGGAGTGAATGTACAACTCCAGTTGTAGAACGAACAAGTCGAGTGAATGTCTAAAAATCTCCAGCTGTAGAAGGAACAAGTACAATGAATGTCTAATAGATCTATAATATGTCTATATATAACTGTCACTAGATAAGTCCTACTACTTAGGAAACATACATAATATCAAGCTTTAACCAAATTTGAGCTATATTCTCCAATTAGCTGCTTGTCAAGTTGCTTCAGCTAAGGCAGAATTCTAGCATTTAAAGAAGAAAGATGAACCAAAAGATGGTGAAGAGTCTTATAGCATATAAAGCACTAGGGAAATCCTCTTAATTTGATCTAAAAGTGTAGCAGTTGAAGTGAAGTCAGAAGATCCAAAAAGACCATGTCACTCACTTCCACCTGCTAACGAACGAACCTGACAAGCACGAAAAATTCCACTCAGCTCAAGTCTTAACAAAACTAGCAATGATAATAAAAGGATAATTCACTATTTCCTAGTAATATTCAAAGACAAATAGCTAAAGAATAAATGGTCTGATGGGTTAAAATAGGACAAACTAGAACACATGAATTCTGTTATATGATTGGACGTATTAAAAGTAAAATATAACATGATAGAATGTTTAAAGAGTGACACATTTTACAAAATAGAACATGCTATTATGCTCAATTTAATTGTCAATACAAACTAATCAAAGAAAATAGAAAGAACACTATCTTTGAAGTACCTAATAAATAAGATTTCACATGTCACAGGAAGCTATCTTTTGCAGAGATATCAATAATTGTAAACAAAGATTTCACAATGACATAAAATTTGAATGAAATACTCCACTATGTGCACGTGCTGCTACTTCTACACAAAAGGGGGGAGTTGATCAAGGAACTCAGGTAGACTTGGATGAGTACTGCTGTACTAAAGTTCTTCTAGTAAACTCATATTGACAAAAAAGTATTTGTTTCAATGGTTGATCATTTATTGGAAAAGATGAATAACACAATTATATGACTAGGAGTCCAATCTATAGGTATCCCTTAGTATGCTACTAGATAATAAAACAAAACGAGCACAAATGTTAGCATCAACTAGCAGCTTGTCTATATACCTCCTTTTCAGTAGCACTTCTTCGATGCTGCAGCTGTTGATGGCTTTACTGGTAAGCTACTGGCACTGACAAAAGTGTTATGCCCTTCCTGATAAGATGAGAATTTAAAAAAGCATAAAAAATCAAGAGATAGAAAACATACAGAAAATGGTTAATAGATAGCTATAGAAAGAAAACATACTATTAGCTCTTCTGGAGGTTTGAGAAGTTCATTTTCAGATTCTGTAGTATCCCAATCGATTTGATATTCCTTTGTTATTTCCTTCAACACTTTCAACTTCACTTCACCGGTAGGTGTGCGAACCGAGAGCTTGTCAATCAACTAAAAGAAAAATGCAATTCACAAACACTGATATGAATATCATTTAGAATTAATAAAGTTTAGTAGTTTACTGATAAGCAAATACAAGCATAATTGCAGTCAGGAGAAGACTTACCTGGCGATTTACGCCACAACTAGGCCTAAGATCAGTAGCAGCGGATACAAAATCATTCCCATATTTCTTCTCAAAGATTTTCTTAAGTGCCACAAGTTCTGGAATTTCTGAACACCTAGGGGATGCAAATATTACGCTAGCAATACCTTCTTTCAAATCTGCTGGACATTCCCTGTAACACGTAGGATTAGCATCAGAATTTCAACCAGTATGTTACTTTCAACCCGTTGGGGTGTTTGTGTTTGCAATTGGTGTAAAACTCTCTGTATGAAATGAGTTGAGTACACCAATTGCAAACACAAATTCCAGAAAGTTTCAAAGCAACTTATGTCAAATAAAAATGAGATTTAAGCAACAACACACACACACACAGAAAAACCCATTAACAAATTAAGGATTTTGATTATGAGAATAAAAAGAAACCAAAAATTGAATTTATCAAAAACAAAAAAAGAAACCAAAAATTGAGGTAGAACTAGTAGAAACCTTAGAATTGCTTGTGGATGTAGATCTATGAAAATCTTCAGCAGTTTTCGGATGTTTGCAATCTGCAATTGAAAGTAAAACTAAGCAACACAGAAAAACCCTAAAAGAGAAATCAAAGAAATTTAACAGCTAATATCTCACCGTGATTGCAGAACCAGGCTTCATCATCAACAACAAACTCATTTGAAGCAGAAAGATGCTAATGCCATAGCAGCAGCAGCAGTTTATATGATAATGCCATAGCAGCAGCAGCAGTTTATATGCTCAATCACATTTACACTAGACTCACCTCAAAGTACTGGATCAGATGTGAACATTGGTTGCCAATTGGACCAGCATATATTTGCTCCCCTCCCAATTTCAGTAGCAGCAGCTGAAAAGGTAGATAATGCTATTGTAAGCCGCTTGCGCTGCTCAGTTGAAAGTCCATTCTCTCCTGGCAATCCAACAAGTTAATGAATTAAGCTCCACAAGCTCCATAACTTCCTCAATAAACATCTGCATACATAGACGTTTTCTGCTTATATTTTGTTTCATAGGGAGTAATTTTGCATGCGTCCAAGTTGGAAAGATAAAATTGTACCTTTCTAGTTTCTCGGTCGACTTCAGGAGATAATCGAAGCCACGCATAATATAGCAAAGATTCATAAAGTGTAACGTTTGGTGAGTGAATATCAAATTGTTCACAATATCCGGCTACGCGAGCATATGTTTTTTGATTTTTCGGGTAGCCGGATATTGTAATAGTTCCTTCAATATACCCACTAGTTTTTCTTCCAGCTAAAACATCTAGTAGAGTAGTCTTGCCAGCACCACTTACACCCATTAGAGCTGTTAGTACTCCAGGTCTAAAAGCACCACTAATAACCTTCAAAAGTTCAAGATGATTCTGACAATCTCCTTCACTTTTCATTTCCTACAATCAAGATAATAGAGTCAACAAAATGTAGGAACAATTCTAATTTTGCTTTTCCAATCCTTGATTTTTAGTTTTATATGGAGGTTGAGATTGAAGATAGATACAAATGCTTTGAGATACATAAAACTATGAAAATATTGTTGGAAATTCCTTTCATTATGATCATGTAACTAGAAGGATTAAAGATACCCAGTGTAGAATGTAGATCATTCAAAACTAGAGCTGTCGATTTTGGCCAGCCCGTAATGGCCCAGTGTTTTGGGTTAGACTGGGATCAGAAATTAAAGGCCAAGTCAGAACTAGTCCATTTTGTTCCAGACCAATTAACCCATGGGCCGATCTGGGCTTACTTTTTATGATTTTTTGAACATTTTTTTGTGTTTTTCTTTGAGCTGGGCTACAAAAAACACAGCTCAGTAGGTAATTGGGCTAGGCCAACTCAGTCTGCTTTTTCACTTTAGCCCATTGGGCCGGACCGGACCGCCCCAGTTTGACAGCTCTATTCAAAACTAGTCATGGGCCATAGCAATGGGATCGTGCATTTGAGCTAAACAATCAAAGGAAGCAAACAAATGTTTTCAAAATCAAATCAATAACATTCATATAGAAAAATCATTTGAAACTATTAAAAAATATGTAAGGACCTACTTGTGGCATGTCTACAGAATATCTGATCTCATCAAAAGTGAGAGATAGAGGTACAAAAGGAAGAACCATGCCTCTCCCTTTACTACTGCTAGCTTTGTTCATGCCTTCCCCTTTACTACTGCTAGCTTTGTTCTCACCAACTCTTTCTGGTTCTTCCATCTTTGTATCTGATTGTTAATCAAAATTATTATGTTATGTATGGCTTGAATATCAAACTTCAAGCAACAAATAGATAAATTCTAACTTGGAGCTAAAGGACTCACCATAAGTACTCTTTTTTGTTTGTAACTGAGTGGAATTTTCAGCTGTTGAGGCATTTCTCTCTTGCAATTTCTCTTGGGATAACCCTGCTTGATCCTTCCTAAATGCTGCAAAGACAAACATATCCAATGACAAAAGAATTATTGTCAAGTGAAGTCCACTTATGAAGCACCGACACAGACACGGATACCAGACATGACACGGACACGCGGACACAAGTTTTAATTTAAAAATTACAAGTAATTGAAGTGTCGGTGTCGGTGTCCAATACGATACGTGTCAAACACCGGATATGTCTTCAACCAGAAGTTCTGGTGCTACATAGAAGTTCACACCTCAAAATGGGAGATGAAGATGTTACTTACGACTGAAATATTGCAAAGCCAAAGTGAAGAGAAAATTAAATAGAAACACATAACAAATCAAAGCTCCTATTCCAATCCAATACCAATAAGCTTCTGGGAAAAATCCTCTAGATTTCAGTATTAATACTCCCAATGTTTCATTGGAATTAGGAATAACCTGCAATATGAAATACAGTATCATATATAAATATCTCATTCCAAAACTCATTCTATGTAACAAAACTTTTTTACCACTAAAAACAAAGGGTATTATTACCTTACTCCAACTATGTCCAAGAAATTCATTCACAGCAATAGCATTTTGTCCATACATCAGTGGTGAGGACCAATAACCCCACGGAAACGATTTGTGCACATCCTCTAATTAATGCAAAAGAACAATTTTATCATAAGAAAGTTTCACTAACTCAGTCATTTTTTATGTTACATTTTCATTTTCTAACCTTATACTATACACATCCTCTAATGCAAAAGAACACTTTTATCATTAGAAAAGTTTATTAAATTTGTCAACTTTAAAGTTACATTACAATTTCACTTACCTCTTGAAATAACAAATCCTCCTAAAACAGTAACTGCAAGTAGTGAAAATGTCCCAAATGTGTTTGCAACTACAATATCCCTTCCAAGTGCTGCCATGAACCTAAATAGTGCAGATGCCATCTGATTAATGCAGAAGATTACCAAGTACTGTTTCAAAAACCTGCAAAAGAGATTTGATTTCACATTAGCTAACAAAAATGAGTATTTAATATCTTTAAGCTAAGAATCTACTACCTTCAGTTCTTTATATAAGAGAAAACGCAGGTATTAGGGTTTCGTTAAAACAAGCAGCTAAAGAAAGCATTTAAAGAAACGGTTAAGTGATTTACCTTCCTAAGGGTGTCCGATTGAAAACCCTGGAAGCAGATCTTCATTTTCACCATTGTTACGAACCTAGGGTTTCTGAGAAACCTTCAAATCGTACATCAACCCGAGGAGTTGTGAAAACGGAGTGAGAGATGAACGGAACTGAGAACACCAGATCGAAACCGATCTACAGTCTAGAGGAAAACGGAGTGAGAGATGGACAGATTGCGAACCTGATGAACAGGTACAGATTGCGAACGGAGTGAGCAGGGCGAGAGAGACGACGAAGAGGCGGCGGTGACGGAGAGGCGGCGATGACGGAGAGGAAACGTAGGGAGATTGAACGGAATCAGAGAGTGAGAGAGTGAACAGATTGAGTTTTGCGTGAGAGAGGGCGTGAGCGTGACGAGGGAGTGAGCACGATGAGAAGAGCAGGGTGAGAGAGACGACGAAGAGGCGGCGGTGACAGAGAGGCGGCGATGACGGAGAGGAAACGTAGGGAGATTGAACGGAATCAGAGAGTGAACAGATTGAGTTTTGCGTGAGAGGGAGTGAGCGTGACGAGGGAGTGACCACGATGAGAAGAGAGGAACCCAATAGTTACCATATTTTAGTACTTTAGATTAGATACTTTAGAAGTCAGGCGTGTAAGCGCTTGACTTTAAAACGTTACCTCTTAATTACAAGTTTGCCACCGTGTCTACCTATGTAGTCAGACGCCTGATAGCATGACTTTAAAAGTCTAATTTTTTTCCTATTTTTTCACTTTAGAAGTCAGGCGTGTATTCGCTTGACTTTAAAACTCGTGAGTTTTGCCTCTTATTTACAAGTTTGCCACCGCCTCAACATATAAAGTCAGGCATTTGAGCGCCTGACTTTAAATGTCTAATTCTTTTCCTGATTTTGCACTAGTGCGCGTTCATACTTCATATCATCAGTTCGTTCTCCTCCCTCACTTCTCTCGAACCCTCTCACACACCCACACTCTCTTCTCCCTCAACCTCCGCCTTCTTCCACCCTCCTCCACCTCCTCCGCCGTCTTCTACGCTCCACCCTTCACCTACGACCTCCTCTTCTCTGCTCCCTCTTTCTCTTCCTCTCCCACCACTCTTCCTTCCTAAAATCGGCCACCACCACCACAAAAAACAGTAAAGCTCTTCTTCTTCTTCCTCAAGGGTAAGCTTTCTCTTCTATTCTACTTCTACTATACTTCTATTTAACACAAAAGCCCTAATTTTTGATTAACACAAAACCCTAATTCTGTTGCATTTCATCTTCTCATCTTCGTTGCCGGAAAGCCTTATCGTCACCCTAATTACGCATGAGTTTCTGGGTATTATAGATTTACAGCTTACCTTTTTGTGTTGCGGTTCTTAGGAAGGAGTAGTGGATTTCAAGTGGCATCAACACATCGGCTATGTACCAAAGGGTTTTGACTGTGAAGTACACCTTTCAAATTGCAATTTCAATTAAAGGAAAGCCAATCCCCGATTCCTAGTCTACAATTTCGCTTTTCGCTTTCAAGCTTCACTGTGAAACTTTTTTCAGGTATGTGAAAAAGTCGTATCTGTCAATTTTTATCTATTACTTAGTCCATTGATTTTATTTTTATGATATTTGTATAAGATGATAATTTATGCAAAGATACATAGAAGTGTCCTGCTCCAGACTCATGCCCTTATCAACCAGTAGGATTCAAAGATAACTTAGTTTGATTCAAGGAGAAATTATTAACAAAGATTGTGTTTGGTTTCAGAAACTTCAATTGAGGATAAAGAAGGATTGCGAAGTTCGTGAACAAACAACTATTGTCGGTGATGATGGTAATATTGTCGGTGAACAAACAACTACTGTCTGCTTTCTAATTAGAACCATTTTCTATTTCATTTTCATGATTTTTGTCATTTTCATTTTTCTCTTTCTTGATGTATGAATTAGGTAGGCAGGTTCATTGTGTTCTATTCATTTTGTCAACAAATAGGTAGGCAGTGCAGCAGCTTATTTGCAGACAGGCATCTTCTCAGCTAAATCCTATTTTGTTCTCTTGGCTTCTTCAATTCTTGTTATTACCTGGCTCAACTTAAGGTACATTTCTACAAGAATGTCTTCCCTAGTTCCTGAACCATTTTATTGAACTCTTATCCTTTAAATAGAAACATGAACTCTTATATCCTTATATGTGGCTATGGCAGCAATGGTGTTTATGATTTTGACACTGGAGTTGACAAGAACAAAAAGGAATCAGTTGTAAACATGGTTGGCAGGTTAGTTTCTCTCAAACTTGTCTTTAGTGTTTTCTTTTGCTTCTGTGTTTGAAATAAAAACATAACTTGGCTTGTTTACTCCACATGTTGAATTTGGAAAGCCGTACAGGAGTCTTTGTTGTTGCCTACTTATGCCTTGCTCTTGGCTTCATTGGACTGACTTGGGTTGCAGTTAAGGCTGGAAACATACGTTCAATATTGTTTCTTTCTTGTGCCATTATTTTTGGCTATATATATCAGGTAAAAGCTTCTGCTGATATTGGAATTGTGTTGGAAACTATGAACTAGGAGAGCCCTTGTGCTTTGCAGCATTTGGTCCTTTTGCCACTAGTGCTTTTTATTTAGTACAAGGAAGTGCAAGGTTATCTCAATTACCTAAATACCTAATCATAATATTTTATTTTTCATGGTTTGATTGCTGTTTCTGAACTATTTTATTTTGGTAGTGTGATGAAACATTTCCCCTTGAGCGCAACAGTTCTTTCAGCATCAATCCTTGTTGGCTTCACAACATCCCTTATCCTTTTTTGCAGTCATTTCCATCAGGTACTCTTATATCTAAATTCCAACTATATATGAGTAACTGCATGTAGATGATGAACTTTTTTTATGTGTAACGCAGGTGGAAGGAGACAAAGAAGTTGGAAAAATATCACCTTTGGTAGATGCACTTTGTTCTGTTGAACATTTTTCTTATCTATTTGGATGTGAATATACCTGTTACTGATTTCCCATTTCTTTTTCAGGTCAGACTTGGCACTGAAAGAGGTGCAGAGGTAGTGAAAGTGGCAGTCTTGATGCTCTATGCTCTTTTGGTTGCTTTTGGTCTAAGCAAGACACTTCCTGTCACTTGTATTGTATGTATTTTTAGACAGATAACCAACTTTATGCATTTCATTTATGTTTTCTTCCTTTCTTTGCATGTATAGTTACTTTTCTGTAAATTTGTGTTTGACGCTACGAGTGCAAAAAAATGATAAAATTTGCGATTGAATTATAAGAATGATTTGGTCCCACTTTAAGTGCTACAGTCTTCTATTTTGACAATATGAAAAGATAATTGATATGAGATATAGCTTTTGGAAGTGTCAAACATAGATTTATCTCATATTACTTTGATAGTTATGCATGTAGTTTAAACTTGTATGCTTCCTTCTCTCTATTTCCTTTCATCTTTTGTTTTGGTCTAATTTATGGTTCTAGGAAATCAGAAGGCCGTCTATGGACTTCATGGAGAAGGTACAGAAAGACATTAATGCTAGCATGCAGGCAATGCTAATTGATTGGCTTGTGGAGGTAAACTGTGGTGGGTGGTGACGGTATTGCAGGGTGATTTATTTATTCCAGGGAATTTGTTCTTCTTCATGACCCAATTGTCCAATTTGTTATAAGTATTCTTATATCCTGATTAGGGAACTTCATGTTTTATTAAAAAATTCATTTGTCAATATTTAATTATTTCTTGTGCTAGTTATGATGGGATTAAATCCTTTCTTGTTATAAGAGATAAAGAGTCAAAAGCAATTGTACTGGACTGATTCTCGTTTGTAACTTGCTTTGGTATCTTTTTAACCCCTAGTAACATGAGAAGATCTACATCCTTGATCCTAAATTAAGTTGCTTTTCAAATGTTTTCGACTAATTTCTCTCTACATGAGATGATGGGATTAAATCCTTTATCTATTACATTGATTGTGTGTTGTAAACAATTGGTAATTTATGATATATTAGAGTTAATTAGGTGTAGTAAAAACAGGGGGTGTAAGTAGAAATCTGATTCCACTTACCTTCAGCCCCAATTGATTTAAGCAAAACCCAAGCTCTATTGATTATTCAAAGTTCAGCTTTAACACCCCAAAGTCCCTCTATATTCTTTCATTTTATTTTGAGTTAAGTGTAGCTTTGGGGAGAAAGAGGGAATGCGAGAGGGAGGCCAAGAGAGAGATCGAGAGTCTAGTTGAGAGAAGGGAACTTTATCACCTTCATCTTCATCAAAGTTGAAAAACCCCAAATTCATCTACTCTTCCCTCTCCTTGCATTTCGATACCACCACCCCTTAAGCTTAAAAAGCAAAAACTATCTCAAAAACACTTCCTTCTATCACCTTGTTTCACCTAGTATGTTGAATGGGAGTTGTGACTTGAAGTCCAAAGCTCTGCATGTGAGTTGTCTTGGAATTTGAAAGAGTGGTAGTAGCTAGAGGAGAGTTCAAATGCGGAACATCACCATCTTCTTCATCTTAGAGCTACATTTGGGTTGCATGTCACTGTTGGAGAGTTGGGGATTCTATTGTTAAGCTTGCATGCTTGTCTAGGAGCTTAAAAAGGAACAAATAGAAGCTACATTGGGACTTAGAGGGTCACTAGAAGGGTTACGGGAGCTGGTGTTGTGCTTAGAGGAACTAGGAGCTCATCTTCTTGCTTGCATGTGTGGTACTCTGCTTCACAAGTGAGTTCTTCACCCCCCTTTTTGTTATACATGTTTGTTAATGCTTGAAATGAAGTCACATTGTTTCCAATCCATCTTTGCATGCTGAGTTTCGAAACCCCCTTGCTTGATGAATATGATAAATTAAATGTTGAATGTGCTTCCATTCAAAATAATGAATATTGAGTTGTGATACAAGTTGTTTGGATGAAATTGGTGTTTATCATATGATATTGTGGATTGAGTTGTTTAATCATGTGGTAGAACTTGTCTTTTAGAGTTGGTTGAGGAATTGGGATGATTTTAGGTACCAAATCATAGATTACAACATTTGAAAAACTGAGTTTTCTGCAAACTGCACAGGTTGTGAATCTGTTGATACTCTCTGAATCGGTTCCCAAGTTGTGAATATGTTCCCAGATGGCGAACCTGTTCCCATTCTGTGAATCTGTTCACACTCTGTGAATCTGGCCTAGATGGTGAACCTGTTCCCATTTTGTGAATCTATTCCCATTTTGTGAATCTGTTCACAGTCTATGAATCTATTCCCAGATGATGGAGTTATTCCCACTCTGTGAATCAGTTCTCATTCTGTGAATCTATTCCCTGATTGTGAATCTGTTCCCAGACTGTGTTCCCTTCTATTTTTAACACCAAAATATTCCAATTTCACATTCTTTTGGGTACCAACTCCTCTCCAACACCAATCCTAATCCAATTAAAGTTATTTGGTATATGATAGAAATGATTATATGTTAGTTTGGTTGATACTTGAAAGATCATTATTATGGTTTTTGTATCGAATGGATTATTGTTATTCTCCCTATGTCATATACGAGTGTGAGAACGGATTACGTATTAGGTATATATATATATATATATATATATATATATATATATATATATATATATATATATATATATAAACCTAACTATGGATTGAAATTACGGGATAACTCCCAGGATTTGTAGCATACTTGGGGAGGGAAGTCATGAGCCCGAGTCCAAGGCCCGTTCGTGCGCTCTTCTAAATGTCGAGTGGTGGTTCTCTGTTGAGATTGACATATTTGTATTTGACCAGATCTCTTTTTGATTAGGCTACGGATAAAAGACTTTAAAAGACACCGAGAGTTATGGTAAGGTGTCGCGGATGAACTCATTGAGATTTGTAATCTCACTCTTTATTAATTGTTGATTTATAGATAAGCAGGTAAAGATTGCAATGGTTGAAGTTAAAGCTAAAAGAGTCGTAGCGACCTTATTTGACGTCCTGTATGATTTAGGGACTTATGTATTGTATTAGGACCCCTTTCGGGATTATGGATATTGTATCTGTGTATTTTGGATTGTAAAGCCAAAATGTATTTCAAGGATAACATGAATAAGTTGTGTGCAAATTTACAGTTTGGATCGTTATTGATTAATGACTCTTTTGGTGTCTTTAACCACATATATTAGTTTAAGGTATGAGGTGTTATGAATTATCATAACTTATGTTGAGAGTCATTTTGGGAATTTAATTCCGTTCGCTGTATCCAAATGTGTTGCATATTCTCTGATTAGTTGAAATGGACGACATCCTGAATTTTTATGACGTCTAAAAATTTAGGGTGTGTTGCACCCCGAAAAATCCCCTTTCGGGTTTCTCAATGTACAACGTGGAAAAATTTTGGAGCCGCCACCAATATTTTAATTTTAAGACCAAAACATTGAAAAAAGGTCTTTTGGACAAGGCGGATGGTCTTTGAAAACTAGAGATATAGGTTCGGGGGTGGATTACGTGCGAGGAAGGTGTTAGCACCGCGCACGTCCTTTCTACCGAAAGGGAACCTCTAATTAAATGTGTGGTTTTAACACTTGATTTGAAAAATACCTAGATTTGCCTATTTATTTCTTGTTTGAAGATGAATGGGAAAACTTAACAAAAATTTTATTTTGGGGGGAAAAAGGTTTTTTAGAAAAAAAGTGCTTGACGGGACATGGCCCGCTCCTACGTATCTCCCGGTGCGATGGAGAATTCAAAGCTACGTAGTTCTTGGTTCTTTTTGAAATAGGACGAGCGTTAGCAAATGATTAAACTAGCAGAGGCTATGATGAATCACTTACTAAATACTCAAAAGAGAGAGTTGTACCGCTAGTCAAACGAACGAAGGTTCTGATGGACTATTGATAACAACTCGTTTTTTATTATCTTTTTTGAAAGTGATTTTCGAAAGAGATTGATTTGTACGATGATCAAACTAACAAAGGTTATGATGGATCATCGTTTATTATTTTTAGGAGAAAAGGACATTGTCACTAATAGCTAAACGAACAGAAGCTCTGATGAGCTACTAGCAACAATGGGTTTGAAAATGATTTTTGTTTGTTTTATGAAAATGATTGGTTTAGGGGGATGAAAAGAATTTTTATTTGTTGCGCTTGACGAGAACGTGGCTCGCTCCAACGTATCCCAAACGGGAATCAAAGCGACGTAGTTCTAATGAAAATGTTTTAAAAAGGGTTGGACAGATTTTTGGAAAGAAGGGTGAAGGCACTATCAATGATTGATTACAAAGTTTAAACACATTCAATTATCACGAAATCATGCATATGTTGAATATTTAATCGAGACTAAACATGCCAACATGATCAAAAGACCCACCTATCAGGGATGCAAGGTAAAAGTTCTCAAAGCAAGTGTGCGTGTAGGAGGGGGTGTATTTACCCTAATGACTCTATGCTACAACAGGCATGTAGACTTACGTCTTCATTAGGAGGTCATACACATGGATGGAATGGCACATTGAATCAAGACATTTAAAATGCATCCAATAACAAGCAAGCAATTGATCATAGGCGTAGAATATCTTAATTAAACTAAGGAACATATGAACAATGATTTCTCAATAACATGAACAAAAGGGGAAATTGCATCAAGGCTAAGGTAAGCCTATCCTTTGCTTTTATGAATAAGTGCCCAAAGGCTAATAACACAATCAAAGATGAGGGAGCATCAAGGTTTTGAATAACCTATCCTTTGCGATACTTCATGGACCTTAAACCATAAACCTAACTATCTTTTATTTATTAAGAAATTAAAAAGGGGGAGGTTGAATCATCTGAGACCATCTTCACCACTTAGAACATGATGCACTAGGCATAAGTGGGAATCATGTGGTTCATCATCAACAATGGCACTATAGCTAAGTCAAATCACATAGGGTAATTTTGGCATGGATCACAATGATTAATAAATATAAAGACAGAAATACCTCTGATGAAGGCAGATACTACAACTTTGAAGAACGCAACTCCAACTAACTCTTGCAGTAGATCAACTCGGACGGACCAACGGCGCGAATAGAGCAAAAGTGAAGCGTAGAACTGGAAAATGAGATTTGCAACAGTTGTCTTCTCAGATCTCGTGAAAATGTCTGGAGCAAATGTGTGTGTTTCTCTGATCTTGTGAGATGTGTGTGTGGAGCAATTCTTCTCAGATCTCGTGAAATGTGTGTCTTTCTCTGATCTCGTGAAGTCTCCCCGTGAATGTGACTTGAAGCTGCCTATTTATAGGCTTAGGAAAGCGTAGAATTTTTAAAAAACATTTATTGCAAGGATGAATCGATTGTTTGATGAAGGCAAAATATAGTATAATCGATTCTTTGTTTTTAGAAAACAAAGGAATCGATTCCTTGGGCTTTAGAAATTAGTGGGAATCGATTTTCAGGACCTTTTGCATAGGTGAAAATCGATTCCTTACTTAGTTAACACAATGA
This sequence comes from Astragalus membranaceus, assembly GCA_039519185.1. Lineage (NCBI taxonomy): Eukaryota > Viridiplantae > Streptophyta > Magnoliopsida > Fabales > Fabaceae > Astragalus > Astragalus membranaceus. The sequence continues at coordinate 78,968,043 of CM076851.1, read as the reverse complement.
GGAATCGATTCTTGAGCCTTTGGAAATAGTGGGAATCGATTTTCAGGACCTTTTGCATAGGTGAAAATCGATTCCTTACTTAGTTAACACAATGAGGAATCGATTCTTGAGCCTTTGGAAATAGTGGGAATCGATTTTCAGGACCTTTTGCATAGGTGAAAATCGATTCCTTACTTAGTTAACACAATGAGGAATCGATTCTTGAGCCTTTGGAAATAGTGGGAATCGATTTTCAGGACCTTTTGCATAGGTGAAAATCGATTCCTTACTTAGTTAACACAATGAGGAATCGATCAATTCTTGCTTTCCACAAAAATGCTTTTAGGTCTTTGCCATGCATGCATAAAATATTTTCCAAAGCTTGCCATGCATGCATAACATATTTTTCAAAAAAAACCCTAATTTGATGCATGAGGCCTATTGCAAAAATTGTTTTTAGAGACCCTTTAGTGAGAAATGACCAAAATGCCCTCCTTGACTCTAACTTCCCAAAACGTGCATTCTAACCCTAAAAATGATGCATAATTTATTTTTGTGTGGAAAATTAGGGTTTGGACCTAAGCCGGACAAAATTGGGGTATGACAGCTGCCCCTCTTTATCTGAATTTTAACGAGGAATATGAATTGGCCGAAACATATTCCAAGGCAAAATGAAGATAAAGAATTCAGAAATTATACCGATTTTGTCCATTTGGGGAAACCCGAATTTTCCTCTTTTTCTTTTTTTATTTTTTTTTGAATAGATGGGCTTGAGAACAAACGGGGAACGGTTAACACTTGGCGCATTAACCGAGAGAGAAAATGACAGACCAATCAGGATCTGAAGGAGCATTAAGGCTCAGAAGGTCTAATTCGCAGTCGATGCTTGGCGCATTGATTGGAGTTAAACTGAAGGACCGACGAGGTCTGAAGGGCATGCCTAAGCCTGATGGACCAATGGGTCTGATGGAGCGCAAACTAGCAACGGTACTAGTAAAACGGTCTGCTTGGGGGGTGGCCTTTTCCGAGCGGCCAGGATGGGTCAAGATCAGATCCGGAACTGATATGTTGACCATGAAGGACGTCCACTGTGTCTTAGGCTGACACAACTAGTCTGAAGGACCACTCGGGGTCTGAAGGACTTACCCGCAGCTCGAATGCGAGGTGAAGTCTGCTTTTGAAGGGACACTTGGGTCCTGAAGGGATTCACGAATCCTGTTGATTGATTTATTGAAATGTTCAATGCTGCCGCACTGAATTGAGGTACCTGCATACGTCGGTTAATGCAAGGAATGGTGCATGGAGTATGAGTGCATGTTATGAGTGCATGTTATGAGTGCATGTTATGCAAAGGCATGTTATGCATGTGTGTTATGCAAAGGCATGTTATGCATGTGCATGCAATGCTATGATTTTGGTGTAATGATGAATGTGCAAGATGCGGTAATGCAGATGTATGCTACGTGGATGCATGTGATGCTGATGCATGCAATGCTGGACGCTTTTGATATTCTCTTTTGGCTTTCCTTGATGGTTGCCTTTTTTATTTATGAAGTGCGGGTATGCAAATGCAATGCTTGAGAGTTGTGAAATGCTTTGGTTTATTTGATGGAATGCTAAATTATGGAGCAATATGTGTCTGCATATTGGTCTGATTTATGGACCTTAAAGGTCTGGTTTAAGGACACGAAGGTCTGGTTTATGGATCACAAAGGTCTGGTTTGACCGCATGGAATGCCAGTGTATGCAATGGAAGGCTTCGTTTTGTTTTTTTTTTCTATGAGATGCATGATGCAAATGCCATGATTGCTATTTTCTTTTTCTTTCTCTTATGATGAATGCAAATGCCTGAATTTCCCTTTTTCTTTACTTTATTATCATTATTTTTATGCCTGATAAATGCATGATTTTATGCATGATGAATGTAATGCATGACGGTGTTTGTTTATTGCCTTTTTTTTTATTTTTTTATTTTTGCTGGTTCAGCCAACCCGCGACGCTCATGGCACGAGACTGAGGAACCTGTTGGACTTGCGGGGCTCATGGGCCGAGTGCATGTTGGTCTTGACTTTGCTGGTTTGAAGCAATCGTGGATGTAGTTGCTCTCTCTTGCATGATTGACTGATTTTGGGGAATTGCCTTCTCCCGGGACTCTTAAGAATCTCGTAATGATTTGCAATGCTCTATGATGTATGCACATGTTTTACAGTTCAGGACCATCATCATCATAAAACGTTTATTTTGAGCAGAAAAAGCAGAAAATAAAAGAGTGAACAGATACGAGAAATTTGAACTTTATTAATGTGGAAACCGGTCGCACAAGAAGTTACGCCGATTATTTATTACACTTGAAAGTTTAAACTGTAAAAAGACACGAAAAAGGAGAGAAGCTGAATTCTGACTGTCCGTCTCTGTGGAACAGTGCCAAACATCTATGTCCTTGACCTTGATCACTCCCTCATCCAAGCTTGTAGGAGAGTTGTATGCCTTTCTTTACTTTTCATGCCTAAGTTTTCAGACCCTAATTTTTGCCTGGATCGCCCTTTGCGGGTTTTCAATCCATCGGGTCGCTCTGATTTTGCCTAGGTCGCCCTTTGCGGGTTTTCAACCTAGCGAGCTAATTCTTACCTGGCTTGTCTTTCTCTTTTTTCATCTATTTCTTTTAGACCTAATACTTCTTCACTTGATCTGAATTGACTGGATTCCTGAGATCTTCGCCGTCTATGTTTATGAGTATCGGCGCTCCTCTGGAAAAATCTTTTTTGACTTCACATGGACCGTCATAAGTGGGCCTCAACTTCCCACGGAGTCAGTCCGGATAGGTAGGATCTTTTTGAGTACGAGGTCTCCTTCGCCGAATTCTCGAAGACGGACTTTCCTGCCGAAAGCTGCCTTCATCTTTTGTTGGTACAACTGGCCATGGCGCAGGGCAGCAATTCTTTTCTCTTTAATGAGATTCAGTTGATCTAGACGAGCTTGGACCCCCTTTTGCTTCTTCTAACTTGGCCTCCATGGCTACTCGTGGAGAAGATATCTCAACCTTGATGAGAAGAACTGCTTCTGACCCATACACTAGAGAAAAAAAAGGGTTGCCCCTGTATGATTTCAATGAATGTGAGTGCGACAAGGGATGAGATAGGTGTAGGATCAATTTCCCCAATTGTAGGAGGGGTGAAGAGCGACAGGATTGCCCCACTTGGCATATTGTAAACAAATGAATTTACTTGTCCTTGAGCTAAAACTTTGAGAAAACAACAGCAATCAATCATTGATCGGAATGGACCTTTCGGGATTGTGGTGTTTTGTGGAGGAGAGATGAGTAGGCTTAATGAGGTATTTGGGGCTAATGGCAGGATGGTTTTTATTCGGTGTTGGCTGTTGATCGATGATTTATGATGGTTAACTGGCTTGATGAGGTATTAGGAGGTTTTATTCCTGGCTAAGGGTCTATGGAGGGCGGGCTGTCGAGGTCAAAGGAGAGTGTTTGCGGTTTATGAGAGGAGGGGTGCATGGAAATGAGAAAGTGTTTGAAGGTTTATTGAGACGAGGATCTCTTGGGTTTTGTGGTAACATGTATCAACTCACTACTTACATTTCTTTTGTATTTTTCTTCTGGTTTTGGGATTTTCCTCTTTGAATGATTTTTCCTTCTTTGACTTCTTCTTTTTCTTGAGCTTGGGTGAGCTGATAAAGAACGATGCACTGTTTTTTATTCGAGGTGATCCTTGTCTAAGGTGACTTTTGGATTTTTGGCTTTTTCTTGGCTTAAGATGGGTCGGAAAGGATTTTGTTTTTCTCTTTGGGATTTTCTTGGCTTACGGTGGGTAGGAGGGATTTTGTTTTTCTCTTTGGGATTTTCTTGGCTTAAGGTGGTTAGGAGAGGATTTTGTTTTTGGATATGGAATGGTAGTCCGACTTTATTTCAAATCATGATTGCTTATTTCCTCAAAAATTAACTCTGGGACAATAACTCACTTATTTTCATGCACTTGCCCTTCTTCTTTATTTCCCTTTTGAGCTCTAATTTTCCTTTATTGAAGTACCCATCTTGACCTCTTTCTTGTTCTCAGCGGTTCCCAAGTTGATCACTTCAGTGGATTCCCCGTGATGCTGAATAACCCTTTTTCCTTGCTTCATTAACCTTCTGGAGGATTTTTCCGGTCTTTCTCAACGTCCCACTCTGCTTGATTGATAAGGTGATCAAAGTCAAAATATGGACCGTTGGCACTGTTATTTTGAGAGACAATTGCTGTGGATTTGCTTTTTGCCGAGGCGAAAAAGCAGAATGGAAGATGAGACATGCAGGCAAAAATAATAAAGAAAAGAAGAGACACATGAAATGAAAAGGAATTGATTTTTATTGATTGGAATTCAAAAACAACGTTTTTATTGATGATGATAATTTAGAAAATAAAAACATGTGCGCCCCTAACAACTGGTCCTGTGGCCTTGGGCAGAGCCACAGGGTTGCATTACAAATGACTACTTTAAATCAAAAGGTCCCAGGAAGATCAACAGTCTTTCCATTCTTTAATTCTTTCACCAGCACTGCAGCGACAAACCAGGTTTGCACCACCCTCATCCTTGATGACAGCAATTTGATCGTGTTGTTCCTCTTCCTCATCCCATCCTGTGGGCTGGATGTCTTCTATTCGGATTTGAGCACTCTCGGGCACGTCATACCTGACCAAGTAATCAAACTTTCCACTGGGCTCCCCTAGGGTATCCCAACATCCCTCTTCTGACTTAGGACCATTATTGATGACAACAATTTGGTCGTATTGTTCCTCTTCCTCATCCCATCCTGTGGGCTGGATGTCTTCTATTCGGATTTGAGCACTCTCGGGAGCGTCATATCTGACCAAGTAGTCAAACTTTCCACTGGACTCCCCTAGGGTATCCCAACATCCCTCTTTCATAGGCACCGCTATTACTTCCTCATTGATTTCTTTTTCATTTTCAATATCATGGGTCCCTATCTGAACCACGCACCGATCTATCAAGTCTTGCAGGACTGACTTGAAAACTTCAGAGGCACCCACACATAAAGGATCGGCGCATACACAGCCCTTCTTGATAACACCACGACGACACAACTCAGCATGTATATTTTCCAGAGGAGTCTGGATACACTTAACATCTTTTATCATTGTCTCCCCCACAGAATCCTCTACTGCATTAGCGGATGGTGTCCCATGTCCCGGTAGGGGGTTTGTAGTTGTACTGGGACTGTTCGGCTTGAAAGAGATCCAGTTGGCGTCAATCAAATCCTGGACTACATATTTGAAAGCCTTGCAGTCCTCCACCGTGTGGCCGACTCCTCCACTATGAAAGCTACAAGTAGCATCAGCATTGTACCCCCTAGGAAAGGGAGGTTGTATAGGCTTCATGGGGCGAGTATTGACCAAATTCTTTGAGACAAGATGATTGAACAATTCAGTATAGGTCATCGGAATCGGATCAAAATTAGCACGCCTCTTCTCTTGATAGTTCTGGGCTCTGTAGCCTGAATTAGTTTGCTGCGGAGAGTTGAAAGATAATGGTACCGCCTGCTGTGGAGAGCTGAAAGATGGGCCTCCCCCTGCGGAAATAACATTGGTTTCTCCTTCTTTCTTCTTGGGGAAGTTGGGAAAGGGTTTCTTTTGTCCACTAGAATTGCCAAAACCTCCAGCAATCTTTCCGCTACGCAATCCGTGCTCTAATCGTTCCCCAATGACAACCATATCTGAGAAATTGGACGAAACACTCCCCACCAACCTATCATAATACAGCCGTGGAAGGGTCTCCATAAACATGTACACCATCTCTTTTTCAGTCAATGGCGGCTTCACCTGAGCAGCTATGCTCCTCCATTTTTGAGCGTATTCTTTGAATGACTCTCTATCTCCTTTGCTCATGTGCTGTAATTGAGACCGGTCTGGAGCAAGGTCCATGTTATACTGGTATTGTTTTAGAAAGGCTTCAGAGAGATCCTTCCAACTGTGAACTTCGGAGGATTGCAGCTGCATGTACCAATCTAGTGATGCCCCAGTCAGACTGTCCTGGAAATAATGAATGAGCACCTTGTCATCATGAGCATAAGCGGCCATTTTTCTAACATACATCGTCAAATGGCTAGATGGACACCCGGTGCCGCGATATTTATCGAAATCAGGTGCTTTGAATTTAGGGGGTATAACAACATCTGGGACAAGGCACAAATCTCGGGCATCCCTGGCTCTAGTTCCTGATCCTTCCACAGCTCTTAAGCGCTCTTCAAGCGAGTGATACTGATCCCCATGCTGAGTGTTCCCAAACAAATGACCTTGTGGATAGTTCCCCGGACCGTGATAATAACCCCCATGCTGAGCAGGGTTTCCCATATGATGGACAGCGTTCTGAGGGTTCACAGTAACTCCCAGAGTAGGACTAGGTGAACCTCTTGGCAGTACAGTATCAGGACTAGGAGTATGAATTTGTGGTCCCATAGCAGCTCCACCAGGCATAGTCGTGACAGGTTGACTCGGCCCCACAGGAATAGCTTCAGCAGCAGGCGGCATATAACCCATTGGCATCCCCCAAGGATATATCGGTGCATTCTGATGACTCTGTCCGCTCGCCCCTGGAGGATGGGCAAAGTGACTGACCCCCTGTCCATAAGAAGTGTGAGTAGTTGTAACTTCAGCGGACACCGGAGGAGAAACGAAGGTAACAACCCCTTCGGAATTTACAACAGCGGCGGCCCCAGCGGCGGCCCCACCCCTCAAATTCTGTAGCATACTCATTACTTCGACCATCTGTGCTTCCATAGCCTCCACTTTGGTCTTCAAAGCTTGATTCTCTTGAGCCAGCTGCTCAGGATTAAGAATCTCCACAACCGACTCATCTTGACCCAGGGGGTCCTCATTCTCGAGATGTTGATTGCTAGCCATCAATCTTGCTTGTAGACGGGTGGAGTATCGGTGTTGGCGAACCAGCTTGCCTTTTGTTTTTCTCTCTGATGATAGAACATTTTTTTATGAGTACAAGTATGAACGCGTAAATGAATGCAATGCATATGGCTTTATGTTATTTTTGTATTTAGATGCATGAGGAATGCTGTATGAATTTTTTCAGATTTTTGCTTATGTAATGCATGCTGTTATGATGTAAAATGCGGATGATGAGGATGCTTGTTATAAAGACAGATATTTACAGGTGGGGGTTTTGAAATTTTAGGGCAGTATACCCTATATGCCACCTCATATAGGTATTCATGAAAGAGAAGAAAAAACATATTCTTTTTCTTTGCTTTTGTTGTTTTTTTCAAAAAATGTTGGCGGAAATGAACTAAACTAGATGCAATAATGCACACACAATTTTGGAAAAGCCCTTGTGACCTAAAAAGAGGTAAGACCTATGATCTAGGGCAATTAAAAGGGTAATCCTTCCATGTAGCTCTATTCACTCCCTCACAAGGCCACCAGAGCTACAGTCCCTTTCACAAAATTCCCCACAAATGCAGCAAACTGCTAGGTGTGAGGCATCATGAAAGAGCACAACTCTGGTTGAAACTTTCGCAAGTAGCCAAACGGACAAAGGTCCTGATGGGCTCTCACTACTCGAATCCACTCTCCTAAGTTTTTGCAGACCTGGGTTATGGTCCCACTCAAAGCACATAGTCACAGGGTATAAGTGTAGTGTGTGTCAAGGGCATTTTCCCTAGTACTACCCTCACCTGAAATGAAAACCAGAGCAGTCCAGACAAAAGCAAGCAATAACAAGTTATCTACCCTAGGGTTCCATACCTAGAATATCTATAAACAAGGATATTGCTCACCTTAGGAAAAGGAGCCAAGAAGAGGGGATCATGGGGATTGAAAAAATGCATGGGCATAAGCGATAAAAGAAAGGGAAGAAAAGATAAGAAAGAAAGGCAAACGGGGTTTTAATCAAATCAACAATACATTAAACCACACATTTAAATTAGTTAGGCTTGACCCTCGTCTTTTCTAAAAAAAAAAGTGTCCCCAGCGGAGTCGCCAGCTGTTGCACCCCGAAAAATCCCGCTTGGGTTTCTCAATGTACAACGTGGAAAAATTTTGGAGCCGCCACCAATATTTTAATTTTAAGACCAAAACATTGAAAAAAGGTCTTTTGGACAAGGCGGATGGTCTTTGAAAACTAGAGATATAGGTTCGGGGGTCGATTACGTGCGAGGAAGGTGTTAGCACCGCGCACGTCCTTTCTACCGAAAGGGAACCTCTAATTAAATGTGTGGTTTTAACACTTGATTTGAAAAATACCTAGATTTGCCTATTTATTTCTTGTTTGAAGATGAATGGGAAAACTTAACAAAAATTTTATTTTGGGGGGAAAAAGGTTTTTTAGAAAAAAAGTGCTTGACGGGACATGGCCCGCTCCTACGTATCTCCCGGTGCGATGGAGAATTCAAAGCTACGTAGTTCTTGGTTCTTTTTGAAAAGTTTTTGTTTTTTTTATCTTTTTTAGTGAGTTTTTGAAATAGGACGAGCGTTAGCAAATGATTAAACTAGCAGAGGCTATGATGAATCACTTACTAAATACTCAAAAGAGAGAGTTGTACCGCTAGTCAAACGAACGAAGGTTCTGATGGACTATTGATAACAACTCGTTTTTTATTATCTTTTTTGAAAGTGATTTTCGAAAGAGATTGATTTGTACGATGATCAAACTAACAAAGGTTATGATGGATCATCGTTTATTATTTTTAGGAGAAAAGGACATTGTCACTAATAGCTAAACGAACAGAAGCTCTGATGAGCTACTAGCAACAATGGGTTTGAAAATGATTTTTGTTTGTTTTATGAAAATGATTGGTTTAGGGGGATGAAAAGAATTTTTATTTGTTGCGCTTGACGAGAACGTGGCTCGCTCCTACGTATCCCAAACGGGAATCAAAGCGACGTAGTTCTAATGAAAATGTTTTAAAAAGGGTTGGACAGATTTTTGGAAAGAAGGGTGAAGGCACTATCAATGATTGATTACAAAGTTTAAACACATTCAATTATCACGAAATCATGCATATGTTGAATATTTAATCGAGACTAAACATGCCAACATGATCAAAAGACCCACCTATCAGGGATGCAAGGTAAAAGTTCTCAAAGCAAGTGTGCGTGTAGGAGGGGGTGTATTTACCCTAATGACTCTATGCTACAACAGGCATGTAGACTTACGTCTTCATTAGGAGGTCATACACATGGATGGAATGGCACATTGAATCAAGACATTTAAAATGCATCCAATAACAAGCAAGCAATTGATCATAGGCGTAGAATATCTTAATTAAACTAAGGAACATATGAACAATGATTTCTCAATAACATGAACAAAAGGGGAAATTGCATCAAGGCTAAGGTAAGCCTATCCTTTGCTTTTATGAATAAGTGCCCAAAGGCTAATAACACAATCAAAGATGAGGGAGCATCAAGGTTTTGAATAACCTATCCTTTGCGATACTTCATGGACCTTAAACCATAAACCTAACTATCTTTTATTTATTAAGAAATTAAAAAGGGGGAGGTTGAATCATCTGAGACCATCTTCACCACTTAGAACATGATTGTCATACCCCAATTTTGTCCGGCTTAGGGCAAAACCCTAATTTTCAACCAAAAATAAATAAACCAAGTCTTAGCATTCATCCTAGAGGTTAGGAAGAGCATCATGCTTGCATCTTAGAAGTTTCAGAATGCATTTTATGTTTAGAAAAGCATTGCATGGCATTTTAGAGCACTTTAGAGCATTTCTAGGGTTTCTAGGGTTTTTCCTGGATCAAAGGGTATTTTGGTAATTTCGCCAAAAAGACTTATTTTCTCATCATGCATGCATTTCTAGAGTTTTAGAGTCATCCAAAGGGTCCCAGGATCATTGTTAGAGTGGAAATGAAGTTTAGAGCAAAATCAGGGTTTTTGGGACCAAGAGGGCATTTTGGTCATTTCACTAAAATAAATATTTTCTCAGTAAAAACCACTATGCATCTCTTGAGGAATTTATGTGAGTCCAAGTGAGTGGAGTTGTGCATTTTTTTATGCATCATAGGAGTATTTTTGGCATGAAATTCGGTTTTTTGAACAAAAGGGCAAAATGGTCATTTCCTTTGGAGTGGGGTCAATAAATCAATTTTGGGATTGGTGAGATCATAAAATTCAGAGCCCAATCATTGAATCATGGGACATAGCCCAAAATGGCAAAAATTTAGAAGAATTATCTAGAAGGGAATAAGGAATATCCCTTTGAATTTTGAAAGGTCAAGTGTAGTACAATAGTACAAGTTGCAATTCCACTCACTCTCTCTCCTTGGCTGCGAATTCCAGCCCCTTTTCCTTCAATTTTTGATTTATTTTATTGATTGCAATTTGTGTTTAAATCATGGCCTTCCATTCAAGTGTTAAATGCAATCCTCACCCTTCATTTGAATTAAAATGGCACTTGTGTAATAAGCTTCATGGAAAAATACAATTTGTAATTGAACTTATCCTTCACTCACCTCCTTAAGCTGCGCCCCTCAGCCCTCTCTCTCCTCACTTTGTGCTTTCTAATTGCCCCTAATCCATGTGACATTTGATCTTGACCCTTGGTTCAAAATTTAGATGCAATCCTAGAGCACAATGGAAATCAAAATGACCTAGAAGCCCTTAATGATAAGTGAGCACTATATATATCTTCATATGATCAGCCCACACATCTTTTTAGCCTCACTCTCCATTCAAAAACCCTAGCTCTCCTCCCCTCTCCCCTTGGCCGAAACCTCCCCCTCATTCTCCTCCTCAATTTCTTCAACTTTCATCCACTAACTCACCTAAAACTCACTCCATATTCATATATCCTCTTCCTTTCATATTTGATTCCACATTTATATCATCAAAGAGGCTGATCCTTCAAGGTCACGTGGTTGTTGTTGGTGATTTTTGAAGATTGTTGGTGATTGGTTACTCTTGATCTTCATTTCTACTCTTGTTTAGCTTGGAACTAAGGTATAACTTAAAACCCTTTGCATTTTCATCCACTTTCTTGCATCAAAATCCTTTTTCAACTTATATTTGCATCTCATAACATCATTTAAATGTAGATTAGGGGCTGTTGTGGGTGAGAGTTGGCATCTCACCCACTAAATAAGTTGTTCTTGTGACTATGTGTTGTTCTTGTGATTTGCTCTTTGTTCATGCGATTTTCACCAAATAAAAATTTATTTTTCCTTACCTTTTTGCTTCGGCCTAGGGCCTCTCTTGTTGGATAACATGTTTTCTTGCTTGTTTCTTGAGTTTTGATGGAATAAAATTGGTTAAGGTAGTCCTTCATGCTCTAAGGTTTGATAGTGTAGAATTAGGGTTTTTATACTTTTTGTTCCCTCTTGTTTTTGTGTTGAATAAATGATGAAATGATGATTGTTTGAGTGTGATATACATGTGTAGATCTTAGGGTTTATGTGTGTGTGTCTAATGATGTGATTTGGTTGCAAGAGATTTGTTGAATTTGAGCCTTATTGTGTATATGTATGTTTTGGCCATAAAGCCATTTTTGTGACCAATTTACTTACTCAAATTTGTTGTTTGATCTTGTTTGGTAAGTTAATTGTTGTGAATTGTGTTTTTTTTCACTTTTTACCTTTTAGTTTTTACCATTCACTTAAGTGTTACTAAATAGTAAAAAGACATTTTCTTACCTTTTTTTTTACCTTTCACTTAAAACCCTAAAAAACATTTTACTTTTTACTTTTACCATTTACCTTCACTTAAATAATTCACCACCTTCACTTAAATAAGTTACCATTTCATTAATAATTTACCTTTACTTTTTACCTTTCTTAAATTACAAAAAGACCCAAAATATTTTCTAGTTTACGTTTATAACTTTTCAACTTTATAAAATCAACCCAAAAATACTTTTTACCACTTTTTCCTAAGACTCTAAAAACACCAAAACATTTCACCATTTCCTAAGAATAAGGTAACTAATTTTTACCACTTTTTATGACACACTCTCACACACTTGCACTTAAATAAAACCTTATTCACTCTCTTGCATTCTCATTTGCTTGTATCTCTTGCATACTCTCTTGTTTTAATCTTCATGCCTTTTCATATATTCATATCTCTTGCATATTCATTTGCACTCTCACTTGTTAGTACCTCATGCATCCTTACTTGTTTATACTTCTTGCATTCTCACATGTCCATTCATAATTAAATAACCATGCATCCTCACATGTCCATGCATTCATTAATCAAATGCTCATGCATTCTTGTATGCTCATGCATCTTTGTATATACTCATTCTTGCATTCATCCTCACATGTCCATGCATTCATTAATCAAATGCTCATGCATTCTTGTATGCTCATACATCTTTGTATATACTCATTCTTGCATTCATTCTCAAATGTTCATGCATTTACATGCATTCATGCTTATCTAATCTAGCACATCATGATCACATGCTCATCCATTTAACTTAGACTATTTTATGCCTATGATCAATTGTATTCTTTTGTTGTTGATGCATTTTAAATGTCTTGATTCAATTGTATGCCATTCCATCCATGTGTATGACCTCCTAATGAAGACGTAAGTCTACATGCATGTTGTAGCATAGAGTCATTAGGGTAAATACACCCCTTCCTACACACACACAATTACTTTGAGAACTTTACTTTGCATCCTCAATAACTGTATCTCTTGATTGTATTGGCATGTTTAATCTCAGTTAGTGATCAACATGTTCATAATTGCTTGATTAGTGAATGTGTTTGTATTTCATTCATTCATGTCGCATCTTTTGGTTATGGACTCGGAGTTGGTTGAAATGTTCTACTTATCTTTCCGAAATCCTTTTCCAAATCATCTTTTTCTTAGAACTAATTTTCAAATTAAATCAAATGCTTTTTCAATAAAAAAAAAAAACCTAAGGCATTTTTCTTAAATAAATCATTAGTCATCACTCGAAGCCTTTGCTTGTTTGATCGCTAATGAGGAGTTATTAGTGGTAGTCACTCGAAGCCTTTGCTTGTTTGGCTATCATGAAAGCTCCCACACCTTAACTAAAAATAAATAAATTCCAATTTCAAAAAACAACGTAATTATCACCAATGCTCACCTTTTTCAAAAATGATTTCAAAAAAGATAATAAAACGTTGTTACTTGTAATCACTCGAAGCCTTTGCTTGCTTGATTACCGGTTCCAACTCTTTTCTTTCGAGTTAGTAATGAACGCCACTCGAAGCCGTTGCTTGTTTGGCATTCGTGAACACTCGAGTCTTATTTCCAAAAACTCAAAAACACTTTCAAAACCAAAGCCCTAGAACTACGTAGCTTTGATCCCTCTTCCAGAGAGGGTACGTAGGAGCGGGTTGTAACCCGTCAAGCACCCCTTTTAAAAATCTTTGTTTTGGTTCCGCTTTTCAAAGATACCAAAAATACTTTTCTTCTCAATAAAACCGTTTCTCAAACGAAAATAAAAAGAAAGGAAGTAGAACAAAAATCATTTCAAGTCAACTTTTTCTAAGCCACACATCAAAGTTAATGGTTCCCTTTCGGTAGAAAGGAGGTGCGGGGTGCTAATACCTTCCCCGTACCTAACCGACCCCCGAACCTACATCTCTGTGTTTTCGAAAGACCATCCGCCTTTTTCCAAAAGACTTTTTCCAATGTTTTAGTCTTTAAAAATAAATATTGGTGGCGGCTTCAAAATTTTTCACGTTGTCAAACTGAGGAATCCTTAACCGGATTTTTCGGGGCGCAACAGCTGGCGACTTCACTGGGGACCCTTTTTCAAAAAGGCGAGGGTCAAGCCTAGTTAACCTGATGTGTGGCTTAAAATGTTTAACTTGAAAACTTTGTTCTACCTTTTCCTTTTCTTCCTTTTCTTCTCTTATCATGCATTTCTCAATTCCCATGTCCCCCCTTCTTTGCTCCCTTTCTTCAAGGTAATCTCATGCATCATACCCTTATGCCCTTATGATCCCTTCTTCTTCGCTCCCTTTCTTGAGGTAAGCTATATGTTTGTTGTTGATACCTTAGTGTAGTTTATTTTGTTAAACCCTAGGGTAGACGACTTATTATTGCTTGCTTCTGTCTGGCTGTGCTGGTTTTCCTTGCAGGTGGGGATGGGTAGATTTTAGGAAGTATGTCCTCAATCACACACTTTCACACCTTATGATTTGTGTGCTATGAGTGGGCTCCTATACCCGGATCCAACAAACACTTAGGGGAGTGGAGACGATTAGTGACTGTCATTCGAGACCTTTGTCTGTCTGATACTCATGAAAGTCTCAACTAGAGTACGCTTTCTTATGACGCCCCACACTTGGTAGTATTCTACATTTGTGGTGTCGGCATGAGGATTCTATAGCTCTGGTAGCCATTGTGAGGGTGTGAATTAGAGCTACATGGGAGGAACCTTTGAAGTTGCCCTAGAACTTAGGATTCCCACCTTGGTAGGACACGAGGGCATACGAATTGTATGTTGCATTGTAGTTTAGGCATGTCTTTACTAGAAAAAAAAAAGAAAGAAATTTTCAAAAAAAAAAAAGGAGAAAAGAAGAAAGGGTTGCCATTGTAGCCTTCTCTTTTGCCGGTCCGTACGAAGTGACATATGGCCCACTTCATTTTCAAAAAAAAAGAAAGAAAGAGTTACCGCTGTAGCCTTTCTCATACCGGTCCATATGAAATGACGTACGGTCCTCATTTTCAAAAAAATAATGATATATTTCCCTTCATCAAATAAACCAGTGCGTGAGGCGGCACGTAGCGTGGCTCCTCAATTTTTGAACTTCCGTCCATATGCATCGCCTTTATTTTTTCCACACGCATCATTCATATCACAATTGCATCATACCGCATTCATGTATTCGCATTCATATAGCATCTCATATGCATCTGCTTGCCGGGAATCACCAAATGATGTGTCGTCTTGTCATAAGAGCATCAGAATGGAATCGAATAGCAAGGCTTCACTTACTTCTCGCTTCCCAGTTATGAAGAAGGTTAATTTGCTATTTCGATTCCTCGTTTACTTCACTTCCTAAATCAAAAAAGAAAAAGTTTATGCGCTTATGACAAGACAAGGCATCCCGTGGTTCCCGGCATCAAGCAAACATTGTCCATACATCCATTCATGCATTTATCTTGATTCTTATGCAATAAATGTCAAAACAAACATAAAATCATACATTATCATTTCATGCGCATACATTTGTATCTCGTTCATACTCATTCATTTGCATACTTACATCATGCATTACATAAAACAAAATTTTGAAAAAAAACATACATATATCCTGCATCCTGCATCATTGCATATCATAAAAACCTTTAGAATAATCGTACTTCTCAAGTGGTCATTTTTCCATGCATTTTCATACCATGATCTGTACATCTGTTTGTTGCATAAAATAAAGGAT
This sequence comes from Astragalus membranaceus, assembly GCA_039519185.1. Lineage (NCBI taxonomy): Eukaryota > Viridiplantae > Streptophyta > Magnoliopsida > Fabales > Fabaceae > Astragalus > Astragalus membranaceus. The sequence goes on along the minus strand of CM076851.1, from coordinate 78,952,664 downwards.
TTGATGAGAGGCGAGACGGTTTTGCAAAGTAATCATTCTTTCAAAATTTCAAGGTGTTCCAAGGTGCTCAGTTTCTCGAGTCGGTAGCTCAAAACAAAAAAATTTTGCATCTCATCCATTCCATGATAAAAGACTGAAACAGTTCATCAAAAAGTTTTCATATCATGTTCTAACTGATGCTAACTCTCGGCGAAGCGTTCTTCCAGTCAGCATGCATGCCACGTGCAATTTCTCTTGTTTGAGTCAGTCAGTTTCCTTCCTTGTCATCATTACCATCCAAGTCTAATCCCGCCCCGTCCACCCATAAAGCGCTCCCCTATCAGTGCATACTTGACTTTTTGGTTCATTTTAACACTTTAAGTCCTCCATGTTGGGGCAAGTCTGTGATCACTAAGTTTCCTTGTCGACGTCATATACCTTGAGTGCAAGTCTTCCAAAAATAATATAATAAACAAGAAAATAAGCTCGCTAGGTTGAAAACCCACAAAGGGCGGCCTAGGCAAAATCAGAGCGACCCGGTGGATTGAAAACTCGCAAAGAGCGGTCCAGGCAAAAGTTAGGGCATAAAAATAAAAAGAAAAATGCAAAGAAAAGTGCAAGCACATGAAGGTAGATAAATTATTGTTCCAAAGTGAAGTCTTACAGAAATAAGCAATCGGGATTTGAAATGAAGTTTGGCCATACCCTCAAAAACCCAAAATCCCAGAAAATCCCTTTCCTACCCACCTTAAGCCAAGAAAATCCCAAAGAGAAAAACAAAATCCTCTCCTACCCGCCGTAAGCTCAAAAAAAAAACAAAAAACAAAAAAAACAAAAAACACCAAAAAAAAAAAAATTCAAAAAGGGAAAATCCCAAAATCAAAAGAAAAATACAACAGAAATGTAAGTAGTGAGTTGATACGTGTTACCACAAAACCCAAGAGATCCTCGTCTCAATAAACCTTCAAACACTGTATCATTCCTATACCTTCCATAAACCGTAAACACTTTCCTTTGACCTCGACATCCCGCCCCTCACAAACCCTTAGCCAGGAATAAATTTTCCAAACACCCTATCAAGCCATTTAACCCTCATAGACCATTAACCGTCAAATCAATGCCGAATAAAGAATCATCCTCCCATCAACCTCAAACACTTCGATAAGCCCAATTATCCCTCCTCCGCGAAACACCACAATCCTGAAATGTCCAGTCCGATCAATGACCGGTTGCTTTCGTTTTCTCAAGTTTTAATCTTAGGACAACTAAGTTTATCTGTCTACAATGTGTTTGCTCAAAAAAAAAAAAACAAACGATCAGAAAAAAGAAAGCTGATCAAGAAAAAACAAACCCTCAGGAAAAAGAAATGAGGGAGCAAAAACAAACAGTCAGAAAAAAGAAAGCTGACAAAATAAAATAGGGACCTGCACTCCAAAACAGCGTCAAACTGCATTAAAACAAGGTTTAGTGATCACCAGGTGAGGCTTCTTTCACACCAAAAGTCAAGACATCAGTAGAGAACCAAATATTTGCACTGAGAACGTCACTCAGATTCAAAGTTGGGGCATTCTCTTCACCACCCACCCACCCTGGTCTTGGGAAAGTCTGTTCAAATGCCCATCCCATGTCACTCCAATTGTCAATACTTCCAAAGTGAGGGCAAGTACACTCCCATTCCTTCACCTCATTCATTCCCATAAAAACCTCACTGGGGCAGTCTCTCAACTCACTATCCTAAACAAGGCATTGTCATTCTAACTGGGGCAGCTTTGTCTTTGTTATGACTGGGGGCAACATCAAACTTTGTGGGGTGAGACAAAATCTCTTTTGCACCTTTCATTTCAAAAGCCAAAGCATTCCCAATTCATCATCTTCTACACCCCTAGTTGTCGTCACCACTAGACAGGGGCAAGTTATTCATTCGTCGAAGACATGAATTGGGGCAATCTTGTATCTCTTGATCCCTCATAAGCTTCAGCAATAACCATGTCTGTCATTTCTTCACTTGCCATAAACATCCATACCCTAAACCAATTCCAAGTTAACTGACTCATTCATTCACATTTGCACTCCTATGCATGCTTACTAGACAATGCTTCAAAGAGAGAGAACACAAGTTAGTCATGCGATATCTCAGATTCAGTCGTCATTGGAAGGAAGAGAAAACAAGTGAGCTTGTTTGTAAATAAACACCTTGAGAACACCAGAGTTTTAAGCAAAACTAGTTTCTTTCAAAAAGAAAGATCCAGATTCACCTCCACTTTTGTTTTGCATCCAAAGTCTCGCATCTCATCATCTCAAAAATGTTTAATCATGCATATCGTATTTTTCGCCTCATGCATTTGGGCGTTCCATTTTGTTCATCATAGTGTCTCATTTGCATCGTGCCAACATCATCATTTTATGATAGGCAACAAAAAAGAAACAACGGATGAAAAAAAAAAATCATTCCATCAAGCATCAAAGCATTGCATCAAAAGGAAAGAAAAAGCAAAACACGTCATCCCATGTCATAACATTCGCATCCAAGCATTTCATTCAAATCATATTCACATTTGCATTTCATGCACTCATCGCATCCCATCATTACAAAAATGTTTCTGTATCCCAGCCACTAATGTCGTCACACTATGCATCATAACATTTGCATCCAAATATGTCATTTGCATTCGCATTTCATGCATTCATCACACGTCTTCCAAAATGCCTATGTTTCCCGATCAACCATTTCATATCATCACCCCATGTACCATGACAGTTGGACTCAAACATTTCATTTGCATCATCTTAATGTTTGCATTTCATAAAAGGAAAAGAACAACAAAAAATCTTGCATCAAAGCATTGCATTTGCATCGTGCATCTCATAGAAAAAAAAAGCGAAGTCTTCCCTTGCATACACTTGCACCTGAAATTCCACAAACCATTAGGTCAAACCAGACCTTTGTGTCCTTAAACCAGACCTTTGGGGTCCATAAACCAGACCAATATGCAGACACATATTGCTCCATAACTCAGGCATGTCGGCCCTTAAACCAGATCATTGCGATCCATAAACCAGACCTTCGTGTCCTTAAACCAGACCTTTGGGGTCCGTAAACCAGACCAATATGCAGACACATATTGCTCCATAACTCAGGCATGTCGGCCCTTAAACCAGATCATTGCGATCCATAAACCAGACCTTCGTGTCCTTAAACCAGACCTTTGGGGTCCGTAAACCAGACCAATATGCAGACACATATTGCTCCATAACTCAGGCATGTCGGCCCTTAAACCAGATCATTGTGATCCATAAACCAGACCTTCGTGTCCTTAAACCAGACCTTTGGGGTCCGTAAACCAGACCAATATGCAGACACATATTGCTCCATAACTCAGGCATGTCGGCCCTTAAACCAGATCATTGCAATCCATAAACCAGACCTTTGTGTCCTTAAACCAGACCTTTGGGGTCCATAAACCAGACCAATATGCAGACACATATTGCTCCATAACTCAGGCATGTCGGCCCTTAAACCAGATCATTGTGATCCATAAACCAGACCTTTGTGTCCTTAAACCAGATCATTGCGATCCATAAACCAGACCTTTGTGTCCTTAAACCAGACCTTTGGGGTCCATAAATCAGACCAATATGCAGACACATATTGCTCCATAAACCAGGCTTGTCGGCCCATAAATCCAGCATTGTAGGCATCAGCGTCACATGCATCCACGTAGCATACATCTGCATTACATTTGCATGACCGCATCTTGTGCATTCATCACATGATGAAAACCAAAGTAAAAGAATAAAGGGCATTTCATGAACATTCATCATCTCAATAAACTCATCGCATAGCATGCACATGCATAACATGCCCTTGCATAACATGCACTCATACTCCATGCACTATTCCTTGCATCAACTGACATATGCAGGTACCTCAATCCAGTGCGGCAGCATTGGCCCATCAACCAACAGGATTCGTGAATCCCTTCAGGACCCAAGTGTCCCTTCAAAAGCAGACTTCACCTCGTATTCGAGCTGCGGGTAAGTCCTTCAGACCCCAAGTGGTCCTTCAGACTAGTTGTGTCAAGCCTAAGACACAGCGGACGTCCTTCATGGTCAACATATCAGTTCCGGAGCTGATCTTGACCCATCATGGCCGCTCGAAGGCCCCCCTCAGACCGTTTTACTAGTACCATAGCTAGTAGCACTCCTTCAGACCACGATGGTCCTTCAATTAAGGCCTAGGCAGCCTTCCAGACCCTGAGTGGTCCTTCAGAGCCTTAGTGCTCCTTCAGACCCTGAGTGGTCCTTCAGAGCCTTAGTGCTCCTTCAGACCCTGAGCGGTCCTTCAGAGCCTTAGTGCTCCTTCAGACCCTAAGTGGTCCTTCAGAGCCTTAGTGCTCCTTCAGATCCCGAGTGGTCCGTCTTTTTCTTTCTCTCGGTTAATACGCCAAGTGTTAACCTTTCCCCGTTTGTTCTCAAGCCCATCTATTAAAAAAAATAGAAAAAGAAAAAGAGGAAAATTCGGGTCTCCCTAAGCAGACAAAATCGGTATAATTTCTGAATTCTTTATTTCTATTTTGCCTCGAAATATGTCCTGCGCAATTCATATTTCTTGTCAAAATCCAAATAAAGAGGGGCAGCTGTCATACCCCAATTTTGTCCGGCTTAGGGCAAAACCCTAATTTTCAACCAAAAATAAATAAACCAAGTCTTAGCATTCATCCTAGAGGTTAGGAAGAGCATCATGCTTGCATCTTAGAAGTTTCAGAATGCATTTTATGTTTAGAAAAGCATTGCATGGCATTTTAGAGCACTTTAGAGCATTTCTAGGGTTTCTAGGGTTTTTCCTGGATCAAAGGGTATTTTGGTAATTTCGCCAAAAAGACTTATTTTCTCATCATGCATGCATTTCTAGAGTTTTAGAGTCATCCAAAGGGTCCCAGGATCATTGTTAGAGTGGAAATGAAGTTTAGAGCAAAATCAGGGTTTTTGGGACCAAGAGGGCATTTTGGTCATTTCACTAAAATAAATATTTTCTCAGTAAAAACCACTATGCATCTCTTGAGGAATTTATGTGAGTCCAAGTGAGTGGAGTTGTGCATTTTTTTATGCATCATAGGAGTATTTTTGGCATGAAATTCGGTTTTTTGAACAAAAGGGCAAAATGGTCATTTCCTTTGGAGTGGGGTCAATAAATCAATTTTGGGATTGGTGAGATCATAAAATTCAGAGCCCAATCATTGAATCATGGGACATAGCCCAAAATGGCAAAAATTTAGAAGAATTATCTAGAAGGGAATAAGGAATATCCCTTTGAATTTTGAAAGGTCAAGTGTAGTACAATAGTACAAGTTGCAATTCCACTCACTCTCTCTCCTTGGCTGCGAATTCCAGCCCCTTTTCCTTCAATTTTTGATTTATTTTATTGATTGCAATTTGTGTTTAAATCATGGCCTTCCATTCAAGTGTTAAATGCAATCCTCACCCTTCATTTGAATTAAAATGGCACTTGTGTAATAAGCTTCATGGAAAAATACAATTTTGTAATTGAACTTATCCTTCACTCACCTCCTTAAGCTGCGCCCCTCAGCCCTCTCTCTCCTCACTTTGTGCTTTCTAATTGCCCCTAATCCATGTGACATTTGATCTTGACCCTTGGTTCAAAATTTAGATGCAATCCTAGAGCACAATGGAAATCAAAATGACCTAGAAGCCCTTAATGATAAGTGAGCACTATATATATCTTCATATGATCAGCCCACACATCTTTTTAGCCTCACTCTCCATTCAAAAACCCTAGCTCTCCTCCCCTCTCCCCTTGGCCGAAACCTCCCCCTCATTCTCCTCCTCAATTTCTTCAACTTTCATCCACTAACTCACCTAAAACTCACTCCATATTCATATATCCTCTTCCTTTCATCTTTGATTCCACATTTACATCATCAAAGGGGCTGATCCTTCAAGGTCACGTGGTTGTTGTTGGTGATTTTTGAAGATTGTTGGTGATTGGTTACTCTTGATCTTCATTTCTACTCTTGTTTAGCTTGGAACTAAGGTATAACTTAAAACCCTTTGCATTTTCATCCACTTTCTTGCATCAAAATCCTTTTTCAACTTATATTTGCATCTCATAACATCATTTAAATGTAGATTAGGGGCTGTTGTGGGTGAGAGTTGGCATCTCACCCACTAAATAAGTTGTTCTTGTGACTATGTGTTGTTCTTGTGATTTGCTCTTTGTTCATGCGATTTTCACCAAATAAAAATTTATTTTTCCTTACCTTTTTGCTTCGGCCTAGGGCCTCTCTTGTTGGATAACATGTTTTCTTGCTTGTTTCTTGAGTTTTGATGGAATAAAATTGGTTAAGGTAGTCCTTCATGCTCTAAGGTTTGATAGTGTAGAATTAGGGTTTTTATACTTTTTGTTCCCTCTTGTTTTTGTGTTGAATAAATGATGAAATGATGATTGTTTGAGTGTGATATACATGTGTAGATCTTAGGGTTTATGTGTGTGTGTCTAATGATGTGATTTGGTTGCAAGAGATTTGTTGAATTTGAGCCTTATTGTGTATATGTATGTTTTGGCCATAAAGCCATTTTTGTGACCAATTTACTTACTCAAATTTGTTGTTTGATCTTGTTTGGTAAGTTAATTGTTGTGAATTGTGTTTTTTTTCACTTTTTACCTTTTAGTTTTTACCATTCACTTAAGTGTTACTAAATAGTAAAAAGACATTTTCTTACCTTTTTTTTACCTTTCACTTAAAACCCTAAAAAACATTTTACTTTTTACTTTTACCATTTACCTTCACTTAAATAATTCACCACCTTCACTTAAATAAGTTACCATTTCATTAATAATTTACCTTTACTTTTTACCTTTCTTAAATTACAAAAAGACCCAAAATATTTTCTAGTTTACATTTATAACTTTTCAACTTTATAAAATCAACCCAAAAATACTTTTTACCACTTTTTCCTAAGACTCTAAAAACACCAAAACATTTCACCATTTCCTAAGAATAAGGTAACTAATTTTTACCACTTTTTATGACACACTCTCACACACTTGCACTTAAATAAAACCTTATTCACTCTCTTGCATTCTCATTTGCTTGTATCTCTTGCATACTCTCTTGTTTTAATCTTCATGCCTTTTCATATATTCATATCTCTTGCATATTCATTTGCACTCTCACTTGTTAGTACCTCATGCATCCTTACTTGTTTATACTTCTTGCATTCTCACATGTCCATTCATAATTAAATAACCATGCATCCTCACATGTCCATGCATTCATTAATCAAATGCTCATGCATTCTTGTATGCTCATGCATCTTTGTATATACTCATTCTTGCATTCATCCTCACATGTCCATGCATTCATTAATCAAATGCTCATGCATTCTTGTATGCTCATACATCTTTGTATATACTCATTCTTGCATTCATTCTCAAATGTTCATGCATTTACATGCATTCATGCTTATCTAATCTAGCACATCATGATCACATGCTCATCCATTTAACTTAGACTATTTTATGCCTATGATCAATTGTATTCTTTTGTTGTTGATGCATTTTAAATGTCTTGATTCAATTGTATGCCATTCCATCCATGTGTATGACCTCCTAATGAAGACGTAAGTCTACATGCATGTTGTAGCATAGAGTCATTAGGGTAAATACACCCCTTCCTACACACACACAATTACTTTGAGAACTTTACTTTGCATCCTCAATAACTGTATCTCTTGATTGTATTGGCATGTTTAATCTCAGTTAGTGATCAACATGTTCATAATTGCTTGATTAGTGAATGTGTTTGTATTTCATTCATTCATGTCGCATCTTTTGGTTATGGACTCGGAGTTGGTTGAAATGTTCTACTTATCTTTCCGAAATCCTTTTCCAAATCATCTTTTTCTTAGAACTAATTTTCAAATTAAATCAAATGCTTTTTCAATAAAAAAAAAAAACCTAAGGCATTTTTCTTAAATAAATCATTAGTCATCACTCGAAGCCTTTGCTTGTTTGATCGCTAATGAGGAGTTATTAGTGGTAGTCACTCGAAGCCTTTGCTTGTTTGGCTATCATGAAAGCTCCCACACCTTAACTAAAAATAAATAAATTCCAATTTCAAAAAACAACGTAATTATCACCAATGCTCACCTTTTTCAAAAATGATTTCAAAAAAGATAATAAAACGTTGTTACTTGTAATCACTCGAAGCCTTTGCTTGCTTGATTACCGGTTCCAACTCTTTTCTTTCGAGTTAGTAATGAACGCCACTCGAAGCCGTTGCTTGTTTGGCATTCGTGAACACTCGAGTCTTATTTCCAAAAACTCAAAAACACTTTCAAAACCAAAGCCCTAGAACTACGTAGCTTTGATCCCTCTTCCAGAGAGGGTACGTAGGAGCGGGTTGTAACCCGTCAAGCACCCCTTTTAAAAATCTTTGTTTTGGTTCCGCTTTTCAAAGATACCAAAAATACTTTTCTTCTCAATAAAACCGTTTCTCAAACGAAAATAAAAAGAAAGGAAGTAGAACAAAAATCATTTCAAGTCAACTTTTTCTAAGCCACACATCAAAGTTAATGGTTCCCTTTCGGTAGAAAGGAGGTGCGGGGTGCTAATACCTTCCCCGTACCTAACCGACCCCCGAACCTACATCTCTGTGTTTTCGAAAGACCATCCGCCTTTTTCCAAAAGACTTTTTCCAATGTTTTAGTCTTTAAAAATAAATATTGGTGGCGGCTTCAAAATTTTTCACGTTGTCAAACTGAGGAATCCTTAACCGGATTTTTCGGGGCGCAACAGCTGGCGACTTCACTGGGGACCCTTTTTCAAAAAGGCGAGGGTCAAGCCTAGTTAACCTGATGTGTGGCTTAAAATGTTTAACTTGAAAACTTTGTTCTACCTTTTCCTTTTCTTCCTTTTCTTCTCTTATCATGCATTTCTCAATTCCCATGTCCCCCCTTCTTTGCTCCCTTTCTTCAAGGTAATCTCATGCATCATACCCTTATGCCCTTATGATCCCTTCTTCTTCGCTCCCTTTCTTGAGGTAAGCTATATGTTTGTTGTTGATACCTTAGTGTAGTTTATTTTGTTAAACCCTAGGGTAGACGACTTATTATTGCTTGCTTCTGTCTGGCTGTGCTGGTTTTCCTTGCAGGTGGGGATGGGTAGATTTTAGGAAGTATGTCCTCAATCACACACTTTCACACCTTATGATTTGTGTGCTATGAGTGGGCTCCTATACCCGGATCCAACAAACACTTAGGGGAGTGGAGACGATTAGTGACTGTCATTCGAGACCTTTGTCTGTCTGATACTCATGAAAGTCTCAACTAGAGTACGCTTTCTTATGACGCCCCACACTTGGTAGTATTCTACATTTGTGGTGTCGGCATGAGGATTCTATAGCTCTGGTAGCCATTGTGAGGGTGTGAATTAGAGCTACATGGGAGGAACCTTTGAAGTTGCCCTAGAACTTAGGATTCCCACCTTGGTAGGACACGAGGGCATACGAATTGTATGTTGCATTGTAGTTTAGGCATGTCTTTACTAGAAAAAAAAAAGAAAGAAATTTTCAAAAAAAAAAAAGGAGAAAAGAAGAAAGGGTTGCCATTGTAGCCTTCTCTTTTGCCGGTCCGTACGAAGTGACATATGGCCCACTTCATTTTCAAAAAAAAAGAAAGAAAGAGTTACCGCTGTAGCCTTTCTCATACCGGTCCATATGAAATGACGTACGGTCCTCATTTTCAAAAAAATAATGATATATTTCCCTTCATCAAATAAACCAGTGCGTGAGGCGGCACGTAGCGTGGCTCCTCAATTTTTGAACTTCCGTCCATATGCATCGCCTTTATTTTTTCCACACGCATCATTCATATCACAATTGCATCATACCGCATTCATGTATTCGCATTCATATAGCATCTCATATGCATCTGCTTGCCGGGAATCACCAAATGATGTGTCGTCTTGTCATAAGAGCATCAGAATGGAATCGAATAGCAAGGCTTCACTTACTTCTCGCTTCCCAGTTATGAAGAAGGTTAATTTGCTATTTCGATTCCTCGTTTACTTCACTTCCTAAATCAAAAAAGAAAAAGTTTATGCGCTTATGACAAGACAAGGCATCCCGTGGTTCCCGGCATCAAGCAAACATTGTCCATACATCCATTCATGCATTTATCTTGATTCTTATGCAATAAATGTCAAAACAAACATAAAATCATACATTATCATTTCATGCGCATACATTTGTATCTCGTTCATACTCATTCATTTGCATACTTACATCATGCATTACATAAAACAAAATTTTGAAAAAAAACATACATATATCCTGCATCCTGCATCATTGCATATCATAAAAACCTTTAGAATAATCGTACTTCTCAAGTGGTCATTTTTCCATGCATTTTCATACCATGATCTGTACATCTGTTTGTTGCATAAAATAAAGGATTTGATGAGAGGCGAGACGGTTTTGCAAAGTAATCATTCTTTCAAAATTTCAAGGTGTTCCAAGGTGCTCAGTTTCTCGAGTCGGTAGCTCAAAACAAAAAAATTTTGCATCTCATCCATTCCATGATAAAAGACTGAAACAGTTCATCAAAAAGTTTTCATATCATGTTCTAACTGATGCTAACTCTCGGCGAAGCGTTCTTCCAGTCAGCATGCATGCCACGTGCAATTTCTCTTGTTTGAGTCAGTCAGTTTCCTTCCTTGTCATCATTACCATCCAAGTCTAATCCCGCCCCGTCCACCCATAAAGCGCTCCCCTATCAGTGCATACTTGACTTTTTGGTTCATTTTAACACTTTAAGTCCTCCATGTTGGGGCAAGTCTGTGATCACTAAGTTTCCTTGTCGACGTCATATACCTTGAGTGCAAGTCTTCCAAAAATAATATAATAAACAAGAAAATAAGCTCGCTAGGTTGAAAACCCACAAAGGGCGGCCTAGGCAAAATCAGAGCGACCCGGTGGATTGAAAACTCGCAAAGAGCGGTCCAGGCAAAAGTTAGGGCATAAAAATAAAAAGAAAAATGCAAAGAAAAGTGCAAGCACATGAAGGTAGATAAATTATTGTTCCAAAGTGAAGTCTTACAGAAATAAGCAATCGGGATTTGAAATGAAGTTTGGCCATACCCTCAAAAACCCAAAATCCCAGAAAATCCCTTTCCTACCCACCTTAAGCCAAGAAAATCCCAAAGAGAAAAACAAAATCCTCTCCTACCCGCCGTAAGCTCAAAAAAAAAACAAAAAACAAAAAAAAACAAAAAACACCAAAAAAAAACAAAATTCAAAAAGGGAAAATCCCAAAATCAAAAGAAAAATACAACAGAAATGTAAGTAGTGAGTTGATACGTGTTACCACAAAACCCAAGAGATCCTCGTCTCAATAAACCTTCAAACACTGTATCATTCCTATACCTTCCATAAACCGTAAACACTTTCCTTTGACCTCGACATCCCGCCCCTCACAAACCCTTAGCCAGGAATAAATTTTCCAAACACCCTATCAAGCCATTTAACCCTCATAGACCATTAACCGTCAAATCAATGCCGAATAAAGAATCATCCTCCCATCAACCTCAAACACTTCGATAAGCCCAATTATCCCTCCTCCGCGAAACACCACAATCCTGAAATGTCCAGTCCGATCAATGACCGGTTGCTTTCGTTTTCTCAAGTTTTAATCTTAGGACAACTAAGTTTATCTGTCTACAATGTGTTTGCTCAAAAAAAAAAAAACAAACGATCAGAAAAAAGAAAGCTGATCAAGAAAAAACAAACCCTCAGGAAAAAGAAATGAGGGAGCAAAAACAAACAGTCAGAAAAAAGAAAGCTGACAAAATAAAATAGGGACCTGCACTCCAAAACAGCGTCAAACTGCATTAAAACAAGGTTTAGTGATCACCAGGTGAGGCTTCTTTCACACCAAAAGTCAAGACATCAGTAGAGAACCAAATATTTGCACTGAGAACGTCACTCAGATTCAAAGTTGGGGCATTCTCTTCACCACCCACCCACCCTGGTCTTGGGAAAGTCTGTTCAAATGCCCATCCCATGTCACTCCAATTGTCAATACTTCCAAAGTGAGGGCAAGTACACTCCCATTCCTTCACCTCATTCATTCCCATAAAAACCTCACTGGGGCAGTCTCTCAACTCACTATCCTAAACAAGGCATTGTCATTCTAACTGGGGCAGCTTTGTCTTTGTTATGACTGGGGGCAACATCAAACTTTGTGGGGTGAGACAAAATCTCTTTTGCACCTTTCATTTCAAAAGCCAAAGCATTCCCAATTCATCATCTTCTACACCCCTAGTTGTCGTCACCACTAGACAGGGGCAAGTTATTCATTCGTCGAAGACATGAATTGGGGCAATCTTGTATCTCTTGATCCCTCATAAGCTTCAGCAATAACCATGTCTGTCATTTCTTCACTTGCCATAAACATCCATACCCTAAACCAATTCCAAGTTAACTGACTCATTCATTCACATTTGCACTCCTATGCATGCTTACTAGACAATGCTTCAAAGAGAGAGAACACAAGTTAGTCATGCGATATCTCAGATTCAGTCGTCATTGGAAGGAAGAGAAAACAAGTGAGCTTGTTTGTAAATAAACACCTTGAGAACACCAGAGTTTTAAGCAAAACTAGTTTCTTTCAAAAAGAAAGATCCAGATTCACCTCCACTTTTGTTTTGCATCCAAAGTCTCGCATCTCATCATCTCAAAAATGTTTAATCATGCATATCGTATTTTTCGCCTCATGCATTTGGGCGTTCCATTTTGTTCATCATAGTGTCTCATTTGCATCGTGCCAACATCATCATTTTATGATAGGCAACAAAAAAGAAACAACGGATGAAAAAAAAAAATCATTCCATCAAGCATCAAAGCATTGCATCAAAAGGAAAGAAAAAGCAAAACACGTCATCCCATGTCATAACATTCGCATCCAAGCATTTCATTCAAATCATATTCACATTTGCATTTCATGCACTCATCGCATCCCATCATTACAAAAATGTTTCTGTATCCCAGCCACTAATGTCGTCACACTATGCATCATAACATTTGCATCCAAATATGTCATTTGCATTCGCATTTCATGCATTCATCACACGTCTTCCAAAATGCCTATGTTTCCCGATCAACCATTTCATATCATCACCCCATGTACCATGACAGTTGGACTCAAACATTTCATTTGCATCATCTTAATGTTTGCATTTCATAAAAGGAAAAGAACAACAAAAAATCTTGCATCAAAGCATTGCATTTGCATCGTGCATCTCATAGAAAAAAAAAGCGAAGTCTTCCCTTGCATACACTTGCACTGAAATTCCACAAACCATTAGGTCAAACCAGACCTTTGTGTCCTTAAACCAGACCTTTGGGGTCCATAAACCAGACCAATATGCAGACACATATTGCTCCATAACTCAGGCATGTCGGCCCTTAAACCAGATCATTGCGATCCATAAACCAGACCTTCGTGTCCTTAAACCAGACCTTTGGGGTCCGTAAACCAGACCAATATGCAGACACATATTGCTCCATAACTCAGGCATGTCGGCCCTTAAACCAGATCATTGCGATCCATAAACCAGACCTTCGTGTCCTTAAACCAGACCTTTGGGGTCCGTAAACCAGACCAATATGCAGACACATATTGCTCCATAACTCAGGCATGTCGGCCCTTAAACCAGATCATTGTGATCCATAAACCAGACCTTCGTGTCCTTAAACCAGACCTTTGGGGTCCGTAAACCAGACCAATATGCAGACACATATTGCTCCATAACTCAGGCATGTCGGCCCTTAAACCAGATCATTGCAATCCATAAACCAGACCTTTGTGTCCTTAAACCAGACCTTTGGGGTCCATAAACCAGACCAATATGCAGACACATATTGCTCCATAACTCAGGCATGTCGGCCCTTAAACCAGATCATTGTGATCCATAAACCAGACCTTTGTGTCCTTAAACCAGATCATTGCGATCCATAAACCAGACCTTTGTGTCCTTAAACCAGACCTTTGGGGTCCATAAATCAGACCAATATGCAGACACATATTGCTCCATAAACCAGGCTTGTCGGCCCATAAATCCAGCATTGTAGGCATCAGCGTCACATGCATCCACGTAGCATACATCTGCATTACATTTGCATGACCGCATCTTGTGCATTCATCACATGATGAAAACCAAAGTAAAAGAATAAAGGGCATTTCATGAACATTCATCATCTCAATAAACTCATCGCATAGCATGCACATGCATAACATGCCCTTGCATAACATGCACTCATACTCCATGCACTATTCCTTGCATCAACTGACATATGCAGGTACCTCAATCCAGTGCGGCAGCATTGGCCCATCAACCAACAGGATTCGTGAATCCCTTCAGGACCCAAGTGTCCCTTCAAAAGCAGACTTCACCTCGTATTCGAGCTGCGGGTAAGTCCTTCAGACCCCAAGTGGTCCTTCAGACTAGTTGTGTCAAGCCTAAGACACAGCGGACGTCCTTCATGGTCAACATATCAGTTCCGGAGCTGATCTTGACCCATCATGGCCGCTCGAAGGCCCCCCTCAGACCGTTTTACTAGTACCATAGCTAGTAGCACTCCTTCAGACCACGATGGTCCTTCAATTAAGGCCTAGGCAGCCTTCCAGACCCTGAGTGGTCCTTCAGAGCCTTAGTGCTCCTTCAGACCCTGAGTGGTCCTTCAGAGCCTTAGTGCTCCTTCAGACCCTGAGCGGTCCTTCAGAGCCTTAGTGCTCCTTCAGACCCTAAGTGGTCCTTCAGAGCCTTAGTGCTCCTTCAGATCCCGAGTGGTCCGTCTTTTTCTTTCTCTCGGTTAATACGCCAAGTGTTAACCTTTCCCCGTTTGTTCTCAAGCCCATCTATTAAAAAAAATAGAAAAAGAAAAAGAGGAAAATTCGGGTCTCCCTAAGCAGACAAAATCGGTATAATTTCTGAATTCTTTATTTCTATTTTGCCTCGAAATATGTCCTGCGCAATTCATATTTCTTGTCAAAATCCAAATAAAGAGGGGCAGCTGTCATACCCCAATTTTGTCCGGCTTAGGGCAAAACCCTAATTTTCAACCAAAAATAAATAAACCAAGTCTTAGCATTCATCCTAGAGGTTAGGAAGAGCATCATGCTTGCATCTTAGAAGTTTCAGAATGCATTTTATGTTTAGAAAAGCATTGCATGGCATTTTAGAGCACTTTAGAGCATTTCTAGGGTTTCTAGGGTTTTTCCTGGATCAAAGGGTATTTTGGTAATTTCGCCAAAAAGACTTATTTTCTCATCATGCATGCATTTCTAGAGTTTTAGAGTCATCCAAAGGGTCCCAGGATCATTGTTAGAGTGGAAATGAAGTTTAGAGCAAAATCAGGGTTTTTGGGACCAAGAGGGCATTTTGGTCATTTCACTAAAATAAATATTTTCTCAGTAAAAACCACTATGCATCTCTTGAGGAATTTATGTGAGTCCAAGTGAGTGGAGTTGTGCATTTTTTTATGCATCATAGGAGTATTTTTGGCATGAAATTCGGTTTTTTGAACAAAAGGGCAAAATGGTCATTTCCTTTGGAGTGGGGTCAATAAATCAATTTTGGGATTGGTGAGATCATAAAATTCAGAGCCCAATCATTGAATCATGGGACATAGCCCAAAATGGCAAAAATTTAGAAGAATTATCTAGAAGGGAATAAGGAATATCCCTTTGAATTTTGAAAGGTCAAGTGTAGTACAATAGTACAAGTTGCAATTCCACTCACTCTCTCTCCTTGGCTGCGAATTCCAGCCCCTTTTCCTTCAATTTTTGATTTATTTTATTGATTGCAATTTGTGTTTAAATCATGGCCTTCCATTCAAGTGTTAAATGCAATCCTCACCCTTCATTTGAATTAAAATGGCACTTGTGTAATAAGCTTCATGGAAAAATACAATTTTGTAATTGAACTTATCCTTCACTCACCTCCTTAAGCTGCGCCCCTCAGCCCTCTCTCTCCTCACTTTGTGCTTTCTAATTGCCCCTAATCCATGTGACATTTGATCTTGACCCTTGGTTCAAAATTTAGATGCAATCCTAGAGCACAATGGAAATCAAAATGACCTAGAAGCCCTTAATGATAAGTGAGCACTATATATATCTTCATATGATCAGCCCACACATCTTTTTAGCCTCACTCTCCATTCAAAAACCCTAGCTCTCCTCCCCTCTCCCCTTGGCCGAAACCTCCCCCTCATTCTCCTCCTCAATTTCTTCAACTTTCATCCACTAACTCACCTAAAACTCACTCCATATTCATATATCCTCTTCCTTTCATCTTTGATTCCACATTTACATCATCAAAGGGGCTGATCCTTCAAGGTCACGTGGTTGTTGTTGGTGATTTTTGAAGATTGTTGGTGATTGGTTACTCTTGATCTTCATTTCTACTCTTGTTTAGCTTGGAACTAAGGTATAACTTAAAACCCTTTGCATTTTCATCCACTTTCTTGCATCAAAATCCTTTTTCAACTTATATTTGCATCTCATAACATCATTTAAATGTAGATTAGGGGCTGTTGTGGGTGAGAGTTGGCATCTCACCCACTAAATAAGTTGTTCTTGTGACTATGTGTTGTTCTTGTGATTTGCTCTTTGTTCATGCGATTTTCACCAAATAAAAATTTATTTTTCCTTACCTTTTTGCTTCGGCCTAGGGCCTCTCTTGTTGGATAACATGTTTTCTTGCTTGTTTCTTGAGTTTTGATGGAATAAAATTGGTTAAGGTAGTCCTTCATGCTCTAAGGTTTGATAGTGTAGAATTAGGGTTTTTATACTTTTTGTTCCCTCTTGTTTTTGTGTTGAATAAATGATGAAATGATGATTGTTTGAGTGTGATATACATGTGTAGATCTTAGGGTTTATGTGTGTGTGTCTAATGATGTGATTTGGTTGCAAGAGATTTGTTGAATTTGAGCCTTATTGTGTATATGTATGTTTTGGCCATAAAGCCATTTTTGTGACCAATTTACTTACTCAAATTTGTTGTTTGATCTTGTTTGGTAAGTTAATTGTTGTGAATTGTGTTTTTTTTCACTTTTTACCTTTTAGTTTTTACCATTCACTTAAGTGTTACTAAATAGTAAAAAGACATTTTCTTACCTTTTTTTTACCTTTCACTTAAAACCCTAAAAAACATTTTACTTTTTACTTTTACCATTTACCTTCACTTAAATAATTCACCACCTTCACTTAAATAAGTTACCATTTCATTAATAATTTACCTTTACTTTTTACCTTTCTTAAATTACAAAAAGACCCAAAATATTTTCTAGTTTACATTTATAACTTTTCAACTTTATAAAATCAACCCAAAAATACTTTTTACCACTTTTTCCTAAGACTCTAAAAACACCAAAACATTTCACCATTTCCTAAGAATAAGGTAACTAATTTTTACCACTTTTTATGACACACTCTCACACACTTGCACTTAAATAAAACCTTATTCACTCTCTTGCATTCTCATTTGCTTGTATCTCTTGCATACTCTCTTGTTTTAATCTTCATGCCTTTTCATATATTCATATCTCTTGCATATTCATTTGCACTCTCACTTGTTAGTACCTCATGCATCCTTACTTGTTTATACTTCTTGCATTCTCACATGTCCATTCATAATTAAATAACCATGCATCCTCACATGTCCATGCATTCATTAATCAAATGCTCATGCATTCTTGTATGCTCATGCATCTTTGTATATACTCATTCTTGCATTCATCCTCACATGTCCATGCATTCATTAATCAAATGCTCATGCATTCTTGTATGCTCATACATCTTTGTATATACTCATTCTTGCATTCATTCTCAAATGTTCATGCATTTACATGCATTCATGCTTATCTAATCTAGCACATCATGATCACATGCTCATCCATTTAACTTAGACTATTTTATGCCTATGATCAATTGTATTCTTTTGTTGTTGATGCATTTTAAATGTCTTGATTCAATTGTATGCCATTCCATCCATGTGTATGACCTCCTAATGAAGACGTAAGTCTACATGCATGTTGTAGCATAGAGTCATTAGGGTAAATACACCCCTTCCTACACACACACAATTACTTTGAGAACTTTACTTTGCATCCTCAATAACTGTATCTCTTGATTGTATTGGCATGTTTAATCTCAGTTAGTGATCAACATGTTCATAATTGCTTGATTAGTGAATGTGTTTGTATTTCATTCATTCATGTCGCATCTTTTGGTTATGGACTCGGAGTTGGTTGAAATGTTCTACTTATCTTTCCGAAATCCTTTTCCAAATCATCTTTTTCTTAGAACTAATTTTCAAATTAAATCAAATGCTTTTTCAATAAAAAAAAAAAACCTAAGGCATTTTTCTTAAATAAATCATTAGTCATCACTCGAAGCCTTTGCTTGTTTGATCGCTAATGAGGAGTTATTAGTGGTAGTCACTCGAAGCCTTTGCTTGTTTGGCTATCATGAAAGCTCCCACACCTTAACTAAAAATAAATAAATTCCAATTTCAAAAAACAACGTAATTATCACCAATGCTCACCTTTTTCAAAAATGATTTCAAAAAAGATAATAAAACGTTGTTACTTGTAATCACTCGAAGCCTTTGCTTGCTTGATTACCGGTTCCAACTCTTTTCTTTCGAGTTAGTAATGAACGCCACTCGAAGCCGTTGCTTGTTTGGCATTCGTGAACACTCGAGTCTTATTTCCAAAAACTCAAAAACACTTTCAAAACCAAAGCCCTAGAACTACGTAGCTTTGATCCCTCTTCCAGAGAGGGTACGTAGGAGCGGGTTGTAACCCGTCAAGCACCCCTTTTAAAAATCTTTGTTTTGGTTCCGCTTTTCAAAGATACCAAAAATACTTTTCTTCTCAATAAAACCGTTTCTCAAACGAAAATAAAAAGAAAGGAAGTAGAACAAAAATCATTTCAAGTCAACTTTTTCTAAGCCACACATCAAAGTTAATGGTTCCCTTTCGGTAGAAAGGAGGTGCGGGGTGCTAATACCTTCCCCGTACCTAACCGACCCCCGAACCTACATCTCTGTGTTTTCGAAAGACCATCCGCCTTTTTCCAAAAGACTTTTTCCAATGTTTTAGTCTTTAAAAATAAATATTGGTGGCGGCTTCAAAATTTTTCACGTTGTCAAACTGAGGAATCCTTAACCGGATTTTTCGGGGCGCAATAATGATGCACTAGGCATAAGTGGGAATCATGTGGTTCATCATCAACAATGGCACTATAGCTAAGTCAAATCACATAGTGTAATTTTGGCATGGATCACAATGATTAATAAATATAAAGACAGAAATACCTCTGATGAAGGCAGATACTACAACTTTGAAGAACGCAACTCCAACTAACTCTTGCAGTAGATCAACTCGGACGGACCAACGGCGCGAATAGAGCAAAAGTGAAGCGTAGAACTGGAAAATGAGATTTGCAACAGTTGTCTTCTCAGATCTCGTGAAAATGTCTGGAGCAAATGTGTGTGTTTCTCTGATCTTGTGAGATGTGTGTGTGGAGCAATTCTTCTCAGATCTCGTGAAATGTGTGTCTTTCTCTGATCTCGTGAAGTCTCCCCGTGAATGTGACTTGAAGCTGCCTATTTATAGGCTTAGGAAAGCGTAGAATTTTTAAAAAACATTTATTGCAAGGATGAATCGATTGTTTGATGAAGGCAAAATATAGTATAATCGATTCTTTGTTTTTAGAAAACAAAGGAATCGATTCCTTGGGCTTTAGAAATTAGTGGGAATCGATTTTCAGGACCTTTTGCATAGGTGAAAATCGATTCCTTACTTAGTTAACACAATGAGGAATCGATTCTTGAGCCTTTGGAAATAGTGGGAATCGATTTTCAGGACCTTTTGCATAGGTGAAAATCGATTCCTTACTTAGTTAACACAATGAGGAATCGATTCTTGAGCCTTTGGAAATAGTGGGAATCGATTTTCAGGACCTTTTGCATAGGTGAAAATCGATTCCTTACTTAGTTAACACAATGAGGAATCGATTCTTGAGCCTTTGGAAATAGTGGGAATCGATTTTCAGGACCTTTTGCATAGGTGAAAATCGATTCCTTACTTAGTTAACACAATGAGGAATCGATCAATTCTTGCTTTCCACAAAAATGCTTTTAGGTCTTTGCCATGCATGCATAAAATATTTTCCAAAGCTTGCCATGCATGCATAACATATTTTTCAAAAAAAACCCTAATTTGATGCATGAGGCCTATTGCAAAAATTGTTTTTAGAGACCCTTTAGTGAGAAATGACCAAAATGCCCTCCTTGACTCTAACTTCCCAAAACGTGCATTCTAACCCTAAAAATGATGCATAATTTATTTTTGTGTGGAAAATTAGGGTTTGGACCTAAGCCGGACAAAATTGGGGTATGACAGGGTGTTACACATACACACTACTTTAAATACACACACACCCATATATATATATTTTTGATCAGTACCCACACCCATATATATATATATATATATATATAGATAGAATTCTATTAATAAAATACTTTAAAATTAAATTTAAAAAAAAGAATATGTATACCTGTGCAGCGCACGGGTTATACATACTAATAAGAAAAATGGGAAAGCAAAAATTAAATCCTCGCATATTTTCTTTTATAAGAAAAATGCGTCTTCACATATTTTTGAACATGTCCGTCCATTTTACTTGAATGTTAGAGATTGCCGTAGAAGATCTCATGTTGGTCATTGATCAAAGTTGTGGATGATAAATCTGGACCATTGAAATTCTATAAGTTGAGGCACATTTATCACATCAAATGTCATCTACTCATTTTTCTGACACAAAGGATGGAGATTCCAATTCCTTTTTCTAGGTCATTAAAAATAGAAAATATATGTTAAAAGATGCTTTTGCACAATCTTTTACACGTTCGGTTCCAAGGTGCCAGATGTTTGAGGAGGTGTATTTCATACTTAACATAATCAATATCTTGGATTCGGTACCTTGGTACTCAACGTGTAATATGCCAAAATTTCTAACTATCGTTATCTTGATACTGTATTGGTTTGGTACTATGGTGTCGTGTATAGCTGAAGCGCAGAAGAAAAAAAAAGCGCTGAAACGAAGATCACTACAAGAAAAGAATTAAATTAAGACGAAATTTTGGGACGGAAAATATTTCTGTCTCAAACGTATTTAATTGGGACCGAATTTGCGATACATTTCTATCACAAATGATTTTATAAATAATTATTTATTGTTTTGCGACAGAATTAGTTTCTGTCGCTTCTCTGGGACAGAATACACGTCTTTGTCACCAATTTGGGACGCACATGGTCTTTCCGTCACAAATTTGGTCCGAAATTTTATTTCTGTCTCAAATTGGGACAAAATACACGTCTTTGTCACCAATTTGGGACGCACTAGGCCCAATCACGACAATGGGTCAGGACCATCCCAACGAGTTGATCTCCGCATCAAGGAGCGCTCGAAATACGCTTTAGACCTCATCAATGGCTTGTCCGCGACGTCTGGCTATAAATACGGGTCAACCCCCAGTGACAGGTACATTTTTTCCCCATCATCTCATACCTCGCTTTGACTTCCTCACCCTGACTTGGGCGTCAAAGTGTCTTTGAAGGTACAGCCTGACTTCAGGCTCCGCTCCCGATCTATCAGAACACAGGTGACCTGTCCTCAGGCTCGGTCCACCTGGGACCCCTTAGGTACGGTTCAGTTGGGCACCATAGTGGGAGCCCCGACGCTATCCCGCCTTACTTTCTATTTTCTTTACATTCATGGTGCCACGTGGTAGACTGACCAGTTGGCAAACCCCGCGCATGCGGAGCATGGCTAAGGTCCCTTCTCAGCCACCGCCCACTCTAGAAGGTGTTGCAGTTGCGGTAGAGGAGAGTATACCAGTCCCAGCTACCGATCCGGTCGTACAAGAAAACATCACAATCTCGGCGAATGCAGTACAACACCTATTAGACCTGCTAAATGGCCAGGCTCAAGCATTAGCCCAACAAAAAGAACGCATCACTCAAATGGAGCGAGAAGTGGCCTCCGCTCGGGCCAATACCATGCCCGAGATGCATCATATGGACGCTCAATCCTCTGTCAGAAGAGTGATGCCCTCGCGATGCCACCGCTCTCCCCCAGAAAGGCTCTTCGTCCATCGTTCTCCACCCAGCCGCTTGGGCAAGAGGGGGTCAAGGACTCCTCTTCGGACTCCACCATCTCCAACAAATCCTACTTATTGGCCCGAAGAATCACCATGCAGGAGCTCCTCCTCCCCCGCTTCCTCTGACCCTCCCATATATTCCCGAAGCGTATCTCCGACCAAGCACGACCGTTATTACAAGTCAAGACGTTCTCCAGCACGACGCGACCGCTGGAATCACGATTCCGGGGACAGGTCACCTAGTCGGAGGATCGATTACTCACGTTTGGGACCATTCACCCGTGACATCGACGAATATCGGATCCCACCCTCTCTTGAGAAGCCCCTCGTCTTGAATATGTACGATGGGATCGGAGATCCTGACAATCACTTAGACTACTTCGAGCTCATGATGCAATACCGGGGGCGAGGGACCCGATGAAGTGCAAGATCTTTCCACTAACTCTCGAGAAGTCAGCCTTGGCTTGGTTCAGAGAGCTAAGACCGAACTCCGTATTGACTTGGAGGCTATTAACCTAGCTTTTCACCGCCCAGTTCACCGTGTCTCGGGTTAAGCCAAAAGCTGAGGAAGTGCTTAAAGCGGTAAGATAAGGTGAAAAGGAAACGCTCTCGAGTATGTGGAGTAGTTTAACAAAAAAGCAGCCAATGTCAGAAATTTGGGCGACAATATGAGGCTGTACTTTCTGACAGATGGTCTCGGGCACGTAAGATTATTCCAGGTAGAGATCGGTGTTAACAAAACCCCTGATTTAGGAGATTTCCTCCGTAGATCATAGAAATATATGGTTTATGAGGAGGCCGACATTGCAAGTCGCGCCATTGCCAAGCACGGTCCAGAAAAAGAAGCTGAATCCCGTGATCAGAAGCAGAAAAAGGACTCGAGGGACCTTCCCGAGAATATCGACCCAGGATGTTTACCAAGCACACTAAACTCTACACATCTCGAGCTCAGATTCTTTTCGAGTGCGCCAACATGGAATTCAGGGACGTGAAGAGGCCGGAACCGCTCGTCCTAAAGGAAGGCAAACGCTCATCACGCAAATACTGTTGATACCACCGCAGCAATGGTCACGACAAAAATAATTGCATGGCGCTCAAAGATGACATCGAAGAAATGATTCGAAAGGGTAAGCTAACCCAGTATGTGAAGAAGGGATCGGCAAAAGCCCGGGACAACCAGAAACAAACCCGATCCCTTCGCAAGGGAAACGCCGTAGTGAACGAAATAACCAAGGCAGCCAAAGAAGTCGATAGTGACTCAGAAGAATAAGCGAACACCCGAAAGTCAATGAAGTGGCGATGGTTATCTTCGTAGACTTGCTCGATGTATTGAAGATATCCCGGGACGACCTCACACCTTATCGGGGAACATACCTTACTGGTTTCCATCGCTCGACCCCAACACCACTGGGCCATCTTAAATTGATTGTCTCCTTCGGCGACAACAATGCTGAAAAACCATTGTCCAGGACGATGAAGACTCCATTCCTAGTTCTACCCGTAAATCTGTATACCAGTGTATCATAGGAAGACCGACGCTCAACAGGCTTGGGGCGGTTGCATCCACCGTCCATCTCAAGATGAAATTCTATTTAACAACAGATGAAGTCATCACATTGCAACCAGATCTCCAGTTGGCACCGAGATGCCATTTCATGAGCCTCAAAACCAAGAAGGAGACTGGGGATGAAAAAGAGGGTGCCAGCAGGTTAGGGAGAGGTAATCAAGTCAACGTGGCCGACCTGGATGCTCGTTACGATCCAGATAACGAAGAGGAAGACGGTGATGATGCCTTGACCAAGTAATTGAAAAAGCGGATTAAAAGACCAGAGCCTGATGGTTAATTCATGCAAGTACAACTGGGGGACGACCCCTTGAAAGTAGTCAAAATGGGGCCTGATCTTCTAGACTATGTGAAGGAAAAGCTTACCCGCTGCTTGAAATATCACACCGACCAGTTCGCATGGAGTGCGACTGATATGCCACGAATCCCACCATAAGTAGCATGCCACCATCTTGCATTGGATCCACAAGCGAAGTGTGTCGCCCAGAGACGACGTCTCCAGAAAGAAGACAAGACTAAAGCTGCTGTGAAAGAGATTAAATACACGACATGGTTGTCCAATGTTGTCCTAGTAAAGAAAGAAAACGACAAATGGCGCATGTCGTCGACTACACAGACTTGAACCGAGCTTGTCCCAATGACGCCTTCCCGGTCCCAAGCATCGACAACCTTGTGGAATATGCTTCCGATTACCGAGTGTTGTCTTTCCTGGACGCCTACTCAGGGTATAACCAGATCACCATGTATCCACCCGACCAGGAAAAGACGACCTTCATGACCGAGAAGGGTAACTACTGCTATCGGGTAATGTCGTTCAGATTGAAGAATGCAAGCGCAACGTATCAGAGGATGATGAACAAGGTGTTCCACTCTCAAATAGGACGGGTAGTCGAAGTATAAGTCAAGAGCAAGGTCGACGAAGACCACTTGACTGATTTATATGAGATATTTGCTGAGGCTCAAAAGAATTCTCTCAAATTAAACCCTGAGAAGTGTACGTTCGGGGTAAGGGATGGCAAGTTCCTTGGCTTCTACTTGACCGAGAAAGGAATTGAAGCCAACCTAGACAAGTGTAAAGTAGTGACCGACATGAGACCACCGACAATGAAAAAAGAAATTCAGAAACTAACTAGAATGATCGCCGCCCTGTCTCGATTCATTGCAAAGGCGGTGTTCCAGATCGGCCCAATTCTAGAAAGAATCCAGTCCAATAAGCGATCCATCACACTAAGACAGGATCAACGAACTAGATTCCAGCGCCCCGATCCATATTCAGGTACGTTCTATTCATTTGATACCTCACTGACTTCTGAGTGCTGACTTTGGCATCGGAGTGTCTGCAGGTACCCGACCCCCCGAGATCAACCTTGGAGGAAGACGACATTGGCGACAACGATCTCGGAAGATTCCAACCCCCGAAGTTCTCCTCCGACCTCGAGCCAGGAAAAGTCCATTATCAGACGCAACATACCGACTGCTAATTCCAGATCCCAGATCCCCAGGCAAGGTATATATACAACATTTAGCGACCACAGTGGGAGTATTATCATTAATCTCATCAAATCCAAATCTTTTCCCATGGCTCCGCGAGGACGACCCTCTACCCGAAGCCAGCCTCGTCCACGAAGCACCATTGAAATCGTTCCCCGACAGAACCAGACCCCGGAAGGACACTTTCAAGAAATTCCTGGAGAGGAAGCCCGCTCTGTGCCACTCCTCTCACGTCAGGCCGTTGTCGAAGCAATCCGAGTCCCGGTCTAGCCGGTTAATCAAATACAGCAAGAGTTGCGCCTAACACAGATGGAAGACGAGGTCGTGGCCGTTCGAGCAAATACTCTTGCTATCTCTGCTCGGCCACTCGACAAATCTCCCGATCAACAAACTGTTGCCTCCAAGCGTCACCAATCTCCACCTCGAAGGAAAATCGCCCGAAGACATCATGTTCACAGATCTCTCCCCCCCGGTAGGACGGGCCGACGCGGAGGCTCTCGCTCTCCTCTGACTGCCCCGAGCTCCAGCCCTACCAAGAGCTCTTCTTACGGGTCATCATCATCTCCGAGCCCTTCGCCTCGGCCCAGACACCCCTCTCCCCGCAGAAAAACCATTCACCTCACAGGGGTCGATCCGGACGATCTCGACGGACCCCCTTCATCCGGGAGATCGCCGAGTGAACATGTACGACAGAATAGGGGACTCGGATGAACATGTCGACACGTTCAACCTGATGATGCAGTATAGAAATGCCACTGACGACATCAAATGCAAGATCTCCCCTCATTCGCTGAGCAAAGCAGCACTCTCTTGGTTCAGGGGCCTCAAGCCCGACTCCATCAACTCTTGGGACCATCTCGCCCGGGTGTTCTCGGCGCGTTTCACTGCATCTAGGTTGAAGCCCAAGTCGGTGGACGTGCTGAAAGTGGTCAAGCAAGGCGAGAATGAAACTCTGCGAGACTATATCGAAAGATTTAACAAAGAGGCGAACAATGTCAGACACCTAGAAGACAAAATCAAACTCTTATTCATGAGCCACGGGCTCCGCAAGAAGAGCCTCTTCCAAATTGACGCCGACGTTCGCCAACCCCGCACCCAAGAAGAATTCCTACGACTAGCGCAGAGATTCATCGACTTTGAGGAAGACGATATGACCGACGAAGCCGATCAAGGTTCTGCCCCGGCAAAGGGAAACGACAAAGGGGAAAACGCGAAGAAAGATTCTGCAGGGCCTACCCGGGAAAGGCGACCCTGATTCTCTGAATTCACCGAGCTGAACGAGTCAAAATCAAAGATCTTGGCTATGCGCCAACACCGAGTTCAAGGATCGGAAGTGGCCGACCCCCATCGCCCCAAAAGAAAACGCAGATAAGAAAAAGTATTGTCGTTATCATAGGAGTCACGGTCATGACACCAACCAGTGTCGGGTTCTCCGAGATGATATCGAGGACATTATACAGAAAGGAAAGTTGAGTAAGTATGTCAAAAAGGAAGGGGATGAAGAACGACGACGGTCTCGCTTGCCCCGGAAGGGCAAATTCAGGGTAAACGAGGTGGCCAAACCAGCAAAGGCCGACTCGGAGGATTCAGAGGAAGATGAAGAGCTGAATCAACAGCACTCCAGAACACTGGCCGCTGTGATCATAGGTGGATATTCGGTTGACTCGGGAGAGCCCAAAAGATCTATGAAAAGGAAATGGAAAGAAATCCTAAGCATAGCAAGCAACCCGAAAACCACCAATCTCTACCGTCATGGTGGACGTCCAGGTCTTAAGGATCCTAGTGGACTAGGGGAGCTCGCCAGACATCCTATTCTGGGTTACTTCCCAAGATAAATATCTCCGAGACCGAGCTCACATCCTACCGAGGCTCGGAGCTGACTGGATTCAACGGGGCCAAAACCACTCTGCTTGCGTACCTTGAGCGGATGGTCACCTACGAAATTGATAAGCTCTCCAGGACAGTAAAAACACAATTCCTAGTTCATCCATGCAAATCCCTGTACAACTGCATCATCGGGAGACAATGATGAGATCATCACAATCGGAGTGACCTAAAATCTGCCAAGAAGTGCCACTACTTTTTGATAAAAACGAAGCATAAATCCGGCAAAACAGAGAAGGGCCACGCCGGCAAAAAGGTCGTGACCGAAGTCAATTAGCTCGAGGTCGGAGGAGCATGATGCCACAACCAAACAAGCAAACTAGAGGACCCGATGACGTCAAGGCCGGAATCCTCATTGAGTTGGGGAAAAAAACACACCACCCTAGGCCACTCTTTTGGCACCAAAAACCACTTAGCTTGCTTTTGATTACTCCCTTGCTTAGGAGTTTACTTCTGTTTGAAGTTTTATGAATTCGGACCTCCGAGTCCCCCCTTCAATGATGATTGTATCTGCGATTGGACCCCGGTCCCCGTTAACAAAACAACCCCTTTTTCGGGAACTCAGCTGCTCGCCAAAGAACGCAGGTCGAGGTCATGGCTGGCCCCTTGCACCCGACCTCGTCAGATCTTCTTCACTCTAGTTCACTCCAAGCTCTGCACTTAGTGGCTTGGACCGAATGAAGTCTCACCTGATCCCGTGGCCTCAGACTGACATCCTTAAAGGATCGCTCCTACGTGTCTTGAACGACTTCCACCGCGAGGTCGAGCCTATCGTGGCTCGCTGACCTCTCTAACGAGGTAAGGCCTAGCGTGGCCCAACGACCTGCACCATGAGGTTGGGCCTTTCATGGCTCACTGACCTCCCTCGCGAGGTAGGACCTCAACCACGAGGAAGGGCCATGGTTCAACGACCTCCACAACGAGGACAGATTGGCGAACGCCATGACCACTTTCCAAACTCTTGTATGGAAACGACCTCGGTCTCTACAGGCATCTATTAGGATCCTAGACCCCGACCCAATGCGCTCGACCCGGCCATTTTGGGGGCAATTCGTCAAACTCAGACCCCGAGCCTCACAAGGGATAAATGAACTGAGAAAGAAAAGAAAAATTCAAGCTCGTGAATAGTGCAATAAAGAAAAAGAATTTATACATAAAACCGCAAAAAAACGGCATCACTAGTGTACATTACAATTTAATGGCGGCTCCAACAACAAAACTGGAGCCACCACATCAAAATGAAAGATACAAGAGCTAAAGATCAGAAGCGTAGACAACTTCGGGCTCCCCAGGGTCGCCAACAGACTCCTGTGGCTTGACGATCCTCCCCGTCGAGACCACGTGGGAAGGGTGCACCAACGAAACATCCAGCCCATGATGGAGCACCCTCACCTGCGCAACTGCGTTATGAAAAGAAGCAACAGTTAAAGCCTCTTTGTAAGACTTCTGGTTGAAGAGGAGAGCTCTATCTCGCTCCCCCTTGACCTTCTCCTGCTCATCTTCATCAAGGCAAGTTTCCCTTCCAACGCAGCATCCTTGGATTCCAAACCAGGGACTTCGGCCTCTGACTCCTCTATCTCTTTTCTCAATCTTGGCAGCTCCTAAGCCGGCTCCGCCTCCCTCACCAGCCTAGCTATTTCTTTCCTCAACAACTCGGCGTTGGCCTAGGCTTCGGCCAGTTCATCCAGGCCTCTTTCTCCCTCCTGAACTTTGCGGCCTCCTCACGAGCCTCTAAAAGAAATTCCAAACAAGTCGTTAGTTTGTTAGACTTGTCCAGCAACTCACCATCAAGCCACAGGTTCTCGGCCTCGGAGTAGTCATTACCTTGTTCCCTAGGCGAAATCTCTATGCTCGACAAAATGAGCATCTGCCGACCCTGCTCCCCGACTCTTAGGCAAGCCTCAAAATCAGCAGAAGAGACTTCAGCACCAGAAGGATGACATACTTTTTGTCTCTTAGCTTCAAAGAGCGAGTTCGGAAAGCTGCCTCTCTGAGTCCTTCTGCCCGGCAGGGGGCACAACCTGATCGACCACGACCCTGGTAGTAATCACCAGAGGGGTTGGAGCTGTAGAAGAGCCGACTCCAGTGTTGCCATCCCCAGCAACCCCGGCGGAGGCAATATACTCTGCAAAAGTCATCGGCCTATACCCCGATGTCTTCAACTCCAAATGTTTCCGACACCAAGATAGAGGAAACAAATTCCTCACAAACTTCCCCTGAGCATCAAACTCGACGATCTCCTTCTTCGCTGCATCGTTCACCGGCACCACGTAAAAGAAGCTGTATTTGAAGTCCCTCACCGGCGTCAAACACTAAAATGACACTTAAAATAGACTTATCAAAATCCCCCATGCTTGAATCTCTGCTTGTCCTCAAGCAAAACATTGAAATTCACTAGGCCAATTGTGGAAATTTATCAAATTCATACAAAAAAATTAAGTGGACTGGTGGTATTCAACTCAACAAGATTTATCCATTTAGATTGGTTCGAACATAGGAAACCCGCGGGAACGACGCAAGCCAATCTGGCCATACCTCTCTGTCCCGGCCTCGGGGTGGCGAAACACATCAAAAATAGTAAAGACCTTCAAGCGGCAGGGCCGGTTCTGTGCCCGCATCACGATCTCGAAAGTATTTATAAACCCCCACGAGTTAGGGGTAAGTTGGGAAGGGGCGACCTCCAGGAACCTCAAAACCCTCCTCTAGAACTCGGAGAACGGAACCCTCATTCCCATCTTCTCAAAGAAAGCGGAGTAGACAAAAAAATTTAGTCCCATGACCTCGAAACACACAGCACCGTCATTAGAAATGAGCTCCAACCTCCACTCTTGACCTTCTTTCCCCACAAATTTCTCGAACCTCCTAAGCACGCTCGGCTCACTGCGCTCAGCTCGGTAAATAGAGCCCACTGTGCAGATATCACTCGAGACCCACTCGTAAGTCTCTTCGGCCTCGGTCCCTCTCAACTCATCTCTTGCCACGCCTGCTGCCTGCCCCGTTGGCTCCCCGCATTGTGCAGAAAGATGGAGATTCCATGCTGCATTGTGAGAAGTAGTATCCTATCCCATAGTCTCGGAGGTCGGAGACATAGCCGGCGGCGGCGTTAAAGTCGAGCCACTAGCTTCAGTCATATCTGACATACTCCCTGAAGTCGACCTCTGCTCGTCAATAACCACATGACCCTCGGAAGACCTCTTCAACGACGGTTTGTCAGGGGCAACTACCCTTGTTCGTTCATAATCCCTCGTCCTCTTCAATGAAAGTCCAAAGCAGAAATGAAAACAAATCGGAGGCTCAACGTCAGAAAAATTAGACCGCAAAACCGTCACAAAATTGTCAACGTCGAAAACCAGGAGCTCAACCTCGATTCGCAGGAATGAAAGCTCAGTTATGAATCGCTGGACTTGGGAGAATTTGAGGATAACATTAACAATGAAACACTTAAAACTTGGGCGGTGATCGTCTATTTATAAGGACTGTTAACCCGGTAGGCGAAACGACGCTACCCATCCCGAGGCGTGTAATCATCAGGCACAAAAATCTATGCAATCATTATGAACAGGATGTCTCGTTTCAGTCAGACGTCACATCTCCCTGACACAATGACGTGTGGCACCCACTAGGCCTCCGAGTCATACCATGAGCCTTCCGATCTCGAACAACAACATTCCGACCAGAGCACTCGTCGTTCAAGCCGAGGCCGCCACTTCTATGTCCGACCACGACTTGGGGGGCAAATGTTCTAAATCGGCCCAAGAGGCCCAATCCGCATTAAAGACGGCCCAATTCTACAAACAATTCGGTCCAATAAGCGATCCATCACACTAAGACAAGATCAACAGACTAGATTCCAGCTCCCCAATCCGATGACTCCGGATCGGGCAAGACACGCGGAACCCCTGGCCCGCATCTATAAATACGGGTCTTCGCTCCATATTCAGGTACGTTCTATTCATTTGATACCTCACTGACTTCTGAGTGCTGAATTTGGCATCGGAGTGTCTGCAGGTACCCGACCCTCCGAGATCAACCTTGGAGGAAGACGACATTGGCGACAACGATATCGGAAGATTCCGACCCCCGAAGCTCTCCTCTGACCTCGAGCCAAGAAAAGGCCATTATTAAACGCAAGATACCAATCGCTAATTCCGGATCCCAGATCCCCAGGCAAGGTACACAACAGGCGGCAAGTAAGTCACTTCCTCTATTCAAGCTACTCAAGAAGCGGGTCGAGTTCAAGTGGACACCAGAGTGTGAGCAAGCCCTGGACCAGCTCAAAACTGTTCTCCTGCAACCACCCATCTTGACAAGGCTGGAGCTTGGTGAGACATTGAATTTGTTCCTGGCAATTGCTGACGAAGCCCTGAGTGCTGTCCTCGTTCGGGAATCCGACTCCTCACAAAACCCCATCTACTTCGTCAGCAAAGTACTGCAAGGATCCGAACTAACATATCAGAAAGTAGAGAAGCTCGCCCTAGCACTAGGTTTATCAGCCCGGCGATTGAGGCCATATTTTGTGGCTCGTCAGATCGTTGTGAGGACCGACCAACCAATTAGGCAGATACTCCACCAACCAGACCTAATAGGAAGAATGATAAAGTGGGCGGTCGAGCTCTCAGAGGTCAGCATGAAGTACCAGGCACGATCAGCAGCTAAAGCACAAGTTTTGGCCGACTTCATTGCTGAAATGACTCACCTCCCTGAAAGCAGACTTCTGACCATTTGGACCTTGCATGTCGACGGTTCATCCATCAGCAAAGGAAGTGGTGCCACTAACATTCTAATTTACCACTTCAAACAACCAGGCGGATTGATGGTAGAGGTCTCGCTAACATTCTAATTTACCACTTCAAACAACCAGGCGGAATATGAGGCTTGTATTGCGGGCCTCCTACTAGCCCGAGAATTCAATGTTGCCAGGGTCGAGCTCCACTCCGACTCTTTCCTTGTGGTTTCACATATAAAGGAGATGTTTGACGCCAAAGACTCGGTTCTTCAGAGGTATCTGGCAAGAGTAAGAGAGCTTCTCAAACTCTTCAAAAGCGCCGAAGTGAAGCACGTACCCCGTTCTGAGAATACCAGGGCCGACATCCTGTGTAAGCTGGCAAGTACAAAAAACCAGGGAATCACCGGAGTGTGATACAGGAGACGTTGTCTCAGCCAAGTGTGCGACTTGATACCGGACCGTCCGCCGACGTGTGTGTTATTAAAAATCAGGAAAGCTAGATCGATCCAATCCTCAGATACATTTCAACAGGAGAAGAGCCCGACGATCCCAAGGAGGCAACATTGACCAGAAGGCGAGCGACGTCGTACTCAGTCATCGAATGAAGACTTTTTCAGAGGGGATTCTCATTGCCTCTCTTAATGTTCCTGGGACACGGAGGAATCTGTGGTCACCACCTGGGAGAGCGATCACTTGCTAAGAAGGCTCTCAGGGCGGGATTCTATGGGCTAACCATGAATCAATGTCATACCCTAATTTTGTCCGTCTAATTTATCAAAAAAAATCCAAAAAAATTTTATTCTCGTTGTGCATGCGTGTCACCCCTCATTGTGCGCACGTATTATTTCTAATCAGGTACCTTTTTTTATTCTAGTCCCGAATGCATGTTCCCTTCTAGCCGCTCGTTTTTTATTGTTGATTATTAATAATAATGGTTTTCTTTCTCTCTTAACCAAAAAAGAACCAAAACAAAGAGTCTAGTTTGAATAGTCAAAACTGTCCTTTAATTACAAAAAATATAATAATTAAAATGTATATATTTTACACATATGCACAAAGACCAAAAAAGGAAAATAGTAGAAAAAATTAAAATAAAATTCAAAGAAGGAGAGGAAAGGGGCGCAGCAGCAGCTGCCCTATATTGTTGTCCTTCCTCGTCCTTTCCTTTGGCTGTCCTTTCCTCATTGCCAGCTGTTGTCCTTTCCTTTGACTGTCCTTCCCAGCACCCTAATCGCCTCCACCCAGCTACTGTCCTTGGCCAGCCATCTGCTGTCCTTGGTCCTTTCTCTAATTGTTGTCCTTGGATTCCTCACAAAACCTGCCTATAAATACAATTCAGCAACAACAGTGAAGGGGGGACAAAAAACAGTCACAGTCACGATTAACAAAACACACACAATACCCATTCAAAAAGGGAAAAAAAGAAAAACAGAGAACCCCAAAAAAGGAGAATCTGAGTGAACATCAAAAGGAGAGAGGAGAGGCAGCCACCACCGTGGCCGCGCAAAACCACCACTACAGCCACCAAAACCACTCACCACTCACAGCCACCTTCACACCACCACCGTTAACTGCCCCCTCTTTCATCACCCCCTCACGTTCTCCCTCTTCTCCGCGGAAACACCACCAAAGACCCTCGGTGACTCACAGCCAACCACCACTCCACGGCCCTCCACCCCCAAACAACCACCACAAGGTTGCACCTCCACCATCATCACCAAATCGCACCACTCTCTCTCTCCAAAAGGTTTCCAGCACCACCACCGTCGCTCTCATGGCCGTCCACCACCCACCACCGGTACAAAACGAAAACCTCCAACCTTTAAAATCACCACCGTCGCCGCCAAGCGACGTCTCCGTGCACCGCCGCTCCCCGTGGCCAGCACCCCAGCTTCCAACGTATCCTTTCTCTTCCCCCTCTCCTTCCACCATTATTTCGAAAGTTTCTCTCTCTCCACCACATCCCTCTCGCTCTCTGTCATGTCTTCATGGCGAGATCCCCACCGTCGTACACTGTCCCTCGCCCTCATCCCTCTTCCTCTGTCGTTCTCCCCCTCGACCGTTTTTCTCTCCCTACACCGTCGCATCTCCCCTCTCTCTCTCCTCACGAAATATCTCTCTCTCTTTGCTGGGGGTGAAACGACGTTGAGAAGAGAATGGGAAAATTAGGTTTTCCAAATTTCACTTATTTCCCTTTTATACCATCCCCCATTTTATTTTATGTTTTTTTTTAATTTTTTTTCCCCTTGGATTATATTAATACTCACCCTACACATTTTGTTTACAACACCCCCCCATGTAGAATTGGATTTCGCAAGTCATCAGCCCAAAACTGAAACAGGGCTTTTAGCTAATCACACCCCTCGTTTCAACGACAGCACCCCCTACGCAAGCCCATTTTGGCAATCCAGGCCAGTTCACAAAAAAGAACTGGGATGCTGCTTTTCGCACCCCCCAGTTTCAACAACACAACCCCCTACTGCTTTACGCACCCATCTTTTAAAAATACCCCCCTTTTCGTTTCTTTTTCTTTTTTCCTACAATTAAACATTTTCTCCTTTTAGAAACAACATTTTACTTATCAAAAATCATTTCTCTAAAAAACACCCAACACACAAATATTTTCTACCCAAGAACTACGTGTGATTTGATTCTCTACCAGGAGATACGTAGGAGCATAGGGCGGCCGACCTCTGTCAATTGCATTAATAAAAAACCTTTTTTAGTCCTTTTATAAATTTCTTATTTCTTATTTTTTCAAAAACAAACAAAAATAATTAAATGTCCTCCTTCCAAGCCTTTTTTTTATTTGTAAATAAGGGTAAAAATAAAATTTTAAATTAATAATTTTACACATTTAGTTAAAAGGTAGCGTTCCTTAGGAAGGATATCGTAGGGTGCTAATACCTTGCCTATGCATAAACGACTCCCGAACCTGAACCTGGTCCGCAAAACCTTCTTTATCCAAACAAAAGGTTTTTTTCCATATTTTTCTTAAAAATAAATATTGGTGGCGGCGTCATTGTAAACTTCGAAGAATCCCTCCTCTGGATTTTTCGGTCGCTACAATGAAGATGCAAAGAATTTGGTGGAAAAGCGTGATAAGTGTTAGCGACACGTCGACGTTCATATCGCTCCACTTGTTGAGTTAAACAGCCTAGCTCCGCCCTGGCCCTTTGCTTGGTGGGGAATGGACCTTTTAGGCCCCTTTCCTACCGCTCCGGGACAACTAAAATACTTAATAATGGTTGTGGATTATTTCACCAAGTGGATTGAGGCCGAGCCTCTGGCAACCATTACAGCTAGAAACTGCATCAAGTTCTTCAAGAAGAGTGTCCTATTCCGATTTGGAATACCAAAGGTGTTAATAACCGATAACGGAACACAGTTCACTGACAAGGGTTTCAAGCATCTCATGACCGACTTGAACATAAAACACCGCTTCATCTCGGTGGAACATCCCCAAACCAATGGCTGTTGCCAAGTGGCTTCAGTCTCAAGAGCGGGGTGAATTGAGATTTAAAAACTTTTGAAAACTTTTTCCCCTTTTCAATGACTTAAATTAATTTTCGCGCAGGTTAAGTGGAAGCGAAGGAATTAGAAAATAAAGCGGTAAAGAACACAGCAGATTTATGCTGGTTCGGTCACCTCCCAGTGACCTACGTCCAGTGCTCACACCCTTGTGAGATTTTCCACTAACACAACAAGGCTTACGGGTGCCTTGGAAACCTTTACAGACTCAGGCACTCTTCTCCTAGGATACCCCACCTATGAAGAGCCCTCAAATCTATTATAACAATAACAAGATATACCCCACCCCTGTTACAACTAGCTGCCCCAGAAAGATACCCCCTTTCTAGTACAAACAGCTACCCTAGAGAGATACCCCACTCCCTAGTACAAATCACAACAAATAAACAATTACAAAAGTAAAGACCAAAATACCTCTAATGTAGACAGATATTACAACTTGAAGATTCCAACCCCGACTAACTCTTGCGAGAGATCAGCTCTGACGGACCAACGGTGCGAGAAGAGCATAAATGAAAGTGTGAAGATTTTTTCTAAATTATGCTTTGAATCGTGAAAATGGGTTGTGAGAAATGAAGAGTATGAAGACTCTATTTATAGGCTATGAGAAAAATATTACTGTTGAAACAATTTTGGAAATGACACAATCGATTGTTTGCCTGAATAAACTAAAAGTGAAAATCGATTTCATGCCTAAGTAGATCTAGGATGAGAAATCGATTATGTGTTTGTTTGAAATAAGATGTCAATCGATTTATTGCTTAAGAGCAAGAAGGAAATCGATTTTATTCTTGAGTATATTAAAGAAAGAATCGATTCTTTGCCTGATTAAAGTGTAGGAGTAAAATCAATTATATTTTGTTTGAGAATAAGATGCAAATCAATTTTATGCTTTATTATACTATAAGGAAAATCGATTATGCACTTTAAATGAAAGTAAGAAATCGATTTTGATGTTTAGATAAAAATGATGTGAATCGATTTTATGGTTTTCTAAAAATGCTTTTTATGTTTACGTGTGCATGCATGCATTTTGAAAAGCTAGTGAAGATGTGAGACTTTGAGAGATGAGCTGACCCTCGGAAGAGCTTACACTTTTTCCTAAGACAATCCCCAAACCCTATGAACTACCCTTATTTCTTGAGACATGATTCTTTAGTCTTGATTGTCTTGGATTGTGACTTTGATATTTTATCACTTTCATCAACTTTAACTTTCATCAACTTTGACCATCAACTATGGCTGTCTTTTTCATCATCAAAACCTAACCTTCAATATAAGTTACCTGCCGTACAAGATATCCACAATGGCCAGGCAGAGGCGGCCAATCAGGTGTTCCTACGAGGCCTGCGTAGACGACTTGACAATGCCAAAGGAAATTGGGCTGAGGAGCTACCTACATACTCTGGGCATACCGGACTCCCCCACATTCTTCCACAGGGGAACCGTCGTTTTGATTGGTCTATGACACTGAAGCAGTCATACTCGTAGAAATCGGGGAACTCAATTGGAGGACCGCCATTCCTAAACCCACTGAAGTCAACGAACAAGTAACTCGAGAAGAACTCGACCTAGTGGAAGAGCTCAGAACTCAGGCCGCCCTGAGAGAGGCACTGATTAAGCAAAGTGTGGTGACAAGGTATAACGCCCGAGTTCACCCCAAAGAATTCGAACTGGGAGGGTTCGTCCTTCGTAGGGCGGACGTCGGCCAGAAGAATGCAGCGCAGGGGAAGATAGCCCCCAATTGGGAAGGCCCATACCGAGTCACCTCGAAGACTAGAAAAGGCGCTTATTAACTGGAGACCATGAACTAGAAGGCGATTCCCAAAACTTGGAATCCCACCAAGCTCCGAAAATATTTCACTTGAAATGTACCATGCAATGATGTAGTGAAAAAGTAATCAACCGGGCGATGTACTTTTTTCCCTCCGCCACCTTTTTTCAAAATGGATTTTTGGTCGGCGAAGGTT
Organism: Astragalus membranaceus; assembly: GCA_039519185.1. Classification (NCBI taxonomy): domain Eukaryota; kingdom Viridiplantae; phylum Streptophyta; class Magnoliopsida; order Fabales; family Fabaceae; genus Astragalus; species Astragalus membranaceus. The sequence goes on along the minus strand of CM076851.1, from coordinate 78,915,267 downwards.
TTAATGAGGCACGTCTGTCCCTCATTAATAAGACGAAGAATATTTTGTTGAATCATGTCTGTCAAATTATTTTTGTTATTATAGATTGGGCGAGTAGCCACCACGACGCCCGATGAATTGAGGACTCCGCAACGAGTCATAATCCTGGGAAAACGAGTTAGGTCCGAGCTGAGCCCCGATAAATTTTCTCCCAGGTCGGAATGCTTGGGCGACCCAGGCACCTCAATGCGACTTAAGAAGTCGCAGCCCACCGAATGAGTTCAATTCGGGCCAGGGCTTGGTAAGCTATTCGACAGGGATCCGAGACTCTACTCTACAAGGCACCAAGAAAGTACACCACGACGTAGGGCGAAAATAAACATAAAGAATGTAGCAACGAATGAGAAGCAATGGTAATTAAACCGCCGAAATTAAAGGTACTTAAATTTACAACAAAACGCCTGGTCGAAGTCGGGCCCCATTTGTTCGATTACAACATAGTAACCTCGGAGAGACACAACATTACCGAGGCCGCCCAAAATACAAGCAAAATAAAAATTACATTTTCATTCAAGAATGAGGATAAATAATCTCTAGACTCCCACCCTCGACTGCTGGCGGTTTGACGATCTTCCTGTCCCAAACTTCATGATCCTCGTTGACGATGGCAGGGTCGACCTCCATGTCAGAGTGTAGACATTTGACTTAGGCAAGGACATTTTTGAACTGGGCACTCGCAATCCCCAGTGCCTCCACAGCCAGGTCCCGAAGGGGCGGTTGAGCCTTCTCCTTCTCCTTTTTGGAAGTAGTCGAGGCGGCCTTCCAATCATACACTTCCCGCCGCAAATCTGAGATATTACCCTCTAGCTCCTCAATCTTTTTGTTAGCATCACAGACCTTTCCCTCAGCCCCCGTTCGAGCAGTCACAACTTCAGTCTTCGATTTCTTCAACGCCTCAATGGATTCTTTGGCTTTGTCTAGGGCTTCAGAAGTCGGCTTCAGGGCGTTCATGGCCTCCTCCAGCTTGCTCTGCACCTCGTCGCGCTCCTTCCGCAGTTCTACAAGGCGAACATCACGGCAATAATGCAATTTATTCTCCTTGTCTAACAAGTCGGCTTCCAACCGTAAAATTTTAGCCTCAAGAAGATTACCTGCCACTCGATCGACTTCCTCCAGCTTCCATTTTCTGAAGAACTCGGTGGTAGCAAGACAGACTTGGGCAGCAGCATCTAGAGGATCCTCCTTGTACCGCTCATAACCGGCCACTATCAGCTTCTCAAGATTGATCTTGGGCGACTTAAAATGGTGACTTTCTTTTGTTGGCTTTACTTTCTTGGCATGCTGGCCAGAATTCGCATCAGATAGCTGGATAGCCCCTTTGTTCCGCGCCTCGTTGGCATTCGCCCGAGCCCCCTCTCTCTTCTTGGAAGACAAACCAACGTGATCCGTCGCTCCGCCCTACACCACCAGCGTCTGGACGGACTATAGCTTTGGGAATGGTTAGAAGAACCCGCCGCTTGAGTGGCTCCCTCCGCAGCCAAAGCCTTGAGTCCAGAAAAACCATGACGGCCAGACATCTTATCTGCAACAAGGGGTAAAAAGAGACGAGTTAGAACTCATGAGAAAATTAATCATGAAAAATATTTCAAAAGTCGAAAGAAATAAAAAAAAGACAATAGGTCTAACACCGACCTAGAACCACACCGAGACTCTTCAGAGACTTATCCTTCACAATCGGCTTAACAATGATCAGTCTGGGGCTGGTCGGGAGGTGGGTGACCATGTTTTGAAGCAACCACAGTGTTTCCTAGTCGTCGGCATCCAGTCGCTTCTTCTTCACTGCGTAAGTGGTCGGCCTCCTGTTATAATGAGACTTCGATCAGGCTATGGGAAACTTAAAAGCAATTATGTTCCCTTTAGCGTCCAAAGTGGCGACCATATCCACGATGTCCTCACTCACAGGTGCCAACCAAACATACCCATTCTTCCAGGTCTTTAAGAAATCAGAATAAGGCTTGAAACTTATGTACTTAGGGTTACCCTTCAAGCTGAGATGTTCCCAGCGGCTCTTTTTGCTACCACGCTCGCTCCAGCGGCTTACTTCAAAAATAGTAAAAAATAATTTCCTCGAACAAGGTCTCTCCATCGCCCCCATGAGAAACTCGAACTCCTTCAGAAAACCCCAGCCAGTGGGGTGCAGCTGAGAAGGGGTGACCGATAGAAATCAGAGACATTCTTGCTGAAACAGGGTGAAAGGCGGGTGTATTCTCATGCCCATCATGACGGCGGTATACATCATGAATTTCAACTCGCGAGGGAAGATTGCGATGCACTCGTTCCGAGGAACCCCTTCTACGAGACACTTCTGGCCTCGGGCACCGACCAAGTGGACATACACCTCGAGGAGATCAATTCTTGGTCGTATGCATGATTGAATCTCGTGAAAGGACTCGGAAACCCAAGAATAATCAGTCTCCGACGGCACCCTCACTTCCTGCTCTTCCAGTACCGCACCACCATCTTGGGGGCATCCTGACTCGGCTGGATATTCTCCACATGCTCTTCCGTCATCACCCCCGCCTTTACTTCACGAGTCTCATCCATCACCACAACTACCCCGGGCCTAAAACCCCCTCCCGCCTAGGCACCGAATTAATATGAAAAAGAACGGCCATAAAGATAAAGATGAACAAGATAAATTCTTGATAGTTGGTGGTAAAGACTGGGTCTAGATCTCGCCGTCGGAAGTGGGAAACACCTCCCTAGAAACTCGCCAGAAATACAAGTCGGTAATCGTAGAGAGAAGTCGCTGATAACTCTTATTTATAAGAGTTATTTATGAATTCTTAAGCATAAATCGTTGTACATTTTCAATTAATTAATTGTTTTATTTTTGTAAATATCATGTTTTGATTAGTGAAGGTTGCATTCCTAGGTTAGTAATCTTTGGCACTTTGGTGCCCTTTTTGTGCTTTGAATTGTGTGTTTTATTACTGCAGCAACAGTTGCCACAACAATGTATTCCTGCGCAAGATGAGAGAGAATGCTGGAAGCGCTGATTTTGATGTTTAAGCATTTTATCTTTTGCGAAACTAATATTTCCATCTTAAATTAGGAATGGCCAACTAATTTCAAGTAGCGTTTGTAAATTATGAAAAGGTTTATAAATATATCTCAAAAGATAATATGGATAGTTAGGATTAAAGGACACTTTAATACTCCTTGCTTAAACCCTGAACATAGGAGGGAAAAATCCATAAGGTGAACACGGTGGGTGCGTAAGTAGCCTAGGGTAAACCTATTTAGGGCCTAGACATAGGCTCTTGTAGCAAAACCCTAGTGAAAGTATTTGAAAAAATAGCAAACTATTGCGACAGCACCTAATGCTGCAGCATCAGATGCAGCATTAGTGCACTTTAATGGATTTACATAGTGAACATTTTCCAACTCATTCTCAACCCTGATTTTCATACCATTTTACTTAATTTGTTATTTAAAAATGCTTTCAAAAACTTGTGTAAATTTATTTTCCCTCACTAATTTGCTAGCCAAATTAAGCACGAATTTGACTTCAATCCTCGTGGGAACGATCTCTATTTATCATTATACTACTTGTTGGACTGTGTATACTTGTACACGTTTTCACACAACAAGTTTTTGGCACCGTTGCCGGGGAATTGAAAAGTTTAATTGATTGTTTAATTAGTTAGTAAGTTGGTGATTTTTGTTTTCTAATTCTTGTTGTATTCTGTTTTTGTTGCTACAACATCTGTTGCTACAGCAATAGTTACTGCAGCATATGCACAGAAAGTCCACACCAGAATTTCAGTTGCATCCAGAGATAGAAAACTTGTTCAGAAGGTTGCGAAGGATAAATAGTAATCCAGGACTTATTGAATTGGGCAGAGCTGTTGTCATGGCCTCTGTACATGAATCTCAGATTGCATCACCTCAAGGTTCACAACATAATGGAACTGAACTAGATCAACCTAATGGGCAGCCTTATCAGCAAGAGGTAACAAATCAAACAGTCATAGGCATGGCTAATGACAGGGATAGACCTATGAGGGATTATGCTGTTTTTGACCCTCAAACTATGCAAACTAGCATAGTAAGGCCTGAACTTGCCACAATTCATTTTGAATTTAAGCCTATGATGTTTCAAATGCTTCAAATAGTTAGTCAATTTGGTGGAGGACCCACTGATCAGTGCATTTTAATGCACTCTTTATAGCTTTTCACTTGGTGTTTTTGATTGTGTTCTGTGTCTAATATTTAAGTCTTGGCACGTTTCTAGAGTTTGGGTCTTATTTGAGCAATATAGCAATTTCCTGACTAATTCTTGTTTTTATTGCATATTGACCACAGTCTACTCTGCCGACCATAACTTTAGCTGCGGTTATCCGATGGAGACGTGAAGGCATGCGTTGGAAATATAAGGAACAGAGATACAATTCTTCTGTTGAGCTCGAAACCCAATTTTGAAGTCTTAAAGGTCAAAACTGCGAATTGCCGAAGCAGTTTAGTCAATTACGGGTTTATGGGCCAATTACTATTTTTTATCGGGCTTTTATCCAAGAACCTAGTTAGTGGATTAGGGTTTTCGTTTTGTACTAGTTATTTACGCTGGTTAGCAGCTGCTTTGAATTATCTTACGCATTATTCTCAACTTTACAAATTTTTTGTGTTCTAGCCTCCATGGAAGCCTAAACTCCTAAGTCGATTCATCGATGAAAGGCTGTCGTTTAAGGATTTTGAGGTTTGGTGTCTAATGTTATTTCGTTTATTTCGTTTTTAGTTTTTAGTTCTTTCTTTTCTATCAATTCCACATTTGAATTCTTTGTTTGCAATTTTCGTCTTTGTGTGAAGCTTAATTACCCAAATTCGGTTTACTTGCAATACGTGAATCGTTTATGTATGATGTTTGTTTATATGTGAATCAGTTTTCGCAACTCTTAACTATTCGAGTTATTTAATCGCTTGTTTTATTTAATTCGAGTAGGAATTGATAGAGGATTGATTAAATTCAGTTATGATATCGGTTGTGTTTAGTGGCGCTTGTTCACCGTCACAATTGATTGAACACGCTGTTTTGACGCTTGCTTTAAAATGGTGCGAATTCGTATAAACTAATTGATGCATGCTTGATTAGTTTATTATCGAACAAGAACTGAAACCTTGAACGACTCTTGCACGATTATTTGGAACCGATGATAAATTCAAGACGCGCACCCGGAAGCCGGTGAATTGATTGTCTCTCCAAATTGCTTTTCCCCTTAAACATAACTTGTTTTCTACAAAAACTCCCCCTTTTATTATTAATTTTATTCTTGTTGTTGGTAATCTTAATCTTATAGGTCCTTGTGAGACGACCAAGGTTAACTCACCTTGATACTACATTTTAATACTTTCAAATTATTTTGACCCGCGTACGACCGCTGATCAAATTCGCGCAGTTGTCGGGGATCTCTAATTAGGGATTGCCAACTTTAGGACTCACTAACCACTAATATTTGTTTGAGTTTTGTTGCCTTGCCGGTTCTGTTGTTTCGGCCCCGTTCTGTTTTGTCTCTGATTAGGTAAAAAAACAGTTTCAGATGATCTTCTCCTATTGCTCCAAGATTCGACCAGAAAATTAGTAATAAATCAAGGAATGGGATTCCCATAATTGGGAGCTGTAGCGTAAAAATCTCAAATTCGCTCGTTTTCTATTTTTAAGTAATTATTTTAATATTTCATATCTCCAAAAATTGCATATATCTCTTTTGATTTAAGGCTTAAATATGTTTTGGGCCCCTGCAAATATAGGGTGTTTTGGTTTAAGCCCCTGTAAAAAAAAATTTTTGTTAAAAGCCCTTGCAAAATGACATCTTTTGTTATAAGCCCTTCTATGACTAAAATGTTAGTCTTAACATGGAATGCTATGATTGCTGGATATGTTGAGAAGGGCTTATAACAAAATATTTCATTTTGCAAGGGCTTTTAACAAAAAAAATTTTTTGCAGGGGCTTAAACCAAAACACCCTATATTTGCAGGGGCCTAAAACATATTTAAGCCTTGATTTAATTATATTTTTCGTAGTGATTTTAAATTTTTTAGATTAGATTTGATTCGTTTTCTATTTTCTGCATCTATTTTAACTTTAGGACGTAGTTGGTATTTCTAGAATTGTTGCATTTTCTTACTTCTTGTTGTATATGGTGCATGACCAGGTCTAATACTGTTAATTTGCATCCCTTTGACCCTGAAATTGAGTGAACATTACATCGTAGACTTTGGGAGCATATAGAGGATAGTGGTAGTGATAGTGATAGCATCTTTAGCCATAATCTCTTCGAACTTGATTCTGATCTTAATTCTGTCAACATGGCTGGTAGAACCCTTAGGGAACTTGCTGCACCTGATGTCACTTACATTGCTCTATGTATTAATTATCCTAATGTTGATGTTCCTTTTGAATTGAAATCTAGTTTAATACACTTGTTGCCAAAGCTTAATGGTCTTGCAGGTGAGGATCAGGACCTCCACATTGTGTGCTCAACCATGAAACCTCCAAGGATGCCAAAAACCCGGAGTCAATTCATTGGTGAACGGGTGTCGCTATACGGATTTTGAGGTTCGGTGCTTTATTGTTTATGATATTTCGTCTTAGTTTCTAATTCTTCTCTACCAATTTCATTTTCGCTCTTAATGGTTGCAATTTCAGTTCTTCTTAGTTCGCTTGAATCATTTGAATTATGTTTTTGCATAACGCGATTCGTATACGTGCTTGCTTGTATACAATCTCGTTTCATAACTTTTGATTATTTCGAGTTATTTGGATGCTTAATTTATTTAATTGGAATTGAAATTGATAGAGGATAGACATGAATTCTGTAATGATATTGGTTATGTTTTGAACGACGCTTGTCCCCTTTCGTGACCGACTGAACCCACTTTTCGGCGCTTGCTCGAAACTGTGTGAATTCGTATAAACTAATTAACGCTTGTTCTAGTTATTTTATATCAATCTGGAATTGGAAATCCTTAGAGACGTTATTTTTCAGAACCTATGATAAATCCGAGAAGCGCACCCCGAAACCGGTGAATTGATTGTCTCTCTAAATTGCTTTTCCCCTTAAACATAACTTGTCTTCTACAAAAACTCCCCATTTTATTGTTAATTTCGTGCTTGTTGTTGGTAATTTCGGTTTTAGAGGTCCTTGTGAGCGACCAAGGTTAACTTCCTTGTACTATATTTTATATCTTTTTAATTATTTTGACCCGCATACGACCGCTGATCACCCACTGAGGATCCCCACTTGCATTTAAAACAATTTGTAGAAGTTTGTAGTAATTTCATACTCCCTAGTGTTTCTGGTGATGCTTTTAAGCTAAAACATTTTCAATATTCCTTGAAGGATAGAGCTAAGGGTTGGTTAAATTCCTTAGAGCCTAACTTTATCACCACTTGGAATGATATGGCCGAAAAATTCATGATTAAATATTTTCCACCTATCAAAAATGCCAGGATGAGAACTGAAATTACCTCTTTTAGACAAACTGAATTTGAAACACTGTTTGAGGCATGGGAAATATTTAAAGAATTGCTGAGAATGTGCCCTCACAATGGGTTGCCTGTGGTTGTTCAAATGGAATCCTTTTACAATGGGTTGAAACCTCAGAATAGGCTTATGCTTGATGCATCTTCTGGTGGAGTCCTGCTAAATGGTTCATACACTGATGCTTACAATCTCATTGAGACAATTGCTGCAAATAGTTACCAATGGCCTACAGCCAGGGTGAGTGCTCAAAAGAAAGTGGCTAGGATGCATGAAGTGAGTGAAGTCACTGCTCTAGCTGCTCAAGTAGCATCCCTTACCAATGTGATCAAAAATTGAAGTACACCCAGTGCTGCAGCATCAGAATCTAAACCAGAAGCAAAAGTTGCAGCAATTGAACAAGCCCCAGCAGGTTCTACCAATTGTGTTTACTGTGGGGGAGGTCACCTATATGAAGAATGCCCAGCAAACCCTATATCATTCAACTATGTTGGATACAACAGAAATCATAACCCATATTCAAATACCTACAATCCTGAGTGGAGAGATCATCCAAATTTCAAATGGAGTAATGCAGCACCTACTGCAGCTCCAACTACACCACTAGGATTCCCAGCTCACCCCAAGGCAGCAGCAGCTCCAACAGCTAGTAATTCCATGAAAGCTATGCTTAAAACTTTCATGAATAAAACCAAAACTCAGTATCAAACTCAAGGGGCTGCTATCAAGAACATGGAGAACCAAATTGGCCAAATAGCCACCGCTCTCAACCAAAGGCCTAGTGGATCATTACCTTCCACTACTGAAGCTTCATCTTCAAAAGGGAAATAGACTTGCAAGGCTATATCTTTGAGGAGTGGGAAGGATTTGACAGGGCCATCACTTGATACAGGTGGTGGTACAAAAAGAAAAGAAAAAAATGAAAAAAAATGACACAACAGATGCTGTCACAGCTGATGCTGCACCAGTACCATCACCTAAGCTTGATCATGCTATGCCACCTCCACCATTTCCTCAAAGGTTAAAGAAAGCTCAGCAAGACAAGTAATTTGACAAATTCTTAGAGGTGCTGAAACAACTTCACATCAATGTCCCTTTGGTTGAAGCACTTCAACAAATGCCCAATTATGCAAAGTTTATGAAGGATGTGCTGACTAAAAGGAGAAGATTGGGGGAGTTTGAAACTGTAGCAATGACAAAATAGTGTAGTATGATCATGAAGAACAAGCTTCCATGAAAATTGAAGGACCCTGGCAGCTTCACTATCCCTTGTTCCATTGGGGAATCCTATACTGGCAGTGCTCTATGTGATTTGAGTTCAAGTATCAATTTGATGCCCAAATCTATATTTACACAGCTTGGTATTGGAGTTGCTAGACCCACCACTGTTACCCTTCAGTTAGCTGATAGGTCCATTGTCTATCCTAAAGTGATAATAGAGGATGTGATTATTAAAGTTGACAAGTTTGTTTTTCCTGCAGATTTTGTTATTCTTGATTTTGATGCAGATAAGGAGGTGCCTATCATTCTAGGAAGACCATTCTTAGCAACGGGGAAGACTCTCATTGATGTGTAGAAAGGAGAATTGACCATGAGGGTGAATGACCAAGAGATCAAATTTAATGTGATGAATGCTCTCAAGTTTCCTGAGCAAGGGACTGAGGAGTGCTCTTATGTAGTCTCTCTTGATGTTGTGGTTCAGAAACACTTCCACAAGCACAGTGACCATCTGGTCAAGGCTCTTGCTGAAACTGAGAAAGAATAGCTTGTGGAAGAAGGTGTGTTAGATGATGAAGCAACTGTCAAGGAAATTTGGCCAAGAAAGTATGAGTCTTTGGAGATGGAAGACTCAAGTCTCAAGAAGAACATTCCATCAATTGAACAACCCCCTTCACTTGAACTTAAAGAGCTGCCCAAGCATTTGAAGTATGCCTATTTAGGGGAAAATGATGCATTGCAAGTGATTATTGCTTCTGACCTCACCAAAAGTCAAGAGTATGATCTCATTACTACCCTAAAGAGGCATAAGATGGCAATTGGGTGGCAAAATGTCTGACATGAAGGGGATTAGTCCTACCATTTGCATGCACAAAATTATCTTGAATGAAAATTCAAAGAATAGTATTGAAGGGAAAAGGAGGCTGAATCGTATCATGAAGGAGGTTGTCAAGAAGGAAATCATTAAGTGGCTGGATGCTGGCATTGTTTATCCCATTTCAGATAGTGCATGGGTAAGTGTTGTGTGAAAACGTGTGCAAGTATACACAGTCCAACAAGTAGTATAATGATAAATAGAGATCGTTCCCACGAGGATTGAAGTCTAAATAGTGTTTAATTTGGCTAGCAAATTAGTGAGGTAAAATAAATTGACGTTTTTGAAAAGGATCTTTAAATAACAATTGAAGTAAAGGGGTATGGAAATCAGAGTTGAGAATGAGTTGGAATGTGTTCACTATGCAAATCCCTTAAAGTGCACTAATGCTGCATCTGATGCTGTAGCAATAGGTGTTGTCGCAATAGTTACTATGTTTGTCAAATACTTTCACTAGGGTTTCGCTACAAGAGCCAATGTTTAGGCCCTAAATAGGTTTACCTTAGGCTACTTATGCACCAACAGTGTTCACCTTATAGATTTTGCCCTTCTATGTCTAGGGTTTAAGCAAGGAGTATTAAAGTGTCCTTTAATACTCACTATCCATATTATCTTTTGAGATCTATTTATAAGCCTTTTCAGAATTCACAAATGCTACTTGAAATTAGTTGGTCATTCCTAATTTAAGATTGAAATATTAATTTCGCAAAAGATAAAATGCTTAAACATCAAACACACTTCATTAAATGTACTAAAACTTCATTACATAGATCCCAACATTCCAACTATGAGTATTTAGCTCATAATGAGCGAACAACACAAGGAAGGAATTATACTAAGATGAAGAAACCGAAGGTAGGCTCCAAGATTTGAGGCTTGGAGATACGAATCAGCTCCCAAGATAAAAATTCTCGAAGTATGGTTAGCTCCTGTCGTTGCTGCAGCAACACTTTCAGGAATCATCTTCCAAGTTTAGTAGTTTGAGGTAGCTTCAGTACAAAAATGGTAGAAAGCTATATCTATAATTTCTTCTTTCAGACCTAGCATCATAAATGAAGAGGAAGGGCAGTCTCTATATAGTGCTAGGGTACATGATCCAAGAAAACCCTAATTGGAGGCGTCCCTTGTCCTATTGCGTGCCCATCAAAAAGGTAGAATATGCTCTGTTCAGGTGCTGACATCTTAGGTAGTGCGCCCGTCCTTGATTACCAGCTGGAATGCGCTAAAATCAGCACTTTCAGCATTCTCTCTCATCTTGCGCAGGAATGCATTGTTGTGACAACTGTTGCTGCAGCAATATACACACAAATCAAAGCACAAAAATGGGCACCAAAATGCCAAAGATCACTAACCCAGGAATGCAACCAATCAAAACATGATATTTACAACATAAAACAACTAATTAATTGAGAACGTACAATGATTTATACTCAAGAATGTATAAATAACTCCTATAAATAAGAGTTATCACACCCCTAAACTTAAACCATTGCTTGTCCTCAAGTAATGACACTTGACAAAGACTAACAATCAGGCAACATTCAGCTACACCAATTCATTCACAGATTTTCAAAAGATAATCAAATTGAGCCAAAACTTTCAGAATTCTCAATATGCACATGTCTACTTCATCAAGATCCCTAAGCTACCCATGCTCAAAGAGTGTGTGTGACTCCTAGGTTTAGTTTAGTTCAAAGCAAGTTTCAAAATTCACCAAGCTAAAGCAAGGGTGGCTTTCTTTTGGTTATGCCAAGAATTTTTCAAAAGATAGGGTAGACCAACTTCAACATAAGAAAGTGGGGCTTCAAAGCACAACAAATGGCTTGATTAAACATTTCAGATTATTAGTGAGTGCACTACTAATTACATAACTTTCAGATTCATTGCTGCAGCAATTGTTGCTGCAGCATCTACAATTGTCATACTATTTTGCTGCAATGCCTATTTCAGAATATTTTTGATTTCTTTTCAGAGTTTTTTTTATAGGCTATTGCAGTATTTCCACTTTATTTGATTATATACAACATACTTATTTGCACTGACCAACCTAAGAATCTTCATTTTTATCCTTAGTATAAGCGATGCACCCCCAAACTTTGTTTCATATGCTATCCTAAGTTTTTAATAAAAGCTTGGCACAACCTAGGTCTAACATCAACTAACTTAGCATCAGATCCTTTTTAGCTTACTAAGTTCCTACCTAAACCTAGGGTAATGTGTGGGAGAAAAGGTAAATTAGTTCACTTAATAATACGCAAGGCAATTCATTGCTGCAGCAACTGTTGCTGCAACATTCACACTTGTATGTTCTCTCATTCTCACAATTTTCATCATTAAGTTCGACTCAAAATGACATCTAAATTTTATTCATTAATATAACTGAACATGCCTTTCACATAACAGCATATTGACCTAGGTCCTCCCCTCCTACATAAAACTCAATAGTGTCCCCACTGCTCATGCAACAATCTAATGGGGAAGGCCTAACAAAAGACATAACACAAACAAAAACACTTAACTAACAGAACTGTTGGATGCTGATACACATGCTAAAGCATCCAACAGGTTTATTCAAAGCATTAAACTAAAAACAGAAATTAAGACACAAGATTAAGAAGAAGGGTTTCCTGATTTAGCCCTTGGACTAGTTCTGACTTTGGCTCCCCTCTTCACTCTAGGCTGGTAGACCTTCGAGTTCTTCTTCTCTGGTTCTTTGCCAGCATTGCTCACTTCTGTTGCTGCAGCATTTGATCTACATCTGCAACAGTAGACCCAACAGAAGAAGTGGATTCCTTCATTTGTAGAACAGAAGCAGCTACCAAGTCCAAAGCTGCTTTGGCAGCAGCAGTTGCTTTTTTCTCTACAGTCATTGCTGCAGCATCAGCTTTCTCAGCAACAATCCCAGCAAAAGTCTTCTCCACTTGGGCTTCCTCTTCAGATGCCAGTCCTTCTCCTTCCTCATTCTTGTCTTCTTGCACCTTAGGAAACTTCCTCTTTCTAGCCATGGATTTAGTTCTGACCATTTTAGATAAAGTGGCAGCAGGACTCTTTACTGTTTCACCTTCGCCAGTTGCTACAGCAACAGTTGTTGTAGCATCAACTGGTGGTTTCTAAGGCTCCTGCTGAGGTGACACATGGGTAGGCTCAGGGTCTGGCTGAGGTTGGTTATCTGGAATGTCAATGTTTAAGGGTGGTGTTTGTCGTGGTGTTTGGGTAGGTGGGATTATAGTGGATTGGTTGGTGATGTAGGTGGTGTAGGTTGTTTTGGGGATATGGAAGTGTTTGTAAGTGGATTAGAGATGGCTTCTTGGTTTGGTTTAGTGGTGGCTATGGTTTCTGGAGTGGTGATGGTTGGTGGGGTTGAAGTTTTGGGGTTGGGGTTGGGGTTGGGGTTTGGCTCCATCTCTATGTCAGTGTGATCATCCCACTCTTGGTCTTCTTTTTCACTTTCCTCTGTTGTATCCTTATCTTCCTCATCACTCTCCTTATTCAATTCAGCCAATATCTCTCTATTCTCTTGCTTCTCCTCCTCACTCAAGGATCCTTCATCATCAGTGAACAGAGGGTCTTATGCTTCTTCTCTTACTTTTTTTCTTTCCCTCTTATCAGCACCATTAACCTTTTTCTTTACAGCAGGTGTTTCCATCTCTTCCTCCACGAAAGGCTCCAATTCAGGCTCTTCCTCAGGCATTCCCTCTTGCTCTAAGGTTTCTTCTAAAATCCACTCAAGAAACAGTGGTGGTTCCCCTGGAATTCTGCCTTTGAAGTTCTCAGCAAACATTTTCTTTTGCCACTCGTAGTGGTTTCACTGGAATTCCCATACAGCCTGTTGCTGCAGCATGTACTACTGCAGCACAACATCACTTCCAGATGCTGTAGCAACTGGTTGTTTCATTTTCAGCACAGTTGGGAATGCTGCTACTGGATATCCTCTATCTTCTCCCTTGACAATCTCTACTTCTGCAGCAACACACAGCTCTATGATTGGGCATGGGAAGAAAAAATACCCAGCCCTCTTTGTTTGACACATCAGAATCTCTCTTTGGATTAGTCTTCCCGCATCTACTTATTTTCCTCCTAAGATGGCATCCAACAACAGCATATGCTCTTTCTCAACATTTGTGTGTGAGAAGTTGGCAATATGGAGTGCTTGATGAAATTAAACCAGACCATAGGGCTCCTCTTTTGATCTTGAACTCGTTTCTGGTGCCTTTCTCCCAACTAGTACCTTTCACAGAGATTGCACTCTTGACAGCTTCCATTTCTTTCTTTCCAAAGTTGTTGACCTTCTTTGCAAAAGGCAACCCGTTGTACTCCAAAGCATAGTGCTCAGTGATGGTTCGAGGGTCAAACTTGATAGGGACTTTTCTAACTACAGAATATGATGGAATCTTACGCTCTTTTGCTGGCTTAATCCCTTCATAAAACTCTCTTACTAGTGCGATACAAAATGAGGATCGATGCTGGACGAACTGTTCCCAGCCAAGAGATTGAACTGTTGCTCTGAACGCAACAGAAGCATCTTTCAAATCGACACCCCTCTTAGCCCAGAAGTTCATCCTGTGGAACTTAGATTGATCTTCTGCTCCATCTTCACTTTTCCTTGAGGATTTTCGCTTCACTTGACTCGATTGACCGCGGTCAAGATTTGTTTGCCTCTTTCTAGTGGATATTGATGCGTTTTGCTTAACACGACCAATTGCTGTTGACAACAACGATGGAGAGTCTTTGAGGATTAGCGAAAGTGTGGGTGAATGCGATGACAATGGTGGAGTTACAAGGTTGAGAGCAATGGAGTTTTTTCGGAATCTTGGGTGAGATACCTGTGGAGGAGGTCTGAGAGTGATGGTGGTTTTAATGAGGGAGAGGTGGTTGTGGAAAGTTACACTTTTAATGTTGTGACCGTTACAGGGTGATGTGTTTGGTGGGGGTTAATTGGCGGGACATGTGGCGTGACTGATGCAATGTGATTGGACAAGACACTGCCACCTCAGCAGAAACTTTTAACTTAAGAGACTTCGCCCTTTTATCAGCGTCTCAGCTTACACAATAGTTGCTGCAGCAATGCTACCGAAGGCAATGCTGCAACACCACTTGCTACCACAATACAATTCACTTTGCACTAAATTTGCTGAAATTCCTGCAACACAAAAACAAAACCAAACCACATTTTATTAATTAAAACCTCTGGGATGCCTCCCAATAGCGTTTGGTTTAAGAGTCCTCAGCCAGACTACCCTCCAATGTTAGAGGTCTTGTAGTTCTGTGGTGACTTAGTAGCTTCATCATAAAGATCCACATCACCATGGGGATACACTTTCATCAACTTGAATGGACCAGACCACCTTGATTTGAGCTTCCCAGGGAACAATTTGAGTCTAGAATTGAACAACAGAACCTGTCCCCCTTCAATAAGCTCCTTCCTTTGGATTTTTCTGTCATTCCAAGCTTTGGTCTTGGATTTATACAATTCTGCACTCTCATAAGCAAAATGCCTCATTTCTTCAAGCTCATTCAATTGTAAAAGCCTAGTTGCACCAGCCTTCTCATAATCTTAATTAAGCTTTTTAATTGCCCAAAATGATTTGTGTTGAAGCTCTAATGGCAGGTGGCAAGCTTTGCCATAAAAAATTCTGTAAGGAGACATTCCCAATGGAGTTTTGAATGCAGTTTTGTAGGCCCATAAAGCATCACCCAAATGACTGGCCCAATCCTTCCTTGTAGGCCCTACCATCTTCTCAAGAATTCTTTTTATCTCTCTGTTAGACAATGCTGCTTAACCACTTGTTTGAGGGTGGTAAGCAGTAGCTATTTTGTGCTTCACTCCATATTTGGCAAGGCAGTTCTCAATCAGCATGTTGCAAAAGTGAGATCCATCATCACTGATAATTGCCCTAGGAGTTCCAAATTTGGTGAAGATGTTCTTTTGCAAGAATTTGCTGACAAACTTGGCATCATTGTTAGGCAGAGCAACAGCTTCAACCCATTTAGACACATAGTCAACAGCCACAAGTATGTACATATTGCCAAAAGAAGGGGGAAAAGGTCCCATGAAATCTATTCCCCAAACATCAAAGAGTTCAACCTCCAAAATGTTGGTCAATAGCATTTCATGTCTGCTTGAGATATTCCCATTCCTTTGACAATTATCACACCTTTTAACCAGATCATGAGCATTTTTGAATAAGGTAGGCCAATAGTAACCAGATTGTAGCACCTTAGCTGTTGTTCTCATTCTTCCAAAGTGACCACCATATGGTGATGCATGACATTGCTGCAGCACCAAGTGCTTTTCTTCATCAGCCACACATCTTCTTAATAGTTGATCAGGCACTTTTTGTAAAGAAAAGGTTCATCCCAGAAATATTGCTTGACAAGATGAAGGAACCTTTTCTTCTGTTGAGAATTCATATCACAAGGCACCACCTTCTTGACCAAGAAATTCACAATGTCTGCATACCAAGGTGCGACAGCATCTGTTGCTGCAGCATCAGCTGCTGCTGCCCCAACTGCGAGCAATTGTTCATCAGGGAAGCACTCCTTGATGTGGATACCTTGTATTGCAGGTTACTTATATTGCAGATTAGGTTTTCATGATGAAAGTGACCGAAGCCAAAGTGACAAATTATCTAAGTCACAATCCAAGGTCAGCTCATCTCACAAAAGTCTTATACCTTCACTCTTTCAAAATGCATGCATGCACACGTAAACACAAAAAGCATTTTTAAGAAATTAAGAAATCGATTCACTACTTTGAACTAAACATCAAAATCGATTTCCAACTCACAATGAAAGAGAGTAATCGATCCATCATCTATTTTCTAAAGCACAGAATCGATTTCCAAGATGTTTCAAAAAGAAAGAAATCGATTCCTACTATTTTCCCTAAAACACAATCGATTTCCTTCCTGTTTTCAAATCACATAATCGATTTGCTCCTCACTCTAATCAGGCAAAGAATCGATTCTTCTTTTAATGAACTCAAGCATAAAATCGATTCCCTTCTTGTTTTTAAGCTATAAATCGATTTGCATCTTATTTCAAACAAGACATAATCGATCATCATCCTAGATCTATTCAGGCATAAAATCGATTATCATCTTTAGGCAATTCAGGCATACAATCGATTTTGTCATTTCGAAAATTGATTCAACGGTCATATTTTTTCTAAGCCTATAAATAGAAGGCTTTGCAAATCATTTTTCACACAACCCATTTCACGATAAACGCATCAAACGAAAACAACCCTTTTACATTTTCACTTCTGCTCTTCACGTACTGTTCATCCGTCAGAGCTGATCTCTCGCAAGGGTTAGTCGGGTTGGGGAAATTTCAAGTTGTAATATCCGCCTACACAAGAGGTATTTTGGTCTTTACATTTGTAATTGTTTTATTGTTGTACTTTGTACTAGGGAGTGGGGTATCTCTCTAGGGTAGCTGTTTGTACTAGGAAGTGGGGTATCTTTATGGGGCAGCTGGTTGTAACAGGGGTGGGGTATCTCTTGTTATTGTTGAAATAGATTTGAGGGCTCTTCATAGGTCGGGGGTATCCTAGGAGGAGAGTGCCTGAGTCTGTAAAGGTTTCCAAGGCACCCGTAAGCCTTGTCGTGTTAGTGGAAAATCTCACAAGGGTGTGAGGACTGGATGTAGGTCACTGGGAGGTGACCGAACTAGTATAAATCTGCTGTGTTCTTTATTGCTTTATTTTCTTTTTCCTTCGCTTCCATTAACCTGCGCGAAAATTAATCTACGTCGTTAAAAAGGGGAGAAGTTTTTAAAATCTCAATTCAACCCCCCCCCCCCCTCTTGAGACTAAAGCCACTTGGTAACACTTGATTTCTCCACTGTGATTACCTACACTTTCACCTTCCAATCTAGACAAATAATCAAAAACTTGGTTCTCCACCCCTCTCTTTATCCCTAATTTCAAGATCAAATTCTTGGAGGAGGAGAACCCATCTAATTAACCTAGGTTTTGCATCTTTCTTAGCAATCAAATACTTAATGGAAGAATGATCAGCGAAAACAATTACTTTACTGTCAACTAAGTATGACCTAAATTTGTTAAATGCAAAAACCACAGCTAATAATTCTTTTTCAGTGGTGGTATAATTTAAATGTGCATCAATAAGTGTTTTGCTAGCATAATAGATAGAATGGAAAACTTTATCATACCTTTGGCCAAGGACCGCTCCTATGGCAAAGTCACATGAATCACACATCAATTCAAATGGCTTACTTCAGTCTGGAGTGACAATCAATGGTGCTGAAACCAGTGCCTTCTTTAGTTTGTTGAATACTTCCACACAAGGTTCATCAAAGACAAAAGGTGTGTTATGCTGTAGCAATTCACACAAGGGCTTTGATATCTTAGAAAAGTCCTTAATGAACCTTCTGTAGAAGTCTGCGTACCCGAGAAAACTTCTTACACTCTTGACATTTGTAGCAGGAGGCATCATTTCAATCACCTCAACTTTGGCTCTATCAACCTCAATTCCCTTCTTTGAAATTCTGTGACCTAAGACAATCCCTTCTTGTACCATGAAGTGGCATTTTTCCAATTTAGAACCAGACTAGTCTCTTCACAGCTTTCCAAAAATTTTTCCAAGTTACTGAGACACAGTTGGAATGATTCCCCAAAGACTGAGAAATCATCCATGAACACTTCCATAGACTTCTCAATGAACTCCAAAAAGATTGACATCATACACCTTTGAAATGTTGCTGGTGCATTACATAACCCAAATGGCATTCTTCTAAAGGCAAAAGTACCATAAGGGCATGTAAAAGTAGTTTTTTGTTGATCTTCAGACACAATGGCTATTTGATTGTAACCAGAGTAGCCATCCAAGAAACAATAAAACTCTTTACTAGTCAATCTATCCAGCATCTGATCAATGAATGGTAAAGGAAAACGATCATTCTTTGTAGCTTTGTTGAGTTTTCTATAGTCCATACATATCCTCCAACCCGTGACTGTTCTTGTAGAAATTGGTTCATTCTTCTCATTAGTAACCACTGTTGCCCCTCCTTTCTTAGGAACACATTGCACAGGGCTCACCCATGCACTATCTGAAATGGGATAA
This sequence comes from Astragalus membranaceus, assembly GCA_039519185.1. Lineage (NCBI taxonomy): Eukaryota > Viridiplantae > Streptophyta > Magnoliopsida > Fabales > Fabaceae > Astragalus > Astragalus membranaceus. Next base: position 78,896,568 of record CM076851.1, on the reverse strand, counting down.
ACAATGCCAGCATCCAACCACATAATGATTTCCTTCTTGACAACCTCCTTCATGATAGCATTCAGTCTCCTTTGCCCTTCAATACTATTCTTTGAATTTTCATCCAAGATAATTCTGTGCATGCAAATGGTAGGACTAATCCCCTTTATGTCAGACATTCTCCACCCAATTGCCTTCTTATGCCTCTTTAGGGTAGTAATGAGATCATTCTACCCGGTAAAATATAGTAAAATCAGAGTTTTCACAAACAAACGGATGCTACATTTTTCGACTTAAAACCATGAACAAACTTAATAAGCCCATTTCTGAAAAGCGGATACATAACACCCTAACTTGGATGAACCGACACACAACTTTTTCACATTTCAAAACAAGTCAAATTTCATTTACTACGCAGCGGAAATTCAAAAGGTCCAACTTCATAACAGCAACATCAGCAACACAAGCAACGGGCAGCCAGACATGGCGCCCATGGCGCCCAGTGCGCCAAGCAACATCAGCAACACAAGCAACGGGTAGCCAGACATGGCGCCCATGGCACCTATTGCGCCAGCAACAACAACAGGGCAGCCAGACTTGGCGCCCATGGCGCCCAGTGCGCCAGCACCAACAACAGGGCAGCCAGACTTGGCGCCCAGTGCGCCAGCAACAACAACAGGGAAGCCATACTTGGCGCCCATGGCGCCCAGTGCGCCAACACCAACAACAGGGCAGCTAGACTTAGCGCCCATGGCGCCCAGTGCACCAGCAACAACAACAACATAGCAGCCATATTTGGCGCCCATGGCGCCCAGTGCGCCAGCACCAACAACAGGGCAGTCAGACTTGGCGCCCATGGCGCCCAGTGCGCCAGCAACAACAACAGGGCAGCCATACTTGGCGCCCAGAACATCAGCAACGGCGCCCAGTGCGCCAGCAACAACAACGGGGCAGCCATACTTGGCGCCCAGAACATCAGCAACGGCGCCCATGGCGCCCAGCAACGACAGGGGCAGCCACACCTGGCACCCAACAACAACAGCAACGGCGCCCATGGCGCCCAGCAACAACAGGGGCAGGGCGCCTAGGGCGCCATCAGCAGCAGGGTGCCTAGGGCTCCATCAATCATACCAAATCGTTTTCTTTATGAACATGGCAAAGCACAAATATAATTCTAGGGCTAATAACATAGAACACCAATCACACAACAATTGTTCAACAAGGCAACATAAATATAAGATCATACATGGTTACAACTTATCAAACCCTAACCCCTACATAAAACCACTCATAGGGCCCATTATAGAGCTAGAACCCCACCTTTACCTTAGCCTTGAAGGATTCGAAGTTCCTTGCCCTATTCCTCTCCTCTTGCGCCGTTCCTCTCTCTCTTTCCCTCTTGGTCGTCGCGCCCTTCTCAGTGCTCTCTCTCAAACCTTTTTGTTTTTCTTCTAAGTGAGCAAACCCTGACCTAATTTCCCCTCTTATAATCTCACTTAGTCTTATGGGCTTTTCTTAGCTTAATTCGACTTAACATCATGGGCTTTCCTTAACACCTCTCATTTTACTACTCCTAACCCTAACAATAGGCCCACATGTACTAGCATATTATTATTCTATTATTTTTGTACCACTTAATTCCTAAATGATTTAATTAAATAATTAATCAATTATTTAGGGGCGTTACAACTCTTCCCCACTTAGAATATTTTCGTCCTCGAAAATTTACCTGATTCGAACAACCCGGGATAAGATTCATCTTCCTTAGAAGTCTCTGTCCCCGCCAAAGCGAACACTCTTCCACTAGCTCGTTCCTTCTTCGGTTTCTGACACTGACTACTAATGTGTCCTCCTTCGCACTGTTGAAGCAAATCATCTCCTTATGCTCGCACTCAGATATTTCATGCCCGGTCTTACCACAACGGAAACACCTCTTCGTCTCAGCCTTGCACGCGTTACTCTTATGACCAGCTTTACCACATTTGAAGCACACAATACCAGCAGGAGCATCTCCCCCACTAGTTCTCTTACCATCAGCAACTTTCGGTTTACCTTTACCAATAGGAGCATCATATAGCTTACTACGATCCTGATGCTTGCTCCTCTTCTCATTAATAATTTTATAATGAGCATTGTTATCCTCTTCATAGATCGTGCAGCTATCAATCAAATCAGAAAAGACACGGATTTTCTGATACCCAATTGCCTTCTTGATCTCTGGTCGCAACCCGTTCTCAAACTTGATGCACTTCGAGAATTCAGCAGTTGCCTCACTATAGAGCGGATAAAACTTGGCTAACTCCACAAATTTAGCAGCGTATTTAGTAACCGACAGGTTTCCATGCTTCAGCTCAAGGAATTCAATTTCCTTCTTACCCCGGACATCCTCAGGGTAATACTTCCTCATAAATTCCCTACGGAACACAACCCAAGTGATCTCTTCACCTGCAGCTACCAATCTTTGACTAGTGTCTAGCCACCAGTCATCAGCCTCTTCTGCCAACATATGAGTACCATAACGAACCTTCTGCGCTGGAGTGCAGTCCAACACACGGAAGATCCTCTCTATCTCTTTCAGCCAAGCCAACGCTCCATCAGGATTATACTTGCCTTTGAAAGTAAGCGGATTCTCCCTTTGAAAGGTCGCCAAACTACGAGACCCAGCATTTTCACCAACGTTCTGCTGACCCTCCACGGCCTGCGCCATAGCCGCCAAAGCAGCAGCGATAGCAGCATCATTCCTTCCAGCCATCTTAACTTAACACTACAACACAAACAATAGTTAGAACTAAATGACAATACTCGATCGTCAAATGACCCAACAACTAGACAACTTGGTCGGACGGACCGAAACATTGCTCTGATACCACTAATGTAACACCCATTTCTACCCGGTAAAATATAGTAAAATCAGAGTTTTCACAAACAAACGGATGCTACATTTTTCGACTTAAAACCATGAGCAAACATAATAAGGTCATTTCTGAAAAGCGGACACATAACACCCTAACTTGGATGAACCGATACACAACTTTTTCAATTTTCAAAACAAGTCAAATTTCATTTACCACGCAGCGGAAATTCAAAAGGTTCAACTTAATTAACTGTGGCATCAAAGCAAGATTCATAACAGCAATAAACTCGAAATCCAACAAATAAAATGACATAAGTAATAGAAAAATAAGCGGTCTCCCCCCCCCCCCCCCCCGAGTGCTACGTATCAGAGCGACGACACCGACCCGAACTAATGAAGGTAAAAGCCTTCATTCGTGGTTACCTGCACGTTACCATCGGGGTAACATTCAAACAGAAGGGGTGAGATATCGAACCATATAATGAATCATATGAAAAACAATATATATTCGGGTTAGGACATCAAAATCATCACTTCACGGCAGTCAATAATTTCAATCAATTGAATATGCAACATGAATGCGGAATGCGAATCAAAACTATGCACATGCATGTGGTACCATAATCCAGCCAATAAATAGAGGCTTCACGACTAAAATTTGCCAATAAATAGAGGCATCAACGACTGTTGGAGACTCACTCCAGGGCCATCTGCCCTATAATGCAAATGCTATGCATGCGACGCAATGGTGAAAGCACAGACAGTCAATAACAATAATTATATCTCAGTACAACAACGACCTGAATCTCATCATTGGCCATAGGCCTACGACATAATATCCATGCCAAAAAATAGAGGCAATCCGACTATGTGTAACATCATCACCACACAACATCTGAGCCAATAATTTAGCCACCGAACAAGTTAACAGTTTAATAACTCAACAACTCGACAAATCAGCAATTTATTAATTTATTAATTCAACAATTCGACACTTAGCCACTTAATCAACAGTTGGCCACTTATGGGCCAAACGCGCCAAAGGCGCTAATCAGCCAACAAGACGGCAGCAAGCAACAATCAAACAACAGGCAACAGGCAGCCAGACTTGGCGCCTATGGCGCCCAGTGCGCCCAGCAACAATCAGACAACAGGCAACAGGCAGCCAGACTTGGCGCCCATGGCGCCCAGTGCGCCCAGCAACATCAGCAACACAAGCAACGGGCAGCCAGACGTGGCGCACATGGCGCCCAGTGCGCCCAGCAACATCAGCAACACAACCAACGGGCACCCAAACATGGCGCCCATTGCGCCAGCAACAACAACAGGGCAGCCAGACTTGGCGCCCATGGCGCCCAGTGCGCCAGCACCAACAACAGGGCAGCCAGACTTGGCGCCCATGGCGCCCAGTGTGCCAGCAACAACAACAGGGAAGCCATACTTGGCGCCCATGGCGCCCAGTGTGCCAGCAACAACAACAGGGCAGCCAGACTTGGCGCCCATGGCGCCCAGTGCGCCAGCACCAACAACAGGGCAGCCACACTTGGCGCCCATGGCGCCCAGTGCACCAGCAACAACAACAGGGCAGCCACACTTGGCGCCCATGGCGCCTAGTGCGCCAGCACCAACAACAGGGCAGCCAGACTTGGCACCCATGGCGCCCAGTGCGCCAGCACCAACAACAGGGCAGCCAGACTTGGCTCCCATGGCACCCAGTGCGCCAGCAACAACAACAGGGCAGCCATACTTGGCGCCCAGAACATCAGCAACGGCTCCCAGTGCGCCAGCAACAACAACAGGGTAGCCATACTTGGCGCCCAGAACATCAGCAACGGCGCCCATGGCGCCCAGCAACAACAGGGGCAGCCACACCTGGCGCCCAACAACAACAGCAATGGCGCCCATGGCGCCCAGCAACAACAGGGGCAGGGCGCCTTGGGCGCCTAGGGCTCCATCAATCATACCAAATCGTTTTCCTTATAAACATGGCAAAGCACAAATTTAATTCTAGGGCTAATAACATAGAACACCAATCACACAACAATTGTTCAACAAGGCAACATAAATATATGATCATACATGGTGACAACTTATCAAACCCTAACCCCTACATAAAACCATTCATAGGGCCCATTATAGAGCTAGAACCCCACCCTTACCTTAGCCTTGAAGGATTCAAAGTTCCTTGCCCTATTCCTCTCCTCTTGCGTCGTTCCTCTCTCTTTCCCTCTTGTCCGTCGCGCCCTTCTCTTGTGCTCTCTCTCAAACCTTTTTGTTTTTCTTCTAAGTGAGCAAACCCTAACCTAATTTTCCCTCTTATAATCTCACTTAGTCTTATGGGCTTTTCTTAGCTTAATTTGACTTAACATCATGGGCTTTCTTTAACACCTCTCATTTTACTACTCCTAACCCTAACAATAGGCCCACATGTACTAGCATATTATTATTCTATTATTTTTGTACCACTTAATTCCTAAATGATTTAATTAAATAATTAATCAATTATTTAGGGGCGTTACATCAGAAGTAATGATCACAGGCAATGTATCATTTTCCCCTAAATAGGCATACTTCAAATTCTTGGGCAGCTCTTTAAGTTCAAGTGAAGGGGGCTGTTCAATTGATGGAATGTTCTTCTTGAGACTTGAGTCTTCCATCTCCAAAGACTCCTACTTCCTTGCCCAAATTTCTTTGACAGCTGATTCATCATTTAACACACCTTCTTCCACAAGCTCTTCTTTTTTAGTTTCAGCAAGAGCCTTGACCAGATGGTCACTATACTTGTGAAAGTGTTTCTAAACCTCAACATAAAGAGAGACCACATTAGAACACTCCTCCGTCCCTTGCTCAGGAAACTTGAGAGCATTCATCACATTGAATTTGATCTCTTGGTCATTGACCCTCATGGTAAATTCTCCTTTCTGCACATCAATGAGAGTCTTCCCTGTAGCTAAGAATGGTCTTCCTAGAATGATAGGTACCTCCTTATCTGCATCAAAATCAAGAATAACAAAATCTGCAGGAAAAACAAACTTGTCAACTTTAATAAGCACATCCTCTATTATCCCTTCAGGATATGCAATGGACCTATCAGCTAACTGAAGGGTAACAGTGGTGGGTCTAGCAAATCCAATACCAAGCTGCGTAAATATAGATTTGGGCATCAAATTGATGCTTGCACCCAAATCAAATAGAGCACGGCCAGTATAGGATTCCCCAATAGAACAAGGGATAGTGAAGCTGCAAAGGTCCTTCAATTTTTTTGGAAGCTTGTTCTGCATGATCATACTACACTCTTCTGTCATTGCTACAGTTTCAAATTACCCCAATCTTCTCCTTTTAGTTAGCACATCCTTCATAAACTTTGCATAATTGGGCATTTGTTGAAGTGCTTCAACCAAAGGGACATTGATGTGAAGTTGTTTCAGCACCTCTAAGAATTTGCCAAATTGCTTGTCATGCTGAGCTTTCTTTAACCTTTGTGGAAATGGTGGTGCTGGCACAGCTTGATCAATATTAGGTGATGGTACTGGTGCAGCATCAGTTGCTGCAGCATCAGCTGTGACAGCATCTGTTGTGTCATTTTTTTCTTTTCATTTTGTACCACCATCGGTATCAATTGATGGCTCCATCAAATCCTTCCCACTCCTCAAAGATATAGCCTTGGAAGTCTCCTTCCCTTTTGAATATGAAGCTTCGGTAGTGGAAGGTAATGATCCAATAGGCCTTTGGGTGAGAGCAGTGGCTATTCGGCCAATTTGATTCTCCAAGTTCTTGATAGCAGCCTCTTGAGTTTGGTACCGAGTCTTGGTTTCATTCATGAAATCTTTAAGCATAGCTTCCATAGAATTACCACCCAAGATTGTAGGTATTTGAATAAGGGTTATGATTTCTGTTGTACCCAACATAGTTGACTGAGATAGGGTTAGCTGGGCATTCTTCATATAGGTGACCTCCACCACAGTAAACACAACTTTTGCTTCTGGTGTAGCTTCTGTCGCTGCAGCAACAAGTGCTACAGCACTAAGTGCACTTAAATTTTTGATCATATTGGTACGGGATGCAACCTGAGCAGATAAAGCGGTGACTTCACTCACTTCATGCATCCCAGCCACTTTCTTTTGAGCACTCACCCTGGCTGTAGGCCATTGGTAACTATTTGCAGCAATTGTATCAATGAGATTATAAGCATCAGCGTATGAACCATTCAGCATAACTCCTCTAGAAGATGCATCAAGCATAAGCCTAGTCTGAGGTTCCAAACCATTGTAAAAGGTTTCCATTTGAACAACCACAGGCAACCCATTATGGGGGCATTTTCTCAGCGGTTCTTCAAATCTTTCTCATGCCTCAAACAGTGTTTCAAATTCAGTTTGTCTAAAAGAGGTAATTTCAGTTCTTATCCTGGCATTTTTGATAGGTGGAAAATATTTAATCATGAACTTTTCAGCCATTTCATTCCAAGTAGTGATAGAGTTAGGCTCTAAGGAATTTAACCAAGCCTTAGCTCTATCCTTCAAGGACTATGGAAAAATTTTGAGCTTAAAAGCATCATCAGAAACACCAAGGAGTATGAAATTACTACAAACTTCTACAAATTGTTTTAAATGCAAGTGGGGATCCTCAGTGGGTCCTCCACCAAATTGACCAATTGTTTGAAGCATTTGAAACATCATAGGCTTAAATTCAAAATGAGTTGTGGCAAGTTCAGGCCTTACTATGCTAGTTCGCATAGTTTGAGGGTCAAAAACAGCATAATCCCTCATAGGTTTGTCCCTGTCATTAGCCATGCCTATGACTGTTTGATTTATTACCTCTTGCTGATAAAGCTGCCCATTAGGTTGATCTAGTTCAGGTTCCATTATGTTTTGAACCTTGAGGTGATGCAATCTGAGGTTCATGTACAGAGGCCATGACAACAACTCTTCCAAATTAAATTAGTCCTGGATTACTATTTATCCTTCGCAACCTTCAGAACAATCTTTCTATCTCTGGATCCAACTGAAATTCCGGTGTGGACTATATGTGCATATGCTGCAGTAGCTAGTGCAGTAGCAACAGATGCTGTAGCAACAAAAACAGAACAGAACAAAGAATTAGAAAACAAAAAATCACTAACGTACTAACTAATTAAACAGTCAATTAAACTTTTCAATCCCCGGCAACGGCGCCAAAAACTTGTTGTGTGAAAACATGTGCAAGTATACACAGTCCAACAAGTAGTATAATGATAAATAGAGATCGTTCCCACGAGGATTGAAGCCTAAATAGTGTTTAATTAGGCTAGCAAATTAGTGAGGGAAAATAAATTGACACAAGTTTTGACAACATCTTTAAATAAAAAATTTAAGTAAAGGGGTATGGAAATCAGAGTTGAGAATGAGTTGGAATGTGTTCACTATGAAAATCCCTTAAAGTGCACTAATGCTGCATCTTATGCTGCAGCATTAGGTGCGGTCGCAACAGTTGCTATTTTTCACATACATTCACCCTAGGCTACTTACGCACCCACAGTGTTCACCTTATGGATTTTTCTCTCCAATGTCTAGGGTTTAAGCAAGGAGTATTAAAGTGTTCCTTAACACTCACTATCCATATTATCTTTTGAGATCTATTTATAAACCTTTACATAATTTACAAATGCTACTTGAAATTAGTTGGCCATTCCTAATTTAAGATGGAAATATTAATTTTGAAAATGATAAAATGCTTAACCATCAAACACACTTCATTAAATGTACTAAAACTTCATTACATAGATCCCAACATTCCAACTACGAGTATTTAGCTCATAATGAATAAACCACACAAGAAAACTAACTTAAACATAAATGCTAAAGTCATAAATAAGAAATACAAGGAAGGAATTATACTAAGATGAAGAAACCGAAGGTAGGCTCCAAGATTTGAGGCTTGGAGATACGAATCATCTCCCAAGATAGCAATTCTCCAAGTATGGTTAGCTCCTGTCGTTGCTGCTGCAACACTTTCAGCAATGATCTTCCTGGTTTAGTAATTTGAGGTAGCTTCGGTACAAAAATGGTAGTAAGCTATTTCTATACTTTCTCCTTTCAGACCTAGCATCATAAATGAAGAGGAAGGGCAGTCTTTATATAGTGCTAGGGTACATGATCCAAGAAAACCCTAATTGGAGGCGTCCCTTGTCCTATTGCGTGCCCAAAACTACATGTGCCCATCAAAAAGGTAGAATATTCTCTGTCCAAGTGCTGACATCTTAGGTAGTGCGCCCATCCTTAACTACCAGCTGGAATGCGCTAAAATCAGCGCTTCCAACATTCTCTCTCATCTTGCACAGGAATGCATTGTTGTGGAAAATGTTGCTGCAGTAATGAACACACAAATCAAAGCACAAAAATGGGCACCAAACTGCCAAAGATCACTAACCCAGGAATGCAACCTTCACTAATCAAAACAAGATATTATACTCAAGAATGTATTAATCACTAATCAGAACATACAATGATTTATACTCAAGAATGTATTAATAACTCTTATAAATAAGAGTTATCAGTGAGCCATGTGCAATGTGCTCCTAAGAAAGGCGAGGTAACTGTGGTAGCTAATGAGAGGAATGATCTAATTCCTACAAGAACAGTCAGAGGTTGGAGGATCTGTATGGACTATAGAAAACTAAACAAAGCTACAAAGAAAGATCATTTTCCCTAACCATTCATTGATCACATGCTGGATAGATTGGCTGGTAAAATTTTTTATTGTTTCTTGGATGGCTACTCTGGTTACAATCAGATAGCCATTGTGCCTGAAGATCAATAGGAAATTACTTTTACATGCCATTATCTTACTTCTGCCTTTAGAAGAATACTATTTGGGTTATGTAATGCACCAACCACAATTTAAAGGTGTATGATGTCAATTTTTTCTGAGTTCATTGAGAAGTCTATGGAACTGTTCATGGATGATTTCTCAGTCTTTGGGGAATCATTCCAATTGTGTCTCAATAACTTGGAAGAAATTTTGGATAGATGTGAAGAGAATAATCTGGTTCTAAACTGGGACAAATTACACTTCATGGTACAAGAAGGGATTGTCTTGTCATAGAATTTCAAAGAAGGGAATTGTGGTTGATAGAGCTAAAGTTGAGGTGATTGAGAAGATGCCTCCTCCTACCAATGTGAAGAGTGTAAGAAGCTTTCTAGGGCATGCTGTAACACCCCTTTTCTAATAACTTTATTTTTAAATAAAATCAGAGTCTCCTTTTTTTTTTTTGAAAACAATTCAAGCGAGTGCTACATTTACTTCATAAATAACAAGATACATAACACCATGAGAAAAATGTTTAGTTCGCATCAACTAAAACCAATCACCATCAGCAGTGGAATAAATATGAGTTCTAAAACTTAAAACCAATACATCACCAATCAAATCTAACAGTTTAGGAAAAATAATGCATAAACATAGGACACCCCCCCTGGTGCTACGTATCAGAGAGTGACACTTCCTAACAGACGAAGGCATGAAGGAATCCTTCACTCGATATTACCTGCACGTTGCCGACATAAGAAGCAACATAAAGGCAGTAGGGTGAGTCTCTTTTCATAATTAATAACATATGAGAATTAAGCAATGCATAGGAAAAAGGAAACCAGGCACACCAATTCACAACAATGGGGACAATCAAATCAGCATTCTCATTCCAATCAGCACTATACAATATATGATTATGCATGTAATGCAACCCAAACTCCACGGGTACATGCATGTCGGATCCGTCACCAAATACAAATAGGCCGTAGCCTCTGCTCACCAAATAAAATTAGGCCGTAGCCTCTGCTCACCAATAATGCACATGCTTCATGAGGTGTTATGGAGAATGCATCACAACACACCACCAATCAATCAATTCACATTTTAAATTCTAGTCTCACCATAGTGCATTAATTAACTCACCAAATCAAAATTAGGCCGAAGCCTCTGCTCACCAATCTCACCTCATCATCACTCACCAATTCAGCTCACCACTCACAACAACACCAATTCAAATAGACCAACTCAGGACATTGACACGACATAGGAAAAAATGGAGGAAAACAGTCATTTAGATACTTGAACACCATCAGCCAGAAACACCAGTAAAAATAATTTATTTTTGCATAAAATTGAGACTATTGGATAGACACTGAAATTAGCTTCAAAACGCATTTCGAACCGTTGAATTTGGATAACCGAGTCAAAAGTTACATTAAAAACAGTTTAGGAAAAATGTTAGACATCCTGGAAACTGGCGCATGGGCGCTGGGCGCCCAGGGGCAACACAGCGCTTGGCGCATGGGCGCTTGGCGCCCAGGAGAAGCAACACGCACAGGCGCATGGGCGCTGGCGCCCAGGAACAACACGCGCAACAGCGCACAGGCGCTAGGCGCCCAGGGGAACAACACGCGCACAGCGCACAGGCGCTGGACGCTAGGCGCCCAGGAAGGCAACACGCGCATAGGCGCTGGCGCCCAGAAGCAACAACGCGCACAGGCGCGCCCAGGGAACAGCAGCAACATGGCGCCCAAGCACTAGGCGCCTAAGACCAACTTGCAACAGAACTCATTTTTCTTCGAAATTTATTTTACACGAGCCAAATTCTCAGGACATGAAAACTCAATAAAAATTTTGTCAAAAGCTGAACATTATTTTTGGCGCCCATGCACTAGGCACCTAGTGAAAATACGCAACTCAACTCCTTTCTTGACCAAAATCAGTTTTCATGAGCCATTTTACATAAGTATAAAAACCTGAAAACAATTTTCACAAAACTATCACCAGAACTTTGGGGCCCTTGGCGCCCATGGCTCAAGCAACGAGTGCCAAAACTGGCAGCACAGGAACACAGGATGGCAACACAGGCAACAGGGACAGCAACACAGAATGGCAACACAGTGACACAGAATTTTGGAAAACTGGCGCAGCACACTGCTGGGCGCCTGGCGCCCATGACTAGGCGCAACACTGAAAATTTCAGCAACAAGCCTATGGCGCCCAAGGCGCCTAGGGGCTCCTAAACAGAATTTTTCTCACTTTCATTCACCAAACTAAATTCATCAAAACGCCCAATTATATATATATTTCTAACATGTCACCATGATTCTCAATTTCACTACATAATCACCAAATAATCATATACTCAAACATATGGTCTACAATTCGCATTTTACCACAATTCAATCATCAATCATAAAATTCTCAACATAATAATTCAACAACAACATCACAATATTATAATTCCTCAACAACAACACAATTTAATCATGGAACTAACCTAGGACCCTAACCCTAAGCAATTCATAATTCGCATACTCATTAAGAACAAAAAGAGGACCCCCTAACCTTATGGAAGTCGAATTTGCTAGCCAAGCTCCAAGTGAAGAATGCGAACCACCAATGATCCTCCTCCTCTTCTCTATGAGCTTCGCCCCTTTCTTCTTCTCCTCTTCGCAACTCTCTTCTCACTCCCTCTTACGTTTCTTTTTCTTTCTTTTCTCACTTGGGTGAATTGCCACTAACTCCCTAGACCCCAATGAATTCGACTCCTATGCCAAAGAAATGGGCCACGGGCCTAATTGTGGATCACGAGCCCTTGCTCGCACCACTTAAATAGTGACAACACCCCCTAATAAAAATAAAATAAAATAATTAAACTCGAATTATTTAATTAAATTAAATAAATATTGTAAGCCTTAAATAATTTAATTAAATAAATAATTAAATTATTTTGGGGCGTTACAACTCTCCCCCACTTAGAATATTTTGTCCTCGAAATTACCTGAATCAAACAACTCCGGATATGCCTCCCGCATCTTGCTCTCCAGCTCCCAAGTCATACTCTCACCAGCAGCTCCTAACCAAACCACTTTCACCAAAGGAATTTCTTTCCCTCTCAGAGTCTTCACTTCTCTATCTTCAATCCGCACAGGCATAGTCTCCACGGTGAGATTATCCCGCACCTCTACTTCATCCATCTGAATCACATGGGACGGGTCCGGAACATACTTTCGAAGTTGTGACACGTGAAACACATCATGCAAGTTCGAAAGATTAGGCGGCAAAGCCACCCTATATGCAACACTTCCCACCCTCTCCGTAATCTGATACGGACCAATGAAACGGGGAGTTAACTTCTTAGATTTCAAGGCACGCCCAACACCAGTCACCGGAGTGACTCTCAGGAACACATGATCACCGGCCTGAAACTCTAAATCCTTCCTTCTCTTATCATAATAGCTCTTTTGTCGACTCTGCGACGCTTTCATCTTCTCACGGATTAATTTTACCTTCTCAGTTGTTTCTCGCACAATCTCAGGCCCCAACACTGCACTCTCCCCAGATTCATACCAACACAACGGAGTCCTACATCTCCGGCCATACAATGCCTCGAACGGTGCCATACCAATACTAGAGTGAAAACTGTTGTTATAGGTGAATTCTATCAACGAAAGATGAGAATCCCATGAACCTCCCTGCTCAAGAACACATGCCCTCAACAAGTCCTCTAACGACTGAATAGTCCTCTCCGTCTGACCATCTGTCTGCGGATGATAAGCGGAGCTCAACCTCAACTTAGAACCCAAAGCTTCCTGCAAACTCTTCCAAAATTCATAGGTGAATCTTGGATCTCTATCAGATACAATACTAAGCGGAACGCCATGCAACTTCACAATAGTCTTGATGTAGATTCCTGCCAACTTTGGAACTGGATAAGTCATATTAATTGGTAAGAAATGAGCAGACTTAGACAACCTGTCTACAACCACCCATATAGCATCAAACCCTCTCACTGTATTTGGCAAACCAGTTACAAAATCCATGGAAATGCTATCCCATTTCCATTCCGGAATCTCCAATGGTTGCATCAACCCCGCAGGCTTCTGATGCTCAATCTTAGACTTCTGACAAGTCAGACACGAATACACAAACTGCGCCACATCCTTCTTCATACCAGGCCACCAGAACATTCTCTTCAAATCTTGGTACATTTTCGTAGCCCCGGGATGAATACTCAACTTGCTTCTGTGGCTCTCCTCAAGAATCATTCTCTTCATCTCAGCATCGTCAGGAATGCAGATCCTATCTCTGAATCTCAATACACCTTGGGAATCTAACTTGAAATCTCCATCCACATCTTGATCATTCACAACCAACAGGTCTACCAACTTTACATCTGACTTTTGTGCTTCTCGAATACTAACCAAAAATTCATTGCCGATCTTCAACATCCCCAATCTGACACTCTGCGGTGTCACTTCACAAACCAGACTCATGTCCCGAAACTGCTCAATCAATTCTAACTCTTTCACCATCATAGCCGACATATGCAAACTCTTCCGACTTAAAGCATCAGCCACGACATTAGCTTTGCCGGGGTGATAGTTCAAGCCGAAATCATAATCCTTCAGCAATTCTAACCAACGTCTCTGTCTCATATTTAGCTCCTTCTGATCAAACAAGTATTTCAAACTCTTATGGTCGCTAAACACTTCAAATCTGGTACCATACAGATAGTGCCTCCAAATTTTCAGCACAAACACAATCGCAGCCAGCTCTAAATCATGAGTAGGGTAGTTCTTCTCATGGGTCCTCAACTGTCTGGACGCATAAGCTACTACCTTACCCTCTTGCATCAATACACCTCCCAAACCCATCTTGGAAGCATCACAATATACTACAAACGGTCGATCAGGAACAGGCAAAGTCAAAACGGGTGATGTAGTCAACCTCTTTTTCAACTCATTGAAGCTCTCCTCACAGCGAGCATCCCACACAAAAGCTTTTCCCTTACACGTCAATTGAGTCAACGGAAGTGCCAACTTCGAGAAGCCTTCAATAAATCTCCTGTAATAACCAGCTAATCCCAAGAAGCTTCTGATTTCTGTAACTGACTTCGGGCTCTCCCATTGAGACACAGCATCAACCTTGGCTGGGTCCACAGCTATACCATTACCAGAGATAATATGACCAAGGAAACCTACTTCATTCAGCCAGAACTCACACTTAGACAATTTTGCATACAATTTCTTTTCTTTCAATACTTCCAGCACTAACCTCAAATGTTCTGAGTGCTCCTCTTCTGTCTTAGAATACACCAGAATGTCGTCAATAAACACAACTACAAACCGATCCAAGTAACTATGAAAGGTACGATTCATGTACTCCATAAACACACCCGGCGCATTGGTAACCCCAAACGGCATAACAGAATACTCATAGTGCCCATATCTCGTTCTGAAAGCGGTTTTCTGAATGTCTTCATCCTTTACCTTGATCTGGTGATAACCCGACCTCAAATCGATTTTACTAAACACCTTAGCACCTACCAACTGGTCCATCAGATCATCAATTCTGGGAAGCGGATACCTGTTCTTTATTGTCACTTTGTTCAATTGCCTATAATCGACACAAAGTCTCATGCTCCCGTCCTTCTTTTTCACTAACAATACCGGAGCACCCCACGGTGACACACTTGGCCTTACAAATTTCTTCTCAAGCAGATCTTCTAATTGCTTTTTCAATTCAGACAACTCTGAGGCTGACATTCGGTACGGTGCCATAGACACAGGCCTAGTACCAGGTATAAGATCAATGGCAAACTCAACCTCCCTCTCTGGCGGAACACTTGGAATTTCATCTGGGAACACTTCAGGGAACTCACACACTACTTGAACCCTTTCAATGATTGCCTGATTCTCAGCAGACAATGACGCCATCAAGGCAAACAGATGAACTCCCTCCTTCATTACCTTATGCAAATGACCAGCAGGCAACAACACTGATTCTTCCTCTTCGGGAGGAAAGAAACTCACAGATCTCCGGAAACAATTAATATGCACATGGTTAAATACTAACCAGTCCATACCAAGAATGACATCCAACCCTCCCAACGGCAAACAAATAAGATCAACAAGAAAATTTCTGCCGAAGATTGACAGAGGGCACTTAGCACACACAAGAGAGGTAGTTACTGAACCCTTAGCTGGAGTGTCAATAACCATCTCCCTCATCATAGAAGATAAAACAAGGTCCAATTTCTCAGCACACAAAGCAGCAATAAAAGAATGCGTAGCACCAGTATCAATAATAGCAATCAAGGGAATACCATTAATAAAACATGTACCTCGAATCTCATTAGTGTCCTCTGATCCTGCGAGAGCAAACACCTTTCCATGGGACTTCTCTTTCTTCGGTTTAGTACACTTAGTACTAATATGACCTGATTCTCCGCAATTGTAGCACACCACATCCCTTTTCTCACATTTCGCAGCCACATGACCCTCTTTACCGCATTTGAAACATTTATTATCCGAGCAGTCAAAACTCTTGTGACCCGGCTTGCCACACCTGTAGCACACAACCTTCGCAGGGGCATCTCCCCCACTTGTTTTCTTATTATCAGCATACCTCTGCTTACCCTTACCAGCTGGAGCCTCATACGGTTTACCCCGGTTCTGAAATTTACCCCTCAGATCCCTCATGACCCTGGAGTGAGCATTACTATCATCCTCATATATTGTAACATCCGCAAAATAATTAGTAGAATTATTTGGATGTTAATCCAATTAAATTAATTTAGTACTTAACTGGTAAATTTATCGAGTGCTAAAATTATTTATTGGTTGTCATCGGATCGTTAACCGGATAATACGGACCAAGGAATTTTTGGAATCGAAATAGGAGATTTCGATCGATATGGTAATTTGACCGCGTTACAACAAATATATTAATAAATATATATATGTATGCGTATGTGAGTGAAGAGAAGAAAAACAATTAATTAAAAAGAAAGAAGAGAAAGAAGAAGGCAGCGAGAGACAGAGAGAAAAGAGAGGAAAAAGAAAAGAAGAGAAAAGAAAGGGGAAGGAGGAAGAAGAGGAAAAAGGGAAGAGTTAGGCTCAACAAAACGACTTCCGTCCAACACGAAAAATGTTCATCGCTACTTCCTCTTCGTTTTGGTACCAATTTCGTGACGATCAGCTCACTCTCTCTCACTTGGCCATTTTCGTTTTTTTTTGGAGCTTTTGTGGGAAATCCGATTTTGGGTTGGTTTTGAAGGTTTAGGTTCGGTTAGGAGCGAGCCCAAGGATGATGGATCGTTGATTGAGGTTCGATTGAAAGATTGGAAGCGAGTTGGGTGATTTGGGGTTTTTGTGAATAGTGTCATGGAGGTGAGAGGAGGAAGATGATGAATAGTGTCCGTGGAGAATTTCGGGGAAATCGGTATTTCGGTCAAAATGAGGTTTCGCGATCGAGTGGGAAGCTTTGGAAGCGGATTGGGTATCGCCGGAGCAGGGAGCGTTCGTGTGGCTACTCAGTGATTTCGGCTCGAACGAGGTTCACGCTTCAAGGGTGAGTTCTACTCACGTTTAGGATTTTTGTTTTTCGAATTAATTGACTGATCGTTTTATCGCTTTCGCTGGTCTGGAATATTACTTGATATTGTCTGTTTCGGGTTAGGAATCGACCGGAGCGAGTCTCGAGTTATGTCGTGTTGAAACAGAATTTTTGGTGGTTTGATTTCGAAAGATTTTGACTTAAAAACCGTTAATTGGAAAATATGCCGTTTTTGATAAAATCCGTTTTGATTGAGTTTTTGATTGGGTTGATTGATTGTGTGGTTTTAGTTGGGTCTATTTTGTTGGTTGTTTGGTCTGTTTTCGATCGGAACGAGTATCGGGATCAATCGGAAAGCAATTTTTCATAAAACAGGCCATTTTTGCAATGCTGTCAAATGAGCACGACCCGTGCGTCCAGGGGCACGACCCGTGCGCCTTGTTCTGTCCAAAATTTTCAAAGTGCCCAAAATGATTCCGTTTCGATTCCAATCCTCTTCTAATCCTTTCCTAACCCTTTAATAATGATATTAGGCTTATAATGCCATGATTTTGGGTATGATTTAAAAGGGTTTCGTAAAATAAGTTCGAAGTTGGAATTGTCTCGAAAAACCGAATAATACCATACGTGTGCGGATATGTTTTATTGATAACTTTTGATCCGGGAACCCGATTGAGGTGTTCTAAGATGCGTTGGAAAGCTTATTCAGAGGCCTAACTGAATATTCTATTTTTAAGGCAAAATGAATTGTTTTTAATATGGAAAATTGTGTCGAAAAGCGGTCAACTAGAGTGCGAGTGTGAACTTGGTTTTTATAAAAAGAAAATGTGGATTAAGTGTTTCATTGATTGTCTGATTTGATGGACCGTGGGTTCATAGTATTGTAGATATACGTGTATAGTATATCGAGTTGGGTGACGACCCATGTATAACATACTAGGCGGGGCAGTCATGATCCCTTACCCTAGGCTCCATGCCAATAGGAGAATGTACTATTGGTAGGGGGGTTCACCGGGGTTTAGCGGTTACGCAGTCGGTGTTATGTTAAAAGATTATTGTGCGATACACCGGGGTTTAGCAGTCATGCAGTCGGTGCCGCACTTTGTTTGTTGTGCGATACATCGGGGTTTAGCAGTCATGCAGTCGATGCCGCACTCTGTGATAACACGTTTACCGGGGATTAGCAGTCATGCAGTCGGTGCCGTGTTAAGTTAAAACGAATTTACTAATTGAACCGAGAGAGTTAGTAGGGGTCTCGGTAGAACTCACTGAGATTGTATCTCACTGTTTAAATGTTGTTGTTTTACAGATAAACAGGGACAGAAGAAACCTCAAAGGCACGAGTAGGTGGCCCCGAGTGATGGATGATGACTTAGTTTTACGTTTAAGTTTATTTCCCTTCTGTTGTCTGTGTATCACAATGCTATGGCATTAGTATTATGTTATCTTTCTTTCGCTTTCCTGTATGACTCTGACTACCATAGTTGCTGACAGGTTATGGTCTGAGTACCGTATGGTCTTGTTTGTATATAAGACTGTTTTGTTTTATTCAGCGAAAAATTTATAATGGTATTCAGTGTCTGAGCAGGAAATAATATCTCTGATGTATGTTTAAGGTGCACTTGGGTGTTTTTAATAAATAAAAATACCGGGGTGTTACAATTGGTATCAGAGCAGTTCGACCTAGTCGGACTTAGCTTAGGGTTGAGTCGATTCCTTGCTAGTCCTTTTGTAATTACACTTGTGATGCTAAGAGACATTGAGCCTGATCAACTTAATACTTAGTGCATCATAAGCGGAATTATGACTGGATGATCAAGATGCAATCCTCGACCACAATCGGAATCTTCAACCGGTGCAGCCTCGGGAAAGGTGACATGACGGTGGAACAATACACCGCTAGGTTTGAGGAGTTGTCTCAGTTTTACCAAGTGGTAAAGTAAGCTTCGGATGACGAACGGAGAATGCAGAAGTATAAGACGGGCATAAGTGCTTTTATGATTTATGGTCTCAGTTCTTATACTGCTACAAATTATGTTGCCTTAATGCAACCAGCATATGTCGCCGAGGATTATCTCATAGGGAGTATGGGAAAATAAGGAAGGTAGTTGAATTATCAACTCCGAATGCAAAGTCCTAAGATAAGTTCATTAAAGGAAAAGCAGATGCAATTCTTTGATTCTTCAAAGGTCAGAAGATGTTCCAACTGTGGAAAGCCTCACAGCGGTGATTGCAAGCGAAGATCTAATCGGTGCTATTATAGTAATGTAGAGGGTCACTATGGTAAAGCGTACCCCGTAAGGAAAAGTTCCAAGGAGTCACAAGCAGCTCTAAGGCAAGGACGAGTCAACACTCTGGATGTTTAGGCAGTTACAACTGCAGACAATCTACTGAGGGGTATGAGATCAGTTTTCAATAACCTCGTCTGTATATTAAATGATACGGGTGCAACCTATTGTTGTATATCCCGATCGCATGAGAATCGGTTGGGATTAGCCTTATCATCGCTATCCGAGCCAATAACTATCTTAACTGCGGCTAAGGGTCGTGTCCAGACCCAATCTTTGTGTCAGAATTGTCTACGTGTTATCGGAGACAGAACTTTCGTAGAAGAATTATTTGTTTGCCTGTGAGAAGTGTGGACACCATTTTGGGTATGAAATGGATGACTGCAAATCATGTTGCAATCGACTGTATTAATCAGCTATCAGCTTCGCTTCAGAGTCAGTTAAATTGCCTAGGACAAATTCTGAAACGGTTGCCTAGTTCACCTTAGACGGTCAATCTTCATTCCAAGGTGCGGAATGACATGTTAGTATGTTATCTGCATCCACTGAAACTAGTTTGGATTTGGCGAACATTCAGATTGTGAATGACTTTCTGGATGTTTTCACGATGAAGTTTCTTCTGAACCTCCTGACCGAGAGGTAGAATTCTCAATAGAATTGATTCCTGGTACAGGATCAATCTCTATTGCTCCTTATAGAATGTCTCCTTTAGAGCTGAAGGAACTGAAGTCTCAACTTGAGGAATTAATATCGAAGAGGTTTATCCGACCGAGTGCTTCTCCATGGGGTGCTCCGGTGTTGCTAGTCAAAAAGAAGGATGGTAGCATGAGATTGTGCATAGATTATCGACAACTCAACAAAGTGACGATCAAGAATAAATATCCATTGCCAAGGATAGACGACTTGCTCGACCAACTTCGGGGTGCCGTGGTATTTTCAAAAATTGATCTAAGGTCGGGTTATCATCAAATAAAGGTACGAGCCTTAGATATTCCGAAGACAGCTTTCCGTACGAGATATGGACATTACGAGTTCGTAGTGATGCCCTTCGGTTTGACTAATGCTCCAGCGGTATTCATGGATTACATGAACCGAGTATTCCATACTTATCTCGATCAGTTTGTAGTAGTTTTTATTGATGATATCTTGGTGTACTCTAAGACCATTGAGGACCATGTTCAACATCTCCGCATTGTTCTGAACGTACTCCGAGAAAAGAAATTGTATGCTAAGCCGTCGAAGTGTGACTTCTGGATGCCGGAAGTGAAATTTTTGGGACACGTGATTTCCCAATCGGGAGTTGCTGTGGATCCCAGTAAAGTAGAAGCGGTGTTGAACTGGGAACGACCAACATCTGTTACAGAAATAAGAAGTTTCTTGGGTCTAGCTGGTTACTACAGGAGGTTTATCCAAGGTTTTTCACAATTGGTTCTTCCACTTACTCGGTTGACTCGCAAGGCCCAACCGTTTATATGGAATGCCGATTGTGAGGAATGTTTTCAAGAGTTGAAGGTTAGGTTGACTTCTGCTCCAATCCTAATTCTTCCAGATCCGTCTTTGGATTTTCAAATTTACAGCGATGCTTCTGGGAAGGGTTTGGGGTGTTTTCTCATGCAGAACCAACAAGTTGTAGCTTATGCCTCCAGACAGTTGAAGACTCGTGAAGAGAATTATCCGACTCATGATTTGGAGTTGGCAGCTATTGTGTACGCACTGAAGATTTGGAGACATTACCTGTATGGGTCTCGTTTCGAAGTCTTTAGTGATCATAAAAGCTTGAAATATCTGTTTGACCAGAAGGAGTTGAATAACAGGCAGAGAAGATGGGTGGAGTTTCTGAAGGATTATGACTTCGAACTGAAGTATCATCCGGGAAAAGCTAATGTTGTAGCCGATGCACTAAGTAGGAAATCCATTCATATAGCAGGATTAATGATGCATGAAATGGAATTGTTGGAGTCTTTCCGGGACTTAAATGTGGATTCAAAGCCAAAAAGGAACCGGTTGGTGTTGAGCCACATGAGGATCTCTAGTTCCATAAGGGATTCTATTCGCTTAGCACAGGAAGTTGATATGAAACTACAATCACAGAAAGTGATGCCAGACTTTACCGAAGATAGTGATGGAGTTATTTGTTTCAACGGTAGGATCTGTGTGCCTGATAATGAAGAGATTAAAAAGCAAGTGCTTGAAGAAGCACACCGAAGTTTATTTTCTGTACATCCTGGATCCACCAAGATGTATAGAGATTTAAAACAAATGTATTGGTGGCCGGGAATGAAGTTAGAAATTGCTGAATTCGTATCACAATGCTTAACTTGTCAAAAAGTTAAGATAGAACATCAGAAGCCTGCTGGTCTGCTACGGTCACTAGACGTGCCAGTATGGAAATGGGAAGACATTTCTATGGATTTTGTAATGGCATTGCCAAGGTCTCATGCCGGTAACGACTCCATTTGGGTAGTTGTGGATCGGTTAACCAAATCAGCTCATTTTATTCCAGTTCGTTCCAGCAGTAAAGTATCCAAGTTAGCTGAGGTGTATTTGAAGAACATAGTAAGGTTACATGGGGTTCCTACCAGTATAGTGTCGGATCGAGATCCGAAATTCACTTCTCGATTTTGGAAAGCTCTGAATGAAGCATTGGGAACTAAAGTACTTCTTAGTACCGCTTATCACCCGCAGACAGACGGTCAGACCGAGAGAACTATCCAGACCTTAGAGGATATGCTTAGGGCCTCGGTGCTTGATAACGGGAAGAAATGGGAGGATCATCTTCCATTGGTGGAATTCTCATATAACAACAGTTATCATTCCAGTATCGGAATGGCACCTTATGAAGCTTTGTATGGTAGGAAATGCAGGACTCCATTGTGTTGGTGGGAAGTAGGTGAGAACCGATTATTAGGACCCGAGGTGATTCAAGACACTACTGAAAAGATCCGCCAGATCAGGGAAAGAATGAAAGCCGCTCAAAGTAGGCAAAAGAGCTATGCTGATAAAAGAAGAAGGCCGTTGGAATTTGAGTCGGGCGATCATGTGTTTTTGAGATTATCACCAACAATTGGCACAGGTAGGGCATTACGGGTGAAGAAACTCAGTCCTCGGTATATTGGACCTTTCCAGATAATCGAGCGAATAGGGCCTCTTGCATACCGTATTGCGTTGCCTCCACCATTGTCAAATCTGCATGATGTATTCCATGTGTCTCAGCTGCGGAAGTACATTCCCGATCCAAGTCAACCGTTAGATTTTGAAACGATTGATCTTCGACCGGACTTGTCCTTCCAACCTAATCCGAATTACATCATGGAACGTGGCGAGAGGACGCTACGGACAAAGTCAATTCCCATTGTCAAGGTGGTATGGGATGGTTTTTCCGCCGAGGAAGCTACTTGGGAGTTGGAGGACGATATGCGGACTCGGTATCCGTATTTGTTCTCTTGAGGTACGTTGTGTTTAATTTTGAGGACAAAATTCTTTCAAGTTGGGGAGAATGTAACATCCGCAAAATAATTAGTAGAATTATTTGGATGTTAATCCAATTAAATTAATTTAGTACTTAACTGGTAAATTTATCGAGTGCTAAAATTATTTATTGGTTGTCATCGGATCGTTAACCGGATAATACGGACCAAGGAATTTTTGGAATCGAAATAGGAGATTTCGATCGATATGGTAATTTGACCGCGTTACAACAAATATATTAATAAATATATATATGTATGCGTATGTGAGTGAAGAGAAGAAAAACAATTAATTAAAAAGAAAGAAGAGAAAGAAGAAGGCAGCGAGAGACAGAGAGAAAAGAGAGGAAAAAGAAAAGAAGAGAAAAGAAAGGGGAAGGAGGAAGAAGAGGAAAAAGGGAAGAGTTAGGCTCAACAAAACGACTTCCGTCCAACACGAAAAATGTTCATCGCTACTTCCTCTTCGTTTTGGTACCAATTTCGTGACGATCAGCTCACTCTCTCTCACTTGGCCATTTTCGTTTTTTTTTGGAGCTTTTGTGGGAAATCCGATTTTGGGTTGGTTTTGAAGGTTTAGGTTCGGTTAGGAGCGAGCCCAAGGATGATGGATCGTTGATTGAGGTTCGATTGAAAGATTGGAAGCGAGTTGGGTGATTTGGGGTTTTTGTGAATAGTGTCATGGAGGTGAGAGGAGGAAGATGATGAATAGTGTCCGTGGAGAATTTCGGGGAAATCGGTATTTCGGTCAAAATGAGGTTTCGCGATCGAGTGGGAAGCTTTGGAAGCGGATTGGGTATCGCCGGAGCAGGGAGCGTTCGTGTGGCTACTCAGTGATTTCGGCTCGAACGAGGTTCACGCTTCAAGGGTGAGTTCTACTCACGTTTAGGATTTTTGTTTTTCGAATTAATTGACTGATCGTTTTATCGCTTTCGCTGGTCTGGAATATTACTTGATATTGTCTGTTTCGGGTTAGGAATCGACCGGAGCGAGTCTCGAGTTATGTCGTGTTGAAACAGAATTTTTGGTGGTTTGATTTCGAAAGATTTTGACTTAAAAACCGTTAATTGGAAAATATGCCGTTTTTGATAAAATCCGTTTTGATTGAGTTTTTGATTGGGTTGATTGATTGTGTGGTTTTAGTTGGGTCTATTTTGTTGGTTGTTTGGTCTGTTTTCGATCGGAACGAGTATCGGGATCAATCGGAAAGCAATTTTTCATAAAACAGGCCATTTTTGCAATGCTGTCAAATGAGCACGACCCGTGCGTCCAGGGGCACGACCCGTGCGCCTTGTTCTGTCCAAAATTTTCAAAGTGCCCAAAATGATTCCGTTTCGATTCCAATCCTCTTCTAATCCTTTCCTAACCCTTTAATAATGATATTAGGCTTATAATGCCATGATTTTGGGTATGATTTAAAAGGGTTTCGTAAAATAAGTTCGAAGTTGGAATTGTCTCGAAAAACCGAATAATACCATACGTGTGCGGATATGTTTTATTGATAACTTTTGATCCGGGAACCCGATTGAGGTGTTCTAAGATGCGTTGGAAAGCTTATTCAGAGGCCTAACTGAATATTCTATTTTTAAGGCAAAATGAATTGTTTTTAATATGGAAAATTGTGTCGAAAAGCGGTCAACTAGAGTGCGAGTGTGAACTTGGTTTTTATAAAAAGAAAATGTGGATTAAGTGTTTCATTGATTGTCTGATTTGATGGACCGTGGGTTCATAGTATTGTAGATATACGTGTATAGTATATCGAGTTGGGTGACGACCCATGTATAACATACTAGGCGGGGCAGTCATGATCCCTTACCCTAGGCTCCATGCCAATAGGAGAATGTACTATTGGTAGGGGGGTTCACCGGGGTTTAGCGGTTACGCAGTCGGTGTTATGTTAAAAGATTATTGTGCGATACACCGGGGTTTAGCAGTCATGCAGTCGGTGCCGCACTTTGTTTGTTGTGCGATACATCGGGGTTTAGCAGTCATGCAGTCGATGCCGCACTCTGTGATAACACGTTTACCGGGGATTAGCAGTCATGCAGTCGGTGCCGTGTTAAGTTAAAACGAATTTACTAATTGAACCGAGAGAGTTAGTAGGGGTCTCGGTAGAACTCACTGAGATTGTATCTCACTGTTTAAATGTTGTTGTTTTACAGATAAACAGGGACAGAAGAAACCTCAAAGGCACGAGTAGGTGGCCCCGAGTGATGGATGATGACTTAGTTTTACGTTTAAGTTTATTTCCCTTCTGTTGTCTGTGTATCACAATGCTATGGCATTAGTATTATGTTATCTTTCTTTCGGCTTTCCTGTATGACTCTGACTACCATAGTTGCTGACAGGTTATGGTCTGAGTACCGTATGGTCTTGTTTGTATATAAGACTGTTTTGTTTTATTCAGCGAAAAATTTATAATGGTATTCAGTGTCTGAGCAGGAAATAATATCTCTGATGTATGTTTAAGGTGCACTTGGGTGTTTTTAATAAATAAAAATACCGGGGTGTTACAATTGGTATCAGAGCAGTTCGACCTAGTCGGACTTAGCTTAGGGTTGAGTCGATTCCTTGCTAGTCCTTTTGTAATTACACTTGTGATGCTAAGAGACATTGAGCCTGATCAACTTAATACTTAGTGCATCATAAGCGGAATTATGACTGGATGATCAAGATGCAATCCTCGACCACAATCGGAATCTTCAACCGGTGCAGCCTCGGGAAAGGTGACATGACGGTGGAACAATACACCGCTAGGTTTGAGGAGTTGTCTCAGTTTTACCAAGTGGTAAAGTAAGCTTCGGATGACGAACGGAGAATGCAGAAGTATAAGACGGGCATAAGTGCTTTTATGATTTATGGTCTCAGTTCTTATACTGCTACAAATTATGTTGCCTTAATGCAACCAGCATATGTCGCCGAGGATTATCTCATAGGGAGTATGGGAAAATAAGGAAGGTAGTTGAATTATCAACTCCGAATGCAAAGTCCTAAGATAAGTTCATTAAAGGAAAAGCAGATGCAATTCTTTGATTCTTCAAAGGTCAGAAGATGTTCCAACTGTGGAAAGCCTCACAGCGGTGATTGCAAGCGAAGATCTAATCGGTGCTATTATAGTAATGTAGAGGGTCACTATGGTAAAGCGTACCCCGTAAGGAAAAGTTCCAAGGAGTCACAAGCAGCTCTAAGGCAAGGACGAGTCAACACTCTGGATGTTTAGGCAGTTACAACTGCAGACAATCTACTGAGGGGTATGAGATCAGTTTTCAATAACCTCGTCTGTATATTAAATGATACGGGTGCAACCTATTGTTGTATATCCCGATCGCATGAGAATCGGTTGGGATTAGCCTTATCATCGCTATCCGAGCCAATAACTATCTTAACTGCGGCTAAGGGTCGTGTCCAGACCCAATCTTTGTGTCAGAATTGTCTACGTGTTATCGGAGACAGAACTTTCGTAGAAGAATTATTTGTTTGCCTGTGAGAAGTGTGGACACCATTTTGGGTATGAAATGGATGACTGCAAATCATGTTGCAATCGACTGTATTAATCAGCTATCAGCTTCGCTTCAGAGTCAGTTAAATTGCCTAGGACAAATTCTGAAACGGTTGCCTAGTTCACCTTAGACGGTCAATCTTCATTCCAAGGTGCGGAATGACATGTTAGTATGTTATCTGCATCCACTGAAACTAGTTTGGATTTGGCGAACATTCAGATTGTGAATGACTTTCTGGATGTTTTCACGATGAAGTTTCTTCTGAACCTCCTGACCGAGAGGTAGAATTCTCAATAGAATTGATTCCTGGTACAGGATCAATCTCTATTGCTCCTTATAGAATGTCTCCTTTAGAGCTGAAGGAACTGAAGTCTCAACTTGAGGAATTAATATCGAAGAGGTTTATCCGACCGAGTGCTTCTCCATGGGGTGCTCCGGTGTTGCTAGTCAAAAAGAAGGATGGTAGCATGAGATTGTGCATAGATTATCGACAACTCAACAAAGTGACGATCAAGAATAAATATCCATTGCCAAGGATAGACGACTTGCTCGACCAACTTCGGGGTGCCGTGGTATTTTCAAAAATTGATCTAAGGTCGGGTTATCATCAAATAAAGGTACGAGCCTTAGATATTCCGAAGACAGCTTTCCGTACGAGATATGGACATTACGAGTTCGTAGTGATGCCCTTCGGTTTGACTAATGCTCCAGCGGTATTCATGGATTACATGAACCGAGTATTCCATACTTATCTCGATCAGTTTGTAGTAGTTTTTATTGATGATATCTTGGTGTACTCTAAGACCATTGAGGACCATGTTCAACATCTCCGCATTGTTCTGAACGTACTCCGAGAAAAGAAATTGTATGCTAAGCCGTCGAAGTGTGACTTCTGGATGCCGGAAGTGAAATTTTTGGGACACGTGATTTCCCAATCGGGAGTTGCTGTGGATCCCAGTAAAGTAGAAGCGGTGTTGAACTGGGAACGACCAACATCTGTTACAGAAATAAGAAGTTTCTTGGGTCTAGCTGGTTACTACAGGAGGTTTATCCAAGGTTTTTCACAATTGGTTCTTCCACTTACTCGGTTGACTCGCAAGGCCCAACCGTTTATATGGAATGCCGATTGTGAGGAATGTTTTCAAGAGTTGAAGGTTAGGTTGACTTCTGCTCCAATCCTAATTCTTCCAGATCCGTCTTTGGATTTTCAAATTTACAGCGATGCTTCTGGGAAGGGTTTGGGGTGTGTTCTCATGCAGAACCAACAAGTTGTAGCTTATGCCTCCAGACAGTTGAAGACTCATGAAGAGAATTATCCGACTCATGATTTGGAGTTGGCAGCTATTGTGTACGCACTGAAGATTTGGAGACATTACCTGTATGGGTCTCGTTTCGAAGTCTTTAGTGATCATAAAAGCTTGAAATATCTGTTTGACCAGAAGGAGTTGAATAACAGGCAGAGAAGATGGGTGGAGTTTCTGAAGGATTATGACTTCGAACTGAAGTATCATCCGGGAAAAGCTAATGTTGTAGCCGATGCACTAAGTAGGAAATCCATTCATATAGCAGGATTAATGATGCATGAAATGGAATTGTTGGAGTCTTTCCGGGACTTAAATGTGGATTCAAAGCCAAAAAGGAACCGGTTGGTGTTGAGCCACATGAGGATCTCTAGTTCCATAAGGGATTCTATTCGCTTAGCACAGGAAGTTGATATGAAACTACAATCACAGAAAGTGATGCCAGACTTTACCGAAGATAGTGATGGAGTTATTTGTTTCAACGGTAGGATCTGTGTGCCTGATAATGAAGAGATTAAAAAGCAAGTGCTTGAAGAAGCACACCGAAGTTTATTTTCTGTACATCCTGGATCCACCAAGATGTATAGAGATTTAAAACAAATGTATTGGTGGCCGGGAATGAAGTTAGAAATTGCTGAATTCGTATCACAATGCTTAACTTGTCAAAAAGTTAAGATAGAACATCAGAAGCCTGCTGGTCTGCTACGGTCACTAGACGTGCCAGTATGGAAATGGGAAGACATTTCTATGGATTTTGTAATGGCATTGCCAAGGTCTCAAGCCGGTAACGACTCCATTTGGGTAGTTGTGGATCGGTTAACCAAATCAGCTCATTTTATTCCAGTTCGTTCCAGCAGTAAAGTATCCAAGTTAGCTGAGGTGTATTTGAAGAACATAGTAAGGTTACATGGGGTTCCTACTAGTATAGTGTCGGATCGAGATCCGAAATTCACTTCTCGATTTTGGAAAGCTCTGAATGAAGCATTGGGAACTAAAGTACTTCTTAGTACCGCTTATCACCCGCAGACAGACGGTCAGACCGAGAGAACTATCCAGACCTTAGAGGATATGCTTAGGGCCTCGGTGCTTGATAACGGGAAGAAATGGGAGGATCATCTTCCATTGGTGGAATTCTCATATAACAACAGTTATCATTCCAGTATCGGAATGGCACCTTATGAAGCTTTGTATGGTAGGAAATGCAGGACTCCATTGTGTTGGTGGGAAGTAGGTGAGAACCGATTATTAGGACCCGAGGTGATTCAAGACACTACTGAAAAGATCCGCCAGATCAGGGAAAGAATGAAAGCCGCTCAAAGTAGGCAAAAGAGCTATGCTGATAAAAGAAGAAGGCCGTTGGAATTTGAGTCGGGCGATCATGTGTTTTTGAGATTATCACCAACAATTGGCACAGGTAGGGCATTACGGGTGAAGAAACTCAGTCCTCGGTATATTGGACCTTTCCAGATAATCGAGCGAATAGGGCCTCTTGCATACCGTATTGCGTTGCCTCCACCATTGTCAAATCTGCATGATGTATTCCATGTGTCTCAGCTGCGGAAGTACATTCCCGATCCAAGTCAACCGTTAGATTTTGAAACGATTGATCTTCGACCGGACTTGTCCTTCCAACCTAATCCGAATTACATCATGGAACGTGGCGAGAGGACGCTACGGACAAAGTCAATTCCCATTGTCAAGGTGGTATGGGATGGTTTTTCCGCCGAGGAAGCTACTTGGGAGTTGGAGGACGATATGCGGACTCGGTATCCGTATTTGTTCTCTTGAGGTACGTTGTGTTTAATTTTGAGGACAAAATTCTTTCAAGTTGGGGAGAATGTAACATCCGCAAAATAATTAGTAGAATTATTTGGATGTTAATCCAATTAAATTAATTTAGTACTTAACTGGTAAATTTATCGAGTGCTAAAATTATTTATTGGTTGTCATCGGATCGTTAACCGGATAATACGGACCAAGGAATTTTTGGAATCGAAATAGGAGATTTCGATCGATATGGTAATTTGACCGCGTTACAACAAATATATTAATAAATATATATATGTATGCGTATGTGAGTGAAGAGAAGAAAAACAATTAATTAAAAAGAAAGAAGAGAAAGAAGAAGGCAGCGAGAGACAGAGAGAAAAGAGAGGAAAAAGAAAAGAAGAGAAAAGAAAGGGGAAGGAGGAAGAAGAGGAAAAAGGGAAGAGTTAGGCTCAACAAAACGACTTCCGTCCAACACGAAAAATGTTCATCGCTACTTCCTCTTCGTTTTGGTACCAATTTCGTGACGATCAGCTCACTCTCTCTCACTTGGCCATTTTCGTTTTTTTTTGGAGCTTTTGTGGGAAATCCGATTTTGGGTTGGTTTTGAAGGTTTAGGTTCGGTTAGGAGCGAGCCCAAGGATGATGGATCGTTGATTGAGGTTCGATTGAAAGATTGGAAGCGAGTTGGGTGATTTGGGGTTTTTGTGAATAGTGTCATGGAGGTGAGAGGAGGAAGATGATGAATAGTGTCCGTGGAGAATTTCGGGGAAATCGGTATTTCGGTCAAAATGAGGTTTCGCGATCGAGTGGGAAGCTTTGGAAGCGGATTGGGTATCGCCGGAGCAGGGAGCGTTCGTGTGGCTACTCAGTGATTTCGGCTCGAACGAGGTTCACGCTTCAAGGGTGAGTTCTACTCACGTTTAGGATTTTTGTTTTTCGAATTAATTGACTGATCGTTTTATCGCTTTCGCTGGTCTGGAATATTACTTGATATTGTCTGTTTCGGGTTAGGAATCGACCGGAGCGAGTCTCGAGTTATGTCGTGTTGAAACAGAATTTTTGGTGGTTTGATTTCGAAAGATTTTGACTTAAAAACCGTTAATTGGAAAATATGCCGTTTTTGATAAAATCCGTTTTGATTGAGTTTTTGATTGGGTTGATTGATTGTGTGGTTTTAGTTGGGTCTATTTTGTTGGTTGTTTGGTCTGTTTTCGATCGGAACGAGTATCGGGATCAATCGGAAAGCAATTTTTCATAAAACAGGCCATTTTTGCAATGCTGTCAAATGAGCACGACCCGTGCGTCCAGGGGCACGACCCGTGCGCCTTGTTCTGTCCAAAATTTTCAAAGTGCCCAAAATGATTCCGTTTCGATTCCAATCCTCTTCTAATCCTTTCCTAACCCTTTAATAATGATATTAGGCTTATAATGCCATGATTTTGGGTATGATTTAAAAGGGTTTCGTAAAATAAGTTCGAAGTTGGAATTGTCTCGAAAAACCGAATAATACCATACGTGTGCGGATATGTTTTATTGATAACTTTTGATCCGGGAACCCGATTGAGGTGTTCTAAGATGCGTTGGAAAGCTTATTCAGAGGCCTAACTGAATATTCTATTTTTAAGGCAAAATGAATTGTTTTTAATATGGAAAATTGTGTCGAAAAGCGGTCAACTAGAGTGCGAGTGTGAACTTGGTTTTTATAAAAAGAAAATGTGGATTAAGTGTTTCATTGATTGTCTGATTTGATGGACCGTGGGTTCATAGTATTGTAGATATACGTGTATAGTATATCGAGTTGGGTGACGACCCATGTATAACATACTAGGCGGGGCAGTCATGATCCCTTACCCTAGGCTCCATGCCAATAGGAGAATGTACTATTGGTAGGGGGGTTCACCGGGGTTTAGCGGTTACGCAGTCGGTGTTATGTTAAAAGATTATTGTGCGATACACCGGGGTTTAGCAGTCATGCAGTCGGTGCCGCACTTTGTTTGTTGTGCGATACATCGGGGTTTAGCAGTCATGCAGTCGATGCCGCACTCTGTGATAACACGTTTACCGGGGATTAGCAGTCATGCAGTCGGTGCCGTGTTAAGTTAAAACGAATTTACTAATTGAACCGAGAGAGTTAGTAGGGGTCTCGGTAGAACTCACTGAGATTGTATCTCACTGTTTAAATGTTGTTGTTTTACAGATAAACAGGGACAGAAGAAACCTCAAAGGCACGAGTAGGTGGCCCCGAGTGATGGATGATGACTTAGTTTTACGTTTAAGTTTATTTCCCTTCTGTTGTCTGTGTATCACAATGCTATGGCATTAGTATTATGTTATCTTTCTTTCCGCTTTCCTGTATGACTCTGACTACCATAGTTGCTGACAGGTTATGGTCTGAGTACCGTATGGTCTTGTTTGTATATAAGACTGTTTTGTTTTATTCAGCGAAAAATTTATAATGGTATTCAGTGTCTGAGCAGGAAATAATATCTCTGATGTATGTTTAAGGTGCACTTGGGTGTTTTTAATAAATAAAAATACCGGGGTGTTACATATATCCTGCAACTGTCGATCAAATCAGTGAATACCCGAATCTTCTGGTACCCTACAGCTTTCTTAATATCAGCCCTCAGCCCATTCTCAAACTTAATACACTTTGAGAACTCAGAGTCAGCATCAGCATAATGGGGATAAAACTTAGCCAATTCAGTGAACTTGGCAGCATACTCTGTCACTGACATGCTTCCTTGCTTCAGCTCAAGGAATTCTATTTCTTTCTTACCTCTCACATCTTCAGGAAAATACTTCCGCAAGAACTCTCTACGGAAAACAGCCCAAGTTATCTCTTCATTAGCAGTTTCTAATCTCTGCCTCACCTCCATCCACCAATCATCAGCTTCCTCTGCCAGCGTATGGGTACCATACCTGACCTTCTGCGCATCATCACAATCCATGACTCGAAATATCCTTTCAATCTCTTTCAGCCATGCCAGAGCACCATCTGGATTATACTTGCCCTTAAAGACAGGTGGGTTCTCTCTCTGGAACGTAGCCAAATTGCGCGTCCCATCATTAACAGCACCGGGTATATTACCCATCGCCCCGGCTATAGCCTGCAAGGCAGCAGCAAGTGCAGCATCGTCCCGTCTGGCCATTCTAGCACTGCAACAGAAAACAAAATTCAGAAACGAGTAACAAACTCAATGTTACTCAACACGACGACTCGACTACCGGCCGGACAGACCGAACTGCTCTGATACCACTAATGTAACACCCCTTTTCTAATAACTTTATTTTTAAATAAAATCAGAGTCTCCTTTTTTTTTTTTTGAAAACAATTCAAGCGAGTGCTACATTTACTTCATAAATAACAAGATACATAACACCATGAGAAAAATGTTTAGTTCGCATCAACTAAAACCAATCACCATCAGCAGCGGAATAAATATGAGTTCTAAAACTTAAAACCAATACATCACCAATCAAATCTAACAGTTTAGGAAAAATAATGCATAAACATAGGACACCCCCCCTGGTGCTACGTATCAGAGAGTGACACTTCCTAACAGACGAAGGCATGAAGGAATCTGTAACACCCCTTTTCTAATAACTTTACTTTTAATAAAATCAGAGTCTCTTTTTTTTTTTTTTTTGAAAACAATTAAAGTGAGTGCTACACTTACTCCATAAAAATCAAGATACATAACACCATAAGGAAAAGGTTTAGTTCGCATCAACTAAATCCAATCACCATCAGCCAGAAACACCAGTGAAAATAAATTATTTTTGCATAAAATTGAGACTATTGGATAGGCACTGAAATTAGCTTCAAAACGCATTTTGAACCGTTGAATTTGGATAACCGAGTCAAAAGTTATGTTAAAAACAGTTTAGGAAAAATGTTAGACATTCTGGAAACAGGCGCATGGGCGCTGGGCGCCCAGGGGCAACACAGCGCTTGGCGCATGGGCGCTTGGCGCCCAGGAGAGGCAACACGCAACAGCGCACAGGCGCATAGGCGCTTGGCGCCCAGGAGCAACACGCGCAACAGCGCACAGGCGCTAGGCGCCCAGGGGAACAAGCGCGCAACAGCGCACAGGCGCTAGGCGCCCAGAGGCAACACGCGCACATAGGCGCTGGCGCCCAGAAGCAACACCCAGGGAACAGCAGCAACATGGCGCCCAAGCACTAGGCGCCTAAGGCCAACATGCTACACAACTCATTTTGCTTCGAAATTCATTTTACACGAGCCAAATGCTCAGGACATGAAAACTCAATAAAAATTTTATCAAAAGCTGAACTTTAATTTTGGCGCCCATGCACTAGGCACCTAGTGAAATTACGCAACTCAACTCCTTTCTTGACCAAAATCAGTTTTCATGAGCCATTTTACCCAAGTATAAAAACCTGAAAACAATTTTCACAAAACTATCACCAGAACTTTGGGGCCCTTGGCGCCCATGACACAAGCAACGTGCGCCAAAACTGGCAGCACAGGAACACTGGATGGCAACACAGGCAACAGAGACAGCAACACAGAATGGCAACACAGAAGTGCAACACAGGCAACAGAATTTTTGGAAACAGGCGCAGCACACTGCTGGGCACCTGGCGCCCATGACTAGGCGCAACACAGAATTTTTCAGCAACATGAAATTGGCGCCCAAGGCGCCTAGGGGCTCCCAAACAGAATTTTCCACTTCTAATTATCAATTAAAATCACCAAAACACTCCTATATATAATTATAATCAAGATGTCACCATAATTCCCAATTTCACCACATAATCACCAAACAATCATATACTCAAACAATTTGTCTACAATTCGCATATTGCCCCAATTCCAACATCAATCATAGAATTCTCAACACATTAATTCAACAACAACATCACAATATTATAATTTCTCACAACAACACAATTCAATCATGGAAACTAACCTAGGACCCTAACCCTAAGCAATTCCCAATTCGCATAAGTATTAAGAACAAAAAGAGGACCCCCTAACCTTATGGAAGTCGAATTTGATAGCCAAGCTCTAAGTGAAGATTGCGCACCACCAATGAGCCTCCTCCTCTTCTCTATGAGCTTCGCCCCTTTTCTCCTTCTTCTCTTCGCAACTCTCTTCTTCTCTTCTTCTTACGTTATGTTTCTTTCTTTTCACAATTGAGACAAAAATGCCACTAAGTCACAAGACCCATAGTGAGTCGAATCCTATGACTATCCAATGGGTCATGGGCTCACTTGTGGATCACGCGCCCTTGCTCGCACCACTTAAATAGTAACAGCACCTCCTAATAAAATAAAATAAAATACTTAAACTCGAATTATTTAATTAAATTGAATAAATATTGTAAGCCTTAAATAATTTAATTAAATAAATAATTAAATTATTTTGGGGCGTTACAACTCTCCCCCACTTAGAATATTTCGTCCTCGAAATTACCTGAATCAAACAACTCCGGATATGCTTCCCGCATCTTGCTCTCCAGCTCCCAAGTCATACTCTCACCAGCAGCTCCCAACCACACCACCTTCACCAACGGAATTTCCTTCCCTCTCAGAATCTTTACTTCTCTATCTTCAATCCGCACAGGCATAGTCTCAACCGTGAGATTATCCCGTACCTCTACTTCGTCCATCTGAATCACATGAGACGGGTCCGGAACATACTTTCGAAGTTGTGACACGTGAAACACGTCATGCAAGTTCGAAAGATTAGGCGGCAAAGCCACCCTATATGCAACACTTCCCACCCTCTCCGTAATCTGATACGGACCAATGAAACGGGGAGTTAACTTCTTAGATTTCAAGGCACGCCCAACACCAGTCACCGGAGTGACTCTCAGAAACACATGATCACCGGCCTGAAACTCTAAATCCTTCCTTCTCTTATCATGATAGCTCTTTTGTCGACTCTGCGACGCTTTCATCTTCTCACGGATTAATTTTACCTTCTCAGTTGTTTCTCGCACAATCTCAGGCCCCAACACTGCACTCTCCCCAGATTCATACCAACACAACGGAGTCCTACATCTCCGACCATACAATGCCTCAAACGGTGCCATACCAATACTAGAGTGAAAACTGTTGTTATAGGTGAATTCTATCAACGAAAGATGAGAATCCCATGAACCTCCCTGCTCAAGAACACATGCTCTCAACAAGTCCTCTAACGACTGAATAGTTCTCTCCGTCTGACCATCTGTCTGCGGATGATAAGCGGAGCTCAACCTCAACTTAGAACCCAAAGCTTCCTGCAAACTCTTCCAAAATTCAGAGGTGAATCTTGGATCTCTATCAGACACAATACTAAGCGGAACGCCATGCAACTTCACAATAGTCTTGATGTAGATTTCTGCCAACTTTGGAACTGGATAAGTCATATTAATTGGTAAGAAATGAGCAGACTTAGACAACCTGTCTACAATCACCCATATAGCATCAAAACCCCTCACTGTATTTGGCAAACCAGTTACAAAATCCATGGAAATGCTATCCCATTTCCATTCCGGAATCTCCAATGGTTGCATCAACCCCGCAGGCTTCTGATGCTCAATCTTAGACTTCTGACAAGTCAGACAAGAATACACAAACTGTGCCACATCCTTCTTCATACCAGGCCACCAGAACAGTTTCTTCAAATCTTGGTACATTTTCGTAGCCCCGGGATGAATACTCAACTTACTTCTATGGCTCTCCTCAAGAATCATTCTCTTCATCTCAGCATCGTCAGGAATGCAGATCCTATCTCTGAATCTCAATACACCTTGGGAATCTAACTTGAAATCTCCATCCACATCTTGATCATTCACAACCAACAGGTCTACCAACTTTACATCTGACTTTTGTGCTTCTCGGACACTAACCAAAAATTCATTTCCGATCTTCAACATCCCCAATCTGACACTCTGCGGTGTCACTTCACAAACCAGACTCATGTCCCGAAACTGCTCAATCAACTCTAACTCTTTCACCATCATAGCCGACATATGCAAACTCTTCCGACTTAAAGCATCAGCCACGACATTAGCTTTGCCGGGGTGATAGTTCAAGCCGAAATCATAATCCTTCAGCAACTCTAACCAACGTCTCTGTCTCATATTTAGCTCCTTCTGATCAAACAAGTATTTCAGACTCTTATGGTCGCTAAACACTTCAAATCTGGTACCATACAGATAATGCCTCCAAATTTTCAGCACAAACACAATTGCAGCTAGCTCCAAATCATGAGTAGGGTAGTTCTTCTCATGGGTCCTCAACTGCCTGGACGCATAAGCTACTACCTTACCCTCTTGCATCAATACACCTCCCAAACCCATCTTGGAAGCATCGCAATATACTACAAACGGTCGATCAGGAACAGGCAGAGTCAAAACGGGCGATGTAGTCAACCTCTTCTTCAACTCATTGAAGCTCTCCTCACAGCGTGCATCCCACACAAAAGCTTTTCCCTTACACGTCAATTGAGTCAAAGGAAGTGCCAACTTCGAGAAACCTTCAATAAATCTTCTATAATAACCAGCTAATCCCAAGAAGCTTCTGATTTCTGTAACTGACTTCGGGCTCTCCCATTGAGACACAGCATCAACCTTGGCTGGGTCCACAGCTATACCATTACCAGAGATAATATGACCAAGGAAACCTACTTCATTCAGCCAGAACTCACACTTAGACAATTTTGCATACAATTTCTTTTCTTTCAGCACTTCTAGCACTAACCTCAAATGTTCTGCATGCTCCTCTTCTGTCTTAGAATACACCAGAATGTCGTCAATAAACACAACGACAAACCGATCCAAGTAACTATGGAAAGTACGATTCATGTACTCCATAAACACACCCGGCGCGTTGGTAACACCAAACGGCATCACAGAATACTCATAGTGCCCATATCTCGTTCTGAAAGCGGTTTTCTGAATGTCTTCATCCTTTACCTTGATCTGGTGATAACCTGACCTCAAATCGATTTTACTAAACACCTTAGCACCTACCAACTGGTCCATCAGATCATCAATTCTGGGAAGCGGATACCTGTTCTTTATTGTCACTTTGTTCAATTGCCTATAATCGACACAAAGTCTCATACTCCCGTCCTTCTTTTTCACTAACAATACCGGAGCACCCCACGGTGACACACTTGGTCTTACAAATTTCTTCTCAAGCAGATCTTCTAATTGCTTTTTCAATTCAGACAACTCTGAGGCTGACATTCGGTACGGTGCCATAGACACAGGCCTAGTACCAGGTATAAGATCAATGGCAAACTCAACCTCCCTCTCTGGCGGAACACTTGGAATTTCATCCGGGAACACTTCAGGGAACTCACACACTACTTGAACCCTTTCAATGATTGCCTGATTCTCAGCAGACAATGACGCCATCAAAGCAAACAGATGAACTCCCTCCTTCATTACCTTATGCAAATGACCAGCAGGCAACAACACTGATTCTTCCTCTTCAGGAGGAAAGAAACTCACAGACCTCCGAAAACAATTAATATGCACATGGTTATGCACTAACCAGTCCATACCAAGAATGACATCCAACCCTCCCAACGGCAAACAAATAAGATCAACAAGAAAATCTCTGCCGAAGATTGACAGAGGGCACTTAGCACACACAAGAGAGGTAGTTACTGAACCCTTAGCTGGAGTGTCAATAACCATCTCTCTCATCATAGAAGATAAAACAAGGTCCAATTTCTCAGCACACAAAGCAGCAATAAACGAATGCGTAGCACCAGTATCAATAATAGCAATCAAGGGAATACCATTAATAAAACATGTACCTCGAATCTCATTAGTGTCCTCTGATCCTGCGAGAGCAAACACCTTTCCATGGGACTTCTCTTTCTTCGGCTTAGTACACTTAGTACTAATATGACCTGATTCCCCGCAATTGTAACACACCACATCCCTTTTCTCACATTTCGCAGCCACATGACCCTCTTTACCGCATTTGAAACATTTATTATCTGAGCAGTCAAAACTCTTGTGACCCGGCTTGCCACACCTGTAGCACACAACCTTCGCAGGGGCATCTCCCCCACTTGCTTTCTTATTGTCAGCATACCTCTGCTTACCCTTACCAGCTGGAGTCTCATACGGTTTACCCCGGTTCTGAAACTTACCCCTCAGATCCCTCATGACCCTGGAGTGAGCATTACTATCATCCTCATATATCCTGCAACTGTCGATCAAATCAGCGAATACCCGAATCTTCTGGTACCCTACAGCTTTCTTAATATCAGCCCTCAGCCCATTCTCAAACTTAATACACTTTGAGAACTCAGAATCAGCATCAGTATAATGGGGATAAAACTTAGCCAATTCAGTGAACTTGGCAGCATACTCTGTCACTGACATGCTTCCTTGCTTCAGCTCAAGGAATTCTATTTCTTTCTTACCTCTCACATCTTCAGGAAAATACTTCCGCAAGAACTCTCTACGGAAAACAGCCCAAGTTATCTCTTCATTAGCAGCTTCTAACCTCTGCCTCACCTCCATCCACCAATCATCAGCTTCCTCTGCCAGCGTATGGGTACCATACCTGACCTTCTGCGCATCATCACAATCCATGACCCGGAATATTCTTTCAATCTCTTTCAGCCATGCCAAAGCACCATCTGGATTATACTTGCCCTTAAAGACAGGTGGATTCTCTCTCTGGAACGTAGCCAAATTGCGCGTCCCATCATTAACAGCACCGGGTATATTACCCATCGCCCCGGCTATAGCCTGCAAGGCAGCAGCAAGTGCAGCATCGTCCCGTCTGGCCATTTCAAACTATCACTGCAGCACAAACAGAAATTTAGAACTAATCTAACAATTCTATTTGTCATAAGACACTATGACAAGACGACTTGGCCGGACAGACCGAACTGCTCTGATACCACTAATGTAACACCCCTTTTCTAATAACTTTACTTTTAATAAAATCAGAGTCTCTTTTTTTTTTTTTTTTTTGAAAACAATTAAAGTGAGTGCTACACTTACTCCATAAAAATCAAGATACATAACACCATAAGGAAAAGGTTTAGTTCGCATCAACTAAATCCAATCACCATCAGCCAGAAACACCAGTGAAAATAAATTATTTTTGCATAAAATTGAGACTATTGGATAGGCACTGAAATTAGCTTCAAAACGCATTTTGAACCGTTGAATTTGGATAACCGAGTCAAAAGTTATGTTAAAAACAGTTTAGGAAAAATGTTAGACATTCTGGAAACAGGCGCATGGGCGCTGGGCGCCCAGGGGCAACACAGCGCTTGGCGCATGGGCGCTTGGCGCCCAGGAGAGGCAACACGCAACAGCGCACAGGCACATAGGCGCTTGGCGCCCAGGAGCAACACGCGCAACAGCGCACAGGCGCTAGGCGCCCAGGGGAACAAGCGCGCAACAGCGCACAGGCGCTAGGCGCCCAGAGGCAACACGCGCACATAGGCGCTGGCGCCCAGAAGCAACACCCAGGGAACAGCAGCAACATGGCGCCCAAGCACTAGGCGCCTAAGGCCAACATGCTACACAACTCATTTTGCTTCGAAATTCATTTTACACGAGCCAAATGCTCAGGACATGAAAACTCAATAAAAATTTTATCAAAAGCTGAACTTTAATTTTGGCGCCCATGCACTAGGCACCTAGTGAAATTACGCAACTCAACTCCTTTCTTGACCAAAATCAGTTTTCATGAGCCATTTTACCCAAGTATAAAAACCTGAAAACAATTTTCACAAAACTATCACCAGAACTTTGGGGCCCTTGGCGCCCATGACACAAGCAACGTGCGCCAAAACTGGCAGCACAGGAACACTGGATGGCAACACAGGCAACAGAGACAGCAACACAGAATGGCAACACAGAAGTGCAACACAGGCAACAGAATTTTTGGAAACAGGCGCAGCACACTGCTGGGCACCTGGCGCCCATGACTAGGCGCAACACAGAATTTTTCAGCAACATGAAATTGGCGCCCAAGGCGCCTAGGGGCTCCCAAACAGAATTTTCCACTTCTAATTATCAATTAAAATCACCAAAACACTCCTATATATAATTATAATCAAGATGTCACCATAATTCCCAATTTCACCACATAATCACCAAACAATCATATACTCAAACAATTTGTCTACAATTCGCATATTGCCCCAATTCCAACATCAATCATAGAATTCTCAACACATTAATTCAACAACAACATCACAATATTATAATTTCTCACAACAACACAATTCAATCATGGAAACTAACCTAGGACCCTAACCCTAAGCAATTCCCAATTCGCATAAGTATTAAGAACAAAAAGAGGACCCCCTAACCTTATGGAAGTCGAATTTGATAGCCAAGCTCTAAGTGAAGATTGCGCACCACCAATGAGCCTCCTCCTCTTCTCTATGAGCTTCGCCCCTTTTCTCCTTCTTCTCTTCGCAACTCTCTTCTTCTCTTCTTCTTACGTTATGTTTCTTTCTTTTCACAATTGAGACAAAAATGCCACTAAGTCACAAGACCCATAGTGAGTCGAATCCTATGACTATCCAATGGGTCATGGGCTCACTTGTGGATCACGGGCCCTTGCTCGCACCACTTAAATAGTAACAGCACCTCCTAATAAAATAAAATAAAATACTTAAACTCGAATTATTTAATTAAATTGAATAAATATTGTAAGCCTTAAATAATTTAATTAAATAAATAATTAAATTATTTTGGGGCGTTACAGAATCCTTCACTCGATATTACCTGCACGTTGCCGACATAAGAAGCAACATAAAGGCAGTAGGGTGAGTCTCTTTTCATAATTAATAACATATGAGAATTAAGCAATGCATAGGAAAAAGGAAACCAGGCACACCAATTCACAACAATGGGGACAATCAAATCAGCATTCTCATTCCAATCAGCACTATACAATATATGATTATGCATGTAATGCAACCCAAACTCCACGGGTACATGCATGTCGGATCCGTCACCAAATACAAATAGGCCGTAGCCTCTGCTCACCAAATAAAATTAGGCCGTAGCCTCTGCTCACCAATAATGCACATGCTTCATGAGGTGTTATGGAGAATGCATCACAACACACCACCAATCAATCAATTCACATTTTAAATTCTAGTCTCACCATAGTGCATTAATTAACTCACCAAATCAAAATTAGGCCGAAGCCTCTGCTCACCAATCTCACCTCATCATCACTCACCAATTCAGCTCACCACTCACAACAACACCAATTCAAATAGACCAACTCAGGACATTGACACGACATAGGAAAAAATGGAGGAAAACAGTCATTTAGATACTTGAACACCATCAGCCAGAAACACCAGTAAAAATAATTTATTTTTGCATAAAATTGAGACTATTGGATAGACACTGAAATTAGCTTCAAAACGCATTTCGAACCGTTGAATTTGGATAACCGAGTCAAAAGTTACATTAAAAACAATTTAGGAAAAATGTTAGACATCCTGGAAACTGGCGCATGGGCGCTGGGCGCCCAGGGGCAACACAGCGCTTGGCGCCTGGGCGCTTGGCGCATGGGCGCTTGGCGCCCAGGAGAAGTAACACGCACAGGCGCATGGGCGCTGGCGCCCAGGAACAACACGCGCAACAGCGCACAGGCGCTAGGCGCCCAGGGGAACAA
Organism: Astragalus membranaceus; assembly: GCA_039519185.1. Lineage (NCBI taxonomy): Eukaryota > Viridiplantae > Streptophyta > Magnoliopsida > Fabales > Fabaceae > Astragalus > Astragalus membranaceus. The sequence continues at coordinate 78,854,415 of CM076851.1, read as the reverse complement.
CACGCGCACAGCGCACAGGCGCTGGACGCTAGGCGCCCAGGAAGGCAACACGCGCATAGGCGCTGGCGCCCAGAAGCAACAACGCGCACAGGCGCGCCCAGGGAACAGCAGCAACATGGCGCCCAAGCACTAGGCGCCTAAGACCAACTTGCAACAGAACTCATTTTTCTTCGAAATTTATTTTACACGAGCCAAATTCTCAGGACATGAAAACTCAATAAAAATTTTGTCAAAAGCTGAACATTATTTTTGGCGCCCATGCACTAGGCACCTAGTGAAAATACGCAACTCAACTCCTTTCTTGACCAAAATCAGTTTTCATGAGCCATTTTACATAAGTATAAAAACCTGAAAACAATTTTCACAAAACTATCACCAGAACTTTGGGGCCCTTGGCGCCCATGGCTCAAGCAACGAGTGCCAAAACTGGCAGCACAGGAACACAGGATGGCAACACAGGCAACAGGGACAGCAACACAGAATGGCAACACAGTGACACAGAATTTTGGAAAACTGGCGCAGCACACTGCTGGGCGCCTGGCGCCCATGACTAGGCGCAACACTGAAAATTTCAGCAACATGCCTATGGCGCCCAAGGCGCCTAGGGGCTCCTAAACAGAATTTTTCTCACTTTCATTCACCAAACTAAATTCATCAAAACGCCCAATTATATATATATTTCTAACATGTCACCATGATTCTCAATTTCACTACATAATCACCAAATAATCATATACTCAAACATATGGTCTACAATTCGCATTTTACCACAATTCAATCATCAATCATAAAATTCTCAACATAATAATTCAACAACAACATCACAATATTATAATTCCTCAACAACAACACAATTTAATCATGGAACTAACCTAGGACCCTAACCCTAAGCAATTCATAATTCGCATACTCATTAAGAACAAAAAGAGGACCCCCTAACCTTATGGAAGTCGAATTTGCTAGCCAAGCTCCAAGTGAAGAATGCGAACCACCAATGATCCTCCTCCTCTTCTCTATGAGCTTCGCCCCTTTCTTCTTCTCCTCTTCGCAACTCTCTTCTCACTCCCTCTTACGTTTCTTTTTCTTTCTTTTCTCACTTGGGTGAATTGCCACTAACTCCCTAGACCCCAATGAATTCGACTCCTATGCCAAAGAAATGGGCCACGGGCCTAATTGTGGATCACGGGCCCTTGCTCGCACCACTTAAATAGTGACAACACCCCCTAATAAAAATAAAATAAAATAATTAAACTCGAATTATTTAATTAAATTAAATAAATATTGTAAGCCTTAAATAATTTAATTAAATAAATAATTAAATTATTTTGGGGCGTTACACATGCAGGCTTCTACAGAAGGTTCATTAAGGATTTTTCTAAGATATCAAAGCCCTTGTGTCAATTACTACAGCATGACACACCTTTTGTCTTTGATGAAACTTGTGTGGAAGCATTCAACAAACTAAAGAAGGCACTGGTTTCAACACCAGTGATTGTCACCCCAGACTGGAGCAAGCCATTTGAAACTTGTGTGGAAGTATTCAACAAACTAAAGTAATTGTTTTCACTGACACTAGTGAAAAAACAGGAAAAGAATGGGAATTTTTAAGTCGGATGCCAAAATATCCGACTTAAAAGACGGACGCGGTGGCAATTTTGTAATAAACTTGGGAAAAAATTTATGACGCTTATCTTTGAAGTCGGATGAAAAATTACATCCGTCTTTGTATGTGTAATTTTTTTTGATTAAAAAAATACTGAAACTCTATGTTACCAAAAAAGAAAAAAGGACCGAGTCGCTTCCATCTTCCTTCTCCTTGCTCTCTCGTCTCCTTGAAACCCTAAACCCCCTTTCCATCTCTCTCGTCTCCATCTCTCTTCTCCTTGCTCTCTCGGCCAAAGTTTCCATCTTCCTCTGCCGTTCTCTCCTCTCTGCCGTCGTCGCTTCCATCTTCCTCTGCTGTTCTCTTTCTTTTGGTTCTGAAAGGTAAACCACTCCTCTTTCTCTTTCTCTAAAACCTTTATTTCGATTTTTTGTTCTAAAACCCTAACTTTAATTTTCCCCTATTTCTTCTGTTCTTAAGTTTGCGTACCTTTCAGTGAATCGGATAGGAAGTCGGCCAAAAACCTGGAGTTCCCCCTCCCCCATTCTTGGCCTTTCGCTCGGGGGCAAGACCTTTCAGTGAATGTGCTGTTTGGATCAATTTTTGCACAAATCCGCTTGTTGGCTAGAAGCAATACAAAATAATCCAACTCCAAATATCCAATCGTTGATTGCTTTGCATTTTGGAATTTCAGTGCCTTTTGTTGGTTGTGCTATTAATTATCTTGCCTGTTTTTTGAGTGACTTTCCTGGAAAGTTATTGAGGGTGTAGCTTGGTCATGTCATAATCCCTCCCTTCTTGTGTTTGAAGTTTTAAGATAATTGCAAACAGGATAGCTTGGTCATGTCATAATCCCTCCCTTTTTGTGTTTGAAGTTTTAAGATAATTGCAAACAGGATAGCTAATTGTTCATTTTGTTCGTGTGATGATTGTAGTGGTAGCTCAAACTGAAACTGCCAATACTGTGGAGAACCAGCCTGTCCCTGACCCTCCGCAATCCAGATTCACTTGGAGAATTGACAACTTTTCTAGGGTGAATACAAAGAAGCTCTATTCAGAAATATTTGTTGTTGGTGGTTATAAATGGTACTTTTCTTGGAGATTTACCAAATTGGTTAATGATGCTCAAATTTTGTTGGTGTGAATATTCTCTCCTATGTTTACTTGATTTCAGTGTTTTTTGGTCCTGAATTGTGTTTTATACTGGACAGGCGTGTGCTTCTTTTCCCAAAAGGAAACAATGTGGACTATTTGTCCATGTATTTGGATGTCACAGATTCAACTAGTTTGCCCTATGGTTGGAGTAGATATGCACAGTTTAGCTTGGCAGTTGTTAATCAAATCCATAATAAGTATTCCGTGAGAAAAGGTAGTCCTTTTAGTTTGATCTTTACACTTGTGTTATACCCCAATTTTGTCCGTTTTCTAGTTTTAGTCGTTTATTTTACTTAAACCGTGTTTTGAAGTCGCGTGATTGCGAGAATTATCAGTATGGCGTCTCAGTTACTAATCCTAGCCAATCTCAATTACCCTGTTCAACTAAATCGAAATACCGTTGTTTTAAATTAGGCATGCACGCGAATGATCGATCGTTTCGTGCGTTCTTCAATTTAATCTTCGTATTTGGATTTAAGTCGAACCTAATTGAGACTAACAAAGTCATTTTTCTCGCGATTGGGCTTCGTTTCAGCTATTTTTCTAAGTTGGGCCTATGTTTAGTCTTTCGATTGGGCTTGGCCCAATTTAATCATTTTTCCCTTACATCTTTGACCAAAAACAATAAAATTGTCCAAACAGCTGTTTATGGACATCAAAAATATTAAATAAAATCCGAATTTAAAATTACTATTACAATTGTCCAAAAAATCTAAAAATATAAAATAGTCAAAAATACCAAAAATCAGAAAAAACGAAAATACAAAAAATAGCAACAGCAGCAGATCCATGGGCTAATTCTTGTTGCCCAAGAGTCCAATAACCTGAAAAAGGAAATAAAATCAGGTTAGAATCAAAGAATTAATTTCCTAAGCCTAAAAATTGCCTATAAAAACAAGCTTGGATCACAGAGAAAGGGGGACAATTGGCAGACACACAAAAAGAGACCCAGAAATTCACACAGAAAATCCATACGAAATTTAGAGATATTCAGGGTAAAAATTAGGCTTTTAGTGAAACCCTAATTGCGAAGCGTCAAAAATCCAGAAACGTCAACAGTCAAGCAGAATAGAAGCAGTAACAGTGAGGCAATAGTGAGCAGAACAATTCGGTAACCACATAAAAGGAGACCAAACAGAGGCTGGAAAAATAGGTTGGTGTTCCTGGAAATTTCGTTTTTATTTCGTTTTTATTAAGTTTATTAAGGTTGGTGTTCCTGGCAATAGTGCATAACTAAGTTTAATTTGAGACAAATCAAAAAATAAGAAACACGTAAACAGACATGTGAAGGAGCAGATAAGAAAAATACTTAAAAAAAGGGGAGAGAACCGAAACCTTGCCTGCTAGTTCCAGCCACCGTAGACAGTGGCCGTCCGCCTCAAACCGCCGTCATCCTCCCCCTCTAGGTAGCCTTGGAAACCGAAGCCAGCAGCCCCCAACCGAACAGCCACCGTACCACCACTCAACCTCCCTTCACCTCCGTCGTCCCCCATCCACTGGAACCACCACCGTCAGACTCCCTTTCCCATCACGAATCAAACCCACAGCGCCACCACCTACACGAACAGCCACCAATCGAAACCATATCAGAGAAACAGTGGTTCGGATTTGAGAGGGATAGGAGTGCGAACAGCGCTAAAGGAGAAGAAGGTGAGATACGATTTGAGAGAAAAAGAGAAGAAAGCAGGATATGTGAGACGGTGAAGAGGCGAGGTCATGGAGGAGAGGTGAGTGGGTGGCGGTGAGGAGAGAGATCGGAGCTAGAGGAGAGGAGTAGGAAACGGCGGGAGTTGGGTAAGGCGAAACGGCGAGGAGAGGGGGATCGCGGTGGTTCGGTGAAGAGAAGAAAAAAGCGGAGCTAGGGGAGATGGAGAGAGATCGAACGGCTGAGAGAAAGAAAGGAAGATTAGGGTTGAGAAGATAGGGAATGCGGCGCGCTGAGGGAGAGAGAGTTGGAGAATTAGGTTTAGTTTTTTTTAAGTTTGGCTTTATATAGTTAGGGTTTTTATTTATTTATTTATTTATTTATTTTTATATTCAGATTACTGCTGACACCCCCTCCATTCATGTGCGCACCTCCCTCACTTAAGCCCAGTTTCGCATACTGGGCCCTCAGATGCGAACTGGGCTTCTCTTTTTACACCACCTATTAATTATACAACCCCTTGCTGCTAATAACACCCTATTTTACCATTTCACCCCCCTTTTTTCTCGTTTTTTAATTTAATTTAATTCTCTTCAAGACAAAATATTTTCTCAGAAATTAAAAACTTTGTTAATAGTCTCGTGAAGCCTTTGCTTGCATGATTATTAACAACGAGGTACTAGTGGTGATCACTTGGAGCCTTTGCTCAATTGATCACCATGAATGCCTAATTTTCCTAACGATCTTCACTAAATCAAAAACTTTGTTAGTAGTCTTGTGAAGCCTTTGCTTGCATGATTATTAACAATGGAGTGCTAACGGTGGTCACTTGGAGCCTTTGCTCAATTGATCATCATGAAAGCTCAATTTTCACAAATTAAACAAGATAAAAAAAAATAAATAATAAAATAACAAAAAACGTTTTTTCAAAACAAAGAAGAACTACGTAGCTTTGAATTCTCCATCGCACCAGGAGATACGTAGGAGCGGGTCACATCCCGTCAAGCATAACAAATAAAAATCATTTTCACAATAAGTTTTCAACAATTATTTTCAAAAGGACCTAGAACTACGTCGCCTTTGATTCTCCACCCGGAGATACGTAGGAGCAGGGTCACGCCCCTGTCAAGCGCAAAAATAAACAATTTCTAAAGTTAAAGAATATACAAACAGATCTCCTTCATTTCAAAAGCAAAAGTCTTATTTTCAAAGTAGGGGATTAAGTCGGTCGTACGGCCGGGTTAATCATCGTTTTAAGATAAGTGAAATGTGGTCCCTCAGAGCCCCAGCGCTCCTTCAGCCCTCAGTGGCCCTTCAGAGCCCCAGTGCTCATTCAGACCCCCAGTGGTCCTCCAACACAGATCACACAGTCCTAAAACCCCTACATTAAAAAACACCAACCCACAAACATTTTCTACACAGAAGAACTACGTAGCTTTGAGTTCTCCATCGCACCGGGAGATACGTAGGAGCGGGCCATGTCCCGTCAAGCGTTTTTTCTAAAAAACCATTTTTCCCCCTTTTTTTCATAATAAATAAAGATTTTTCATAAAGAGTTTTTTTTTTTTCAATGAGAAGTAGAGAGGCAAAATTAAGTATTTTCAAGTCAACACACTAAAAACCACACATTTAATTAAAGGTTCCCTCTCATTAGAGAGGACGTGTGGGGTGCTAACACCTTCCCTGCGCGTAACCGACCCCCGAACCCTATTCTCTAGTTTCGCAAGACCAATCGCTTTCCAAAAAAGGTTTTCCTAATATTTTCCTTAATAAATATTGGTGGCGGCTTCATTGTCTTAGGAAAAGTTGTGAACGAGGAAGGTTCTCCCTCGGGGACTTTTTCGGGCCCAACAGCTGGCGACTTCACTGGGGACACTAAAAAACATTTTTTCAAAAGTGGGTCAAGCCTAATTAATTAAATGTGTGGTTTATATGATTGATTTGAATATCTTGCTTTGCCTCTCTTCTTCTTCCTTTTTCATAAGCATGTTACGTCCATGTGCATTCTTATTCTATGTTTGCTTTTGAAATAGATAATTACTTCTTTTCTTAGTTCCCTCATGCATTTCTTCCCCTTTCTTATCATGTCCCCTCCTTCTCTGCTCCCTTTCCTATGGTAAGCACATGCATACTTCCCCTTTCTTATCATGTTCCCTTCTTCTTTGCTCCCTTTCTTGAGGTAAGTAGTGCATTGTTATTGGCACCCTAGATTAGTTTATATTGGATCGATATTGAACCCTAGGATAAACAACATTCTATTTGTCTGGACTGCTCTGGATTTTCATTTGCAGGTGGGGAAGGGTAGTTATTCCTAGGTGTTGTGCCCTCGACACACACTTCACATCCTATACTTGTGAGCATTGAGTGGGGCCTAAAACCCAAGGTCTGAACAAAAACCTAGGAGAGTGGGAACGATTAGTGACTGCCATTCGTAGACCTTTGTCTGTATGGCTCTCATGAAAGTTCCGCCCAAGAGTGCGCTTTGTCATGATGCCTCACACTCGGTAGCTTTCTACGATTGTGGGTGCCATCATGAGAGAGACTTTAGCTCTTGGTTGCCATTGTAAGGAAGTGATTAGAACCTACATGGGAGAATTACCCCTTTCGTCGACTTTAGACCCTAGGATTCCCACCCTTTGTAGGACACGGGGGCACGCCTTTGTTTGTTGCATTAGTTTAGGCATTCCTTTTTCTTAAACTCTATTTCAAAAAAAAATCATAGAAAATAATATCCTTATTTTCTTACCCTCTTTTTATGTAAATGACACATCATTTCGCATCCACATCATTTCGCACCATTGCATTTGCATCTAACAAAAATTTGAAAAAAAAATAAAATAAAATCATCTTGCATTCCCTTTCATTACATAAAGATAAAACAAAAAAATAATTATCATCTGCATAGCATAAGCATTTCATTTATAATCATGCAAAAAAATCCTCGTCAAGTTCATCCAAGATGAGACATTCATGCATAAGCATTATTTCAAAAAAGACACAGTAGAACTACGCAAGCTTTGATTCCTCATTTACAATGGGGATACGTAGGAGCGGGTCATACCCGTAAAGCACATTTTTCTAAAACCTTTTTCCAATAAATCATTTGCATCTCCAAATAATTTTCAAAATCATGTTCCAAAACTAAAAAACAAAAAAAGAAAATCATTGTGAGTATCATGCATTTCATTGCACAAAAAAAAATGAAAACAAGAAAGCATCTCATTCATAATCATGAATAAAAATCATCAAAATGTAGCATTCATGCACCATTTCATTAACCTCATCACTTTGGTTCAAATACATCATTCCTCCATACATGCATCTTTCAAAAAAGGAAGGGGTATTGGCATTTCATACCTTGCCTTGCCTCTAAAAAAAAAATCATCATTTAAAAAAAAAAGAAGCATCATTCCTGCATCTTTCATCATTCAAAAGAAAAAGGGGGCATTGGTATTTCGTACTTTGTCTCGCCTCTAAAAAATAAAAAATCAAAATCAAAAATCATTTTAAAAAAAAAAGGGGCATCATTCTTGCATCTTTCGCATTGGCATTCCCTATTTTGTCTTGCATTAAAAATAACAAAATCATTTAGAATAAGCCACACTCTTCGAGTGGTCATTCTCCACGCATTTGCATCATACTTGCATATCATAATTTGTTCATTCATTCATTGCATAAAATAAGAGTTGTGATGAGAAGCGAGACGTTCTTGCGAAACAATCATCCTTTTTGAAAAGTTTATCCTTACTTGGTTGCAAACTCAAGGTGTTCCAAGGCACTCAGTTTTTCAAATCAATAGCTCATTTGCATTTCTTCCATTCTATGACAAAAGAGTGAAATAGTGTGTCAAAGAAAAAACAAATTTTTAACTGATGTTAACTCTCTGTGAAGCATTCTTCTAATGAGCGTGCATGCTATGAGTACATTCTCTTGTTTGAGTCCGTTGGTTTTCCTCCCTTACCACAGTTTCCCGTCCAAGTCTAGTCCCGCCCCGTCCACCCATAAAGTGCATATTCTCCCCATCAGTGCGTATTTGACTTTTGGTTCAAGTCCTCCATGCTGGGGCAAGTCTGTGATCATTAATTCCCCTTGATTAATATCATATTCCTTCAGTGCAAGTCTCTCAAAAAAATAATAATAATAATATAATAAACAAGAAAACAAGCTCGCTAGGTTGAAAACCCGCAAAGGGCGGCCTAGGCAAAAAGGAGCGCCCGGTGGACTGAAAACTCACAAAGAGCGGTCCAGGCAAAAATTAGGGCACAAAAAAGGAAAAAAGAGCAAACACATGAAGATAGATAAATTATTGTTCTAAAGTTAAGTCTTATAGAAATAAGCAATCGGGATTTGAAATGAAGTTTGGCCATCTCCTCAAAAACCCCAAAATCCCAGAAAGTCCCTTTCCTACCCATCTTAAGCCAAGAAAAACCAAAATCCAAAAATCACCCTAGACAAGGATCACCCCAAATAAAAAAAAAACAGTGCATCACTTTTTATCAGCTCACCCGAGTCGAAGAAGGAAAAGAATCATAAAAAAAAGGGAAAAAGAGAAAATCAAAAAAAAAGGGATTCAAAAATGAAAATCCCAAAACAAAAGAAAATACAAAAGAAATGTAAGTGGTGAGCTGGTACGTGTTACCACAAAACACAAGAGATCCTTGTCTAAATAAATCTTCAAACAATTAATCATTCCAACACCTGATTCCATAAACCTTCAAACACTTCCTTTGGCCTCAACATCAAACCCCTTAGTCATTCTACCATGAGACACGAATTTGCTTTAACAGAGCCCAAACAAGCCCAATAACCATCTTCCTCATAGACCATTAACTGTCAATCAACGCCAAACAAAACTCATCCTCCCTTTAGCCTCAAACACTTCATTAAGCCTAACCCTCTTTCCTCCACAAAACACCACAATCCCGAAAAGTCCATTCCGATCAATGACCGGTTGCTTTTGTTCTCTCAAATTCTAATCTTAGGACGAACAAGCTTATATATGTACAATGTGTTTGCTCAAAAGAAAAACAAGCGATCAGAAAAAAGGAAGCTGATCAAGAAAGAATAAACCCTCAGAAAAAATAGAACTGAGGAAACAAAAACAAACAGTCAGAAAAAAGAAAGCTGACAAAATAAAAAAAGGAGGGACTTGCACTCCAAAGCACATTCAAGATGCATTAAAACAAGGTTTAGTGATCACCAGGTAAGGATTCTTTCGCACCAAAAGTCAAGACATCAGTAGAGGACCAAAGATTTCCACTGAGAATACCACTCAGACCCAAAAGTTGGGGCATTCTCTTCACCACCCACACACCCTAGTCTTGGGAAATTCTGTTCAATGCCCATCCCATGTCATTCCAGTTGTCAAGGTCATTCCAAAGTGGGGCAAATGCATTCCCATTTCCTTCACCTCATTCATTCCCATAAAAACCTCACCGGGGCAATCTCTCAACTCACTATCCTAAACAAGACCTTGTCATTCTGACTGGGGCAACATCAAATTCTGTGGGTTGAGGCAAAACCCCTTTCATTCCAGCTTTCATCCCAAGAGCCGAAGCGTTCCCAATTCATCATCTTCTACACCCCTAGTCGTTGTCACCACTAGACAGGGGCAAGTTATTCACTCGTCAAAGACCTGAATTGGGGCAATCTTGTATCTCTTGGTCCCTCATAAGCTTCAGCAATAACCATGTCTGTCATTCCTTCACTTGCCATAAATGTCCATGCCCTAAACCAATTCCAAGTTAACTGACTCATTCATTCACATTTGCACTCTTATGCATGCTTACTAGACAATGCTTCAAAAAGAGAGAACACAAGTTGTTTACGTGATATCTAAAATTCAGTCATCATGGAAAGAAGGAGAACACAAGTGAGGTTGTTTGTAAATAAAAACCTTGAGAACACCAGAGTTTGAATCAAATTCAATTTCTCAACAGAATGGTCAATAATCATCTCAAGTCCTTGCATTCAAAATCTCGCATCTCATCATCACAAAAATGTTTACCTCATGCATCTAGGCATTATAGCATGTGCATCAAAGCATTACATTTGCATCTTCACATTTTGTGCATTCATCACATAGCAAAAAGAAAAAAAAAATTCCACGTCAGTTGCACAGAAAAAGCAGAAATCTTTTTATTGCATTGGCATCATGTTAATGTTCGCACTTCATAAAAAGAAAAGAACAAAATCCACTACAAAAAACGGAACAGATTGCGGGGGTTTTTAAGTCACTTAACGGGGGTTTTAAACCCCCGCAACGTAATCTGCGGGAGTTTTAAAAAACGCCGGAGTTTCAAGTGCCGCAATCATTTTGCGGGGGTTTTTAGAAAACGCTGGTATCATGTCTTTTAGCGGGGGTTTTACTGCAGGGGTTTTTAACCCCCACGATTAGTGGAGGTTTTTTTTCAGGGGGTTATAAACCTCCTTAAATCAACTGATTTGTAGGAGATTTATTTTTGTGGAGATTTTTATTGCAATAGTTGATAGGACTTTTTTGTGGGGGTTATCACCTCCTATAATAGACACAATATTTCATTTGCAATTTGAGAATTTCTTTTTTCCTTATCTCATTATCATATTTTAATCGCTAATAACTATATATACATCTTACATAAACTACCAAGCTTAATCAAAAAACTGAAAATTTCATTAAAAATATAACTGTGATTACATAAATGTAATGTCAAATATCTAAAATATTTAATGTCATCCAACTCAACCATAATAAAAAGAAACAATTGGAGCTCAAATATCTATTGTCATACAGCTCAGAATGATAATAGCATCAAAGAAATCCTAAGCTAAAGGATCCTAAAACCATTAACTGTTGCTAGCACTGAATGATCCACTTGCATCCATCGGAGAATGAGGCTCACCTACACACCTACACGAATATCAAAAATCAAAATAAATAAGAACTAAATGAGTCTCTGCTAGTTTTATTGAATAACTAATAAATCAAGTTAGTATGACTGCATTGCATGTTTTATAGTGTAACTAATAAATCAATGGGAAGTTTGATATACATTTTAAACTTAAATAATGGCTTACGTTCTCTAGTGTTGATTGATCAGAACTCAAGTTTAAAGAGTTCACTATTACAGGTTTAGTACTACATCAGTTATCAACAGCACTGTTGAGAACTAGGCAAGTATTATAGTTGACATTTCAAAAACAATCTCTTTTGGGGGCAGAGTATCAAACAAATTTCATCTCACCAGAACAATGTCAATTGTAAAGAGCATTTCTATTTTATTGAGTGAATAAACTGCTATTCTAACATCAATCATAGAAAAATGATACTTCAACCAATGCTTTTTTAGAAAGACTTCAAACTATTAGTGGATACCACAGCTAGAGAGTAAGAGTCAACTTCCACCAATACTCATTCCATTCATTTTATATTTGTATATATTTATTTGACAATTAAAAAAACTAAATTGAGCCGAGGAATGAAATTCAACAGATGTCTACTAGAAGGAAAAAAAAAGTTTTAAAGAAATCCCAACCTGAGGAATGTACTTTATGGTAGTCATAAGCACTTGAATTGAGCTGAAACAAGATCAATTTAAACAAGTTAGAACAAAACTCAATCAAATCCAAACTAAGGCAACTTGATCTTTTCAGATTCTCCAAAATATAGACCAGCACTATAACAAGGGTAGGTCTGAAGCAATTCAAAATGCATTCTGATCTTTGCACTAAGATTCGATAAGCAATGATTCTAAAGTTTGTATATTAGAAAGAAAGAAGTTAATTGAATGTCAAAAAGAATGAAACAGATGCAATTAACCACACAAGCAGAGACAACAACTTACTTGAAGATGGAGAGAAGCCAAAGCCAGGAATGATTAGACAAAGCAATGAAGAAACAAATTGCAGCAGTCAACCAAACAAAAATGACAACTCCAACAGAAATTTTGGACACTTTCCAACTTCCACGCTACAATGAAATAATTACAAAGTTAAGCAAAATGAGTAATTCAGCCAAAAAACAACAAAGAAAATGAACAATATCCTGTGAGCACCTCCTGCATGGGACGTAATCTGAGATCGGTGCTGCCAAGAACCAAAGAGCTTGATTTCAGATCAAGGCAATCCACTTTCCACTAGGAACAAGGACTCTGCAACACAATGGTGTATTGCCACCAGCACCAAACTGCCAATATACCAGCATAAAGATATCACCTCATCAAGGGAAAAATATTAAAATCTACTCCAAAAGGCCAACGAAATGAATCCGGTTAATTACAATACAATTTCCATAGGAACATTTATAAAACACTAATAGAACAAATCCATGTGAAGCAAATGTAGCTTGCTCATTCTCAGCCAGTTGAGCTAGCCTGTGCTCCATGTTTTTGAATTACCATCCACATGTTTATTCGACAGCTTCTCAAGGTCAGCATCAATAGCAAAACTAAAGAAAATATTGTTGTGCGCATACCTACTATTAAAATTACAGTGATGAGCCAAAAGCATTCCAAGTTCAAAGGAAAACTTGGTTTGGGGAAGAAAAGGCATTATCACATTTAATAACAAAGCGTATGAGCTATGACAACAACAATCTGAAAAGGACTTATGAGCACAAAAAAATGATATTATAATTATAGAGACCAACTAGAAACCACATAGTGAAATCAAAGATAAAACTACCTTCAGAAGTGTTGTCCAATCAACGCCAGCACTTATGAAGCTTGGAGAGTCAAATTTCTTTATTGACTGAAAAATAAGTATTTGAAGAAATCACATGTATTAGTTTGTCTATTTTTCAAGTTTTGATTTAGGAAACATAATTAACTCACATAACAAGCATCCTAACACACACATACACCCATAAGCATTTTATTTTGAATTACACACTTTGTCACACAAGTACTGGAATACAAGCAAGTGAACCAGAGAGTATACTCTATAATATTAATATCATACCAGTTACCAGAAAGTTTTTTGAAAAGGAAAACTAAATCATTTGGAAATAACAAACTTTTTTATCAGTAAGTGCCAAAATCCCATAGGAATACATTCAACAATAGTACTATAATATGAGCACCCCAAAACAATAGCCAAATGTCATGTTTGGGAAAATAAAATACAAACAAGTAAGGGTGTGAGACGACATACACTACAGTCCTCTGCTCAGACAAGTTCTAATTCCCATCACCATCTTCAAACGATAATCTTAATGCAAATAATACCCTAAAAATACCAAATAGAATAAACAAATTATAAGAAACGATGAAGAAATCGAAGGGAAAGAATCTCACCAGGACAGAGCGAGTGACAGTGTGATTCAAGGGTTCCATGTTCAGAGTTTCAACAGAGCGATTTGTGAGTTTCAACAGACCTATTGCGATTCTAGGGTTTCAACTGAGTGGTTCAATCGCGGGATGCAATGGAACAAGGCGAACGACTGCGGCTTCGAGCAAAAGGAAGAACAAAGAAGAGTAAGGCCAAGGGTTTGATGAGAATTTCCGTGCAGTGGTGAACAATAATTAGAAAGCAACAGAAGATGGAGAACAAGGCTTGAATTGAATCTTTAACAAGATCTGCAACAATAGAAGAGGGTTTCATGTTTGAGACATTGAAGCAAGGAGGGTTTACGAAGAGGGTTTGCGACTAGAGAAGATAGAAGAGGGTTTGCGATTGTGAAAGTGAAGAGGGAAACATGAGAAGAGAAGGGTTTGCGAAGTTGAAGGAAGGGTTTGCGAAATTGAAGCAGGTTTGCGATTATGAGAAGAGAAGGGTTTGCACAGAGAAGATAGAAGAGGCAAGAGAATAGAGAAGAGGGTTTTCCCACTGTGAAAGGGTTCGAGGAAAGTGAAGAGAAATGAAAAAAAAATTCGTAAAAAGAATCTGAAGCGGCAGTGAAATTTAGAAGAGGGAAAAGTAAAAGTTAAAAGAGGGAAAGTGTTTTTTTTATACATGTGTGAAGGGTATTTTTTTACAAACTGCAGAGGTTTTTTCTTGACTATCAGCGGGGGTTTTAGAACTCCTTAAATTGAAACAAATTTTTTAACTGAAGTACCGAAGAATTCTTTTTTTAACGTTAAATTGAGGGGGTTTTTAAAACCTCCCTAAAAAAACCCCCGCAATCTGTTCCGTTTTTTGTAGTGATCATTGCATGTCATTCATCACTAGAGCATTACATTTTGCATCAGATATTTCACAGAAAAAGCAAAGAAAGCAAAAAGAAAACAAAGAAAAGAAACCACAAAAGCAACACAAAAGCATTCCATGTCATTCATCATTTCACAAGCATTCCTTTGTCATTCAATCATCAAACATTAAAGCAGTGCATATGCATCATATTAACGTTAGCATTTCCATAAAAGAAAAAAGAACAAGAATCATTGCATCAAACATCAGAGCATTGCATCATATTAATGTTTGCATTTCATAGAAGAAGCAAAAAGAAACAAACAGAAGTTAGAACAAGAGCATTTCATTCATCAAAGCATCAATCACCGCATACATTTGCATTCAAACATCAAAACAATACAGTAGCATCACATCAATACTGGCATCTCATAGAAGAAAAGAAAGCTAGAACATCCCATGTCATTCATCATTTCATGTCATTCATCATTTTACAGCAATATCCCCATTTCAGAAAAAAAAAAAAAAAAAAAGAGAGTTTTCCTTTGCATGTCATTAGAATACATGAGCATTCCATGTCATCAAATACCAAAGCTTTGCATTCGCATATCCATGATTCTTAAAAGAGCAAAAAGAGAAGCCAAAAGAGAGAAAAGAGAAGAGCCAAGAGAGCAACAAAAAGAAAAGAAAAGAAAGAAGAGAAGCTAGAGAAAGGGAAAAAGACATATAAGAACAGGAGAAAATCATGCATTCATCAGTCATAAGCAAAAGAAAAAAGAAAAATCATGCATTGCGTACAGACAAGAGAAGAAAAGGAAAATCATTACATTCATCAAGCATATAAGAACAGTAGAAAATCATGCATTCATAAGCAAAAGAAAAAGAAAATCATGCATTGCGTACAGACAAGAGAAAAAAAATGAAAATCATTGCATTCATCAAGCATATAGGAACAGTAGAAGATCATGCATTCATCCAACATAGACAAGGGAAATAAGAAACTCATCATTCATCATAAGAAAAAAGAAAACAGCAACCATGGCATTTGCATTGCATGCATTTGTTCATTTTCAGCTACAGGTACAAAGAGAGGATGAGCACTTCGGTGTTAGCCCTCTCCCCCCAGATTCCAGAAAATGTTCCCCCAAGTTGGGAGTTCAGAAAGAAAAAAAAAAGAGAGAAATAAAAAAGAAAAGAGAGAAATAGAAAAGAAAAAGAGAAAAGAAAAGAGAGCGCTCAAGCGCGCATTGCGGATCGGAGCACAGAGATCATCGCTCCCTTCTGCTCAGGTCTCGCGTCGCGTACGAGCAACGCGATGGACCGCAGCCCCATGTGAGGTTCAACGGAATAGTTGTATCAGCCTAAGATACAGTGGACGCCGTGCATTGATCGGTATATCAGTTCCGGAGCTGATAACGATCCCCCCGGTCGCTCGAAAAGGCCAACAGGAAGCGTGCTCCTCAAAGCCACGTGCAAACTCGGATTCACCAAGAGTCCGTTTAAGGATTACAGGTTTTAGGCAGCCTGGGCAATTTACCGCTTTCTGCACGCCAAGTGCCCATTTACCGCTTTCTGCACGCCAAGTGCCCATTTACCGCTTTCTGCACGCCAAGTGCCCATTTACCGCTTTTCTGCACGCCAAGTGCCCGTTTACCGCTTTCTGCACGCCAAGTGCCCGTTTTACCCTTTTTGCCTCATGTTTCTCTAGGTAGACAAAATTGGTATAATTTCTGAATTCTTTATTTCTATTTTGCCTCGGAATATGTTTCGGCCAATTCATATTCCTTGTCAAAATCCAAATAAAGAGGGGCAGCTGTTATACCCCAATTTTGTCCGTTTTCTAGTTTTAGTCGTTTATTTTACTTAAACCGTGTTTTGAAGTCGCGTGATTGCGAGAATTATCAGTATGGCGTCTCAGTTACTAATCCTAGCCAATCTCAATTACCCTGTTCAACTAAATCGAAATACCGTTGTTTTAAATTAGGCATGCACGCGAATGATCGATCGTTTCGTGCGTTCTTCAATTTAATCTTCGTATTTGGATTTAAGTCGAACCTAATTGAGACTAACAAAGTCATTTTTCTCGCGATTGGGCTTCGTTTTAATGTAACACCCCTTTCTACCCGTCACTTTGTTTATAAAAATCAGAGTTTAAAAATTTCGTTCATAGGGAATGTTACACATACTTCAAAAAAACGTCGCTTATCAATTTTAAAACAGTTTAACTCAAAAATCATACATCCACGTAGCACGTCACAATATCAGAATCTCAAGCCTCATTTTAACGTCGCTTATAAAACTCAACTTAACAAAACCAACTACGCAGCGGAAAATAATAAAACATAACAGAAGGGTCCACATGGACATAACAACCAGAAAATCATTAATAAAATATCGAGTTCGTTTCCCCCCTGAGTGCTACGTATCAGAGCATGACGACTCGACTCAAGAAGTGAAGCTAAGGCATTCACTGGGAATCACCTGCACGTTACCAACACGGGGGTAACATTCAAACAGGAAAGGGTGAGCATCATTTCAATCCATATAATAGAAAATATGATAAGTACTAATCATAGGCTACACACTAGAACAATCAATATCCAATACACTAAACATCCACATCACAGTCATCATTCACATCATTTACAATAACTCATCTCATGTCATGTAGGCTTATGAAAATGCAACCCACTCGCGGGTATATGCATGAGGTACCTTTTCACAAAACGTCGCTTAGCCCTTAAGGCCTCATCGTCACTTAGCCACTCAGGCCCCAAAAACGTCACTGGGTTTATGCATATGGGCATGAGACACTATGACATGCACCACTCACAGTACACAAACACACAATTATTCAATTCATAGTCAACTATGTGACCCGTCACTTACCGGTTTGCTCGCAAAGAGCACAGCACCTGTCAAATTCACAATTAGCACACAACGTCACTAGGCCATTTAGACCTTAACATCACTTAGCCCTTCGGGCCCCAAACGTCACTGGTTTTTCATCGTCACTCACACATAAACATCAATCAACTCAAACAATAACCACTGAGGGCAAAAACGTCATTTGACTAACCACCAAGGGCATCCTCGTCATTTACACATCATTATCTACAACTTTGGCCACTAGGGGCAAAACAGTCTTTTACACGTCATAACTAATAATAAATAGCCACTAAGGGCGAAACAGTCATTTAACTAGCCTCGAGAGCATCATCGTCAAAATCATCATTTTTGACAT
The DNA here is from genome assembly GCA_039519185.1 of Astragalus membranaceus. Lineage (NCBI taxonomy): Eukaryota > Viridiplantae > Streptophyta > Magnoliopsida > Fabales > Fabaceae > Astragalus > Astragalus membranaceus. The sequence goes on along the minus strand of CM076851.1, from coordinate 78,836,664 downwards.
TACTTCGCTAAAACTGTTGTTCATACACCAAAAGGGATTTTTTTAAAGAACTTCATATCATTTTTCAATGTCACTGGGACGATCACCGGGGACGGCCACTTGGGCGCCCACAAACAATCAGAAAATAACAATTTTTCATTTTAAAAATTGGACCCATAGATGGACAACGTAAAAAGCTTCACGACACTTTTCGAATCGTTCAAAACGGACGTCTGAGTCAAAAGTTATGATAAAAATAAGTTTGGGAAAAATTAGGCAACATTCTGAAAATTGGCGCCTTAGGCGCCCAGGCAACCAGGCAACACAGCGCCACAGGCGCCCAGCGCCCAGGCGCGCACAACGCAACACAGCGCCACAGGCGCCCAGCGCCACAGGCGCCCAGCGCCCAGGCGCGCACAACGCACAACACGACACGGGCGCCTAGCGCCCAGGCAACCAGGCAACACAGCGCCACAGGCGCCCAGCGCCCAGCACAGGCGCTTAGCGCCCAGAAACCAGCAACAAATCCAGAATTTTGTTCAACAACTTTTTAACACTAAAAATTGGTTTCCTAACAATTTTAAAGTGTAAACACTCAAATTTTTCCAGCAACCAAAAATACACCTATTTGATTTCGAAATCACCAAAATTCAATTTACCAAAAATTCAATTGAAAACGTCACCAACATCATCTTGGCGCCCTAGGCGCCCAAGCACCCACAACCCCTATGCGACCTCATCTCAACAAGCCAACCACATAGATCAAAATTATGGATTCTCAACATATGCGCACATCACCACCAATAAGACAATTTCATAGATCACACCAAGCAATGAATCAAATTCGCATACACTCATAATGAATATATATAGGGAAGTTAACATCAAGAACATTCAAGAAAACGCAAAAGAACATCAAGAACATCATGAATCTAGCACAAACCTTAGATCTAACACCTATCATAAGATTTATTAGATGGAAGGATAGAGCTCCCCTAACCTTTTCAAGTAGAATTCGATGCTTAGGATGCAGTCACCTACAGATCCACAGCAACAACGGAGATCTCCTTCCTCCTTGATCTTCGAATTTCTTTCTCCTTCTCCTCTTGGCCGCCTTGCTCTCTCTCTTTCTCACGCTATTCTCTTTCTCTCTTGCTCTCTCTTGAAATTTCGCACAATAAGCCAACAACCCTAACCCCAAACACTACTCCACTTCGCATATTTGTGGATTCATGGGCTTGGGCCTTCCACTCAAGCCCAAGTCATGCAAGTGGCGCCTCCACTCCCTCCTAATACCACCAACAATTAATAAAATTCTAATTAATTACATTATATTAAATAAATTAATTTAAATCCCCAAATATTTAATTAAATAAATTAATTAAATATTTTAGGGTGTTACAACTCTCCCCCACTTAGAATATTTCGTCCTCGAAATTTACCTGATCAAACAACTCTGGGTAGGATTCTCGCATCTTGCTCTCTAGCTCCCAAGTCATATTCTCGCCGGCAGCTCCTAGCCAAACCACTTTCACTAATGCAATCTCTTTGCCTCTAAGCGCTTTCACTTCACGATCCTCAATCCGTACGGGCATCGTCTCCACAGTGAGATTGTCCCGCACCTCCACCTCATCCATATGGATCACATGAGATGGATCCGAAACATACTTCCGAAGCTGCGACACGTGAAACACGTCGTGCAAGTTCGAAAGTTTTGGCGGTAAAGCCACTCTATAAGCCACATTTCCGATCCTTTCGGATATCTGATAAGGACCAACAAATCGAGGAGTGAGCTTCTTCGATTTCAACGCTCGACCAACACCGGTAATAGGAGAGACCCTCAAGAACACATGCTCACCCTCCTGAAACTCTAAATCCTTCCTCCGCTTGTCATGATAACTCTTCTGACGACTCTGCGAAGCCTTCATCTTTTCACGGATCATCTTGATCTTCTCTGTAGTCTCCCGGACGATCTCCGGTCCCAACACTACACTCTCTCCTGACTCATACCAACACAATGGCGTTCTACACTTTCGACCATACAATGCTTCAAATGGTGCCATCCCAATACTGGAGTGGTAACTGTTGTTATAAGTAAACTCAATCAACGCAAGGTAGGAATCCCATGCACCCCGCTGTTCCAATACACAAGCCCTCAACAAATCCTCTAATGACTGGATTGTCCTCTCTGACTGACCGTCTGTCTGCGGATGATATGCTGAACTCATTTTCAGCTTTGAACCCAATTCCTTCTGCAGACTCGTCCAAAACTCAGAGGTGAACCTCGGATCCCTATCTGACACAATACTCTTCGGAACACCGTGCAGCTTCACAATTTCTTTGACATAGACCTCTGCTAACCTCGACACCGGATAAGTGATATTAATAGGAATAAAATGAGCAGATTTCGTTAACCTATCAATCATCACCCAAATAGCGTCATGACCCTTAACTGTGCTCGGTAACCCCGTCACAAAATCCATCGCTATGCTATCCCACTTCCACTCTGGAACTTCCAACGGTTGCATTAGCCCTGCTGGCTTCTGGTGTTCAACCTTCGACTTTTGACAGGTCAAACAGGCATACACAAACTGTGCCACATCTCTCTTCATACCATACCACCAAAACATCTTTTTCAGATCTTGATACATTTTCGTCGCTCCAGGATGGATACTCAACTTGCTACGGTGACCCTCCTCTAAAATTGCCTTTCTCATCTCTTCATCGTCCGGAACACAGATCCTACCCCGGAACCTCAACACACCACTGGAATCTAATTTGAAATCTTCACCTTCAGATTGACCGACCCCATTAATTAAATCCACTAACTTGACATCTGACTTCTGAGCCTCCCTGATGCTGCTCAGGAAATCATTATCGATCTTTAACATCCCCAGCTTGACACTGCGAGGCGTCATTTTACAAACCAAACTCAAATCTCTGAATTCTTCGATTAACTCTAATTCTTTCACCATCATTGCCGACATATGCAACGACTTTCTGCTTAAAGCATCAGCCACGACATTCGCTTTGCCGGGGTGATAATTCAAACCAAAGTCATAATCCTTCAAGAGTTCCAACCACCGACGCTGTCTCATATTCAACTCTTTCTGATCGAACAGATACTTTAGACTCTTATGATCACTGAACACTTCGAACCTCGAACCATAAAGGTAGTGCCTCCAAATCTTGAGCACAAATACCACAGCAGCCAACTCCAAATCATGCGTAGGGTAATTTTTCTCATGAACCCGCAACTGCCTTGACGCATACGCAACGACTTTCCCATCCTGCATCAACACACCACCGAGACCCATCTTCGAAGCGTCACAATACACAACGAACGGTTCCTCTGGATTAGGCAACGTCAAAACAGGCGACGTCGTCAATCTCTTTTTCAGTTCCATAAAACTTTCCTCACACCGAGCATCCCAAACAAAAACTTTACCCTTGCAAGTCAACTGAGTCAATGGAAGGGCCAACTTGGAAAAACCCTCGATGAACCTCCTGTAGTACCCAGCCAAACCCAAAAAGCTTCTAATCTCTGTTACGGACTTCGGAGACTCCCACTCCAACACTGCTTCTACTTTTGCCGGATCAACCGCAATACCATTACCAGAAATCACGTGCCCAAGGAAACTCACCTCTTTCAGCCAGAATTCACACTTCGATAACTTAGCGTACAACTTTTTCTCTTTTAAAACTTCCAACACTGACTTCAGGTGCTCAGCATGCTCTTCCTCTGACTTAGAATAAACTAGAATGTCATCTATGAAGATCACCACAAACCGATCTAGGTAATTATGGAAAATACGGTTCATATATTCCATAAATACACCAGGAGCATTGGTCACACCGAACGGCATCACTGAATATTCATAATGCCCATACCTTGTTCTGAACGCCGTTTTCTGAACATCCTCATCCTTTACTTTAATCTGATGATATCCGGACCTCAAATCAATTTTGCTGAAAACACGAGCACCCACTAACTGATCCATCAGATCGTCGATCCTCGGAAGCGGATACTTATTCTTGATAGTTACCTTATTCAACTGACGATAGTCCACACATAACCTCATGCTTCCATCTTTCTTCTTCACTAACAACACCGGAGCTCCCCACGGTGACACACTCGGTCTCACAAACTTTTTCTCAAGCAATTCTTCGAGTTGCGTCTTTAACTCAGACAATTCCGACGCCGACATTCTGTACGGTGCCATAGACACAGGCCTCGTGCCAGGTACAAGATCAATCGAAAACTCAACTTCTCTTTCCGGTGGCACACCCGGAATTTCTTCAGGAAAAACTTCAGGAAACTCGCGTACCACTTCCAGTTCTTCAATAACAGCCTGACTCTCAGCAGACAACGAAGCCATCAACGCAAATAACTGGACTCCTTCTTTCTTCAACTTCTTCAACTGATCAGCAGATACCAAAACAGAACTTTCTTCACCGAAACTAACCGACTTGCTACGACAGTTGATATGAACGTGATTATTCTCTAACTAGTCCATGCCTAAGATTACATCCAGACCTCTCAATGGCAAACAAACAAAATTCACAATAAAGTCCCTGCCGAAGATCGACACGGGACACTGAGAACACACCTGGGACGTAATCACCGACCCCTTCGCAGGAGTATCGACAACCATATCCCCACACATAGCAGATAAAACAAGACCCAATCGTTTACAGAAATCAACAGATATAAAACAATGGGTAGCACCAGTATCAATAAGAGATTTCAGAGAAGTACCATTAATAAAACACGTACCTCTAATCAGACCATCATCATCATCAGGCTCCTCTCCTGCCAATGCAAATACCTTTCCAGTAGACCTTTCCTTTTTCGGCTTTGTACACTTTGTACTGATATGCCCAGACTCACCACAGTTGAAACACACCACATCCTTGACTTTACACTCAGCTGCCATATGACCCTTTTTACCACAACGGTACCAATTCCTTTCATCAGACCTGCATGTAGTACTCTTGTGGCCAGGCTTGCCACACTTATAACAGACAATGCTAGCAGGGGCATCTCCCCCACTAGAACCCTTACCTCCAGCAGCTCTCTGATAACCCTTACCCGCAGGAACCTCGTACGGCTTGCTTCGACTCTGAAACTTGCCCTTTTTCTCAGAAGTAGCTTTGTAATGAGCAGTACTGTCCTCCTCGAAGATTCTGCAACTGTCAACCAGATCTGCGAACACACGAATCTTCTGATAACCAATGGCCTTTTTAATATCAGGCCTTAACCCATTCTCAAATTTGATGCATTTTGAAAATTCCGCCGTAGCCTCACTGTAGTGTGGATAAAATTTTGCTAGTTCCACAAATTTTGCCGCATAGGCAGTCACAGACATACCACCCTGCTTCAGCTCTAAAAACTCTATCTCTTTCTTCCCTCGGACGTCTTCAGGAAAATATTTTCTCAGAAATTCCCTGCTGAATACCTCCCAAGTAATCTCTTCATGTACAGCCTCTAACCTCTGCCTAGTAGCCAACCACCAGTCGTCGGCCTCCTCGGCTAACATGTGGGTACCAAAACGGACCTTTTGCTCAACAGTACAGTCCATCACCCTGAAAATCCTCTCGATCTCCTTCAGCCAAGCCATAGCACCATCTGGATCATATTTGCCCTTAAAGGTGGGCGGATTCTCCCTCTGGAAGGTAGTCAGACTCCTAAAACCAGCATTATCTCCAACATTCTGCTGACCCTGCACAGCTTGAGCCATAGCCTGCAATGCAGCAGCAAGAGCAGCGTCGTTCCTCCCAGCCATTATGAACTATCACTGCAGCACAAACCAAAGATTCAGAACTAATCTATTGTCATAAGACACTATGACAGGACAACATTGGCCGGACAGACCGAACTGCTCTGATACCACTAATGTAACACCCCTTTCTACCCGTCACTTTGTTTATAAAAATCAGAGTTTAAAAATTTCGTTCATAGGGAATGTTACACATACTTCAAAAAAACGTCGCTTATCAATTTTAAAACAGTTTAACTCAAAAATCATACATCCACGTAGCACGTCACAATATCAGAATCTCAAGCCTCATTTTAACGTCGCTTATAAAACTCAACTTAACAAAACCAACTACGCAGCGGAAAATAATAAAACATAACAGAAGGGTCCACATGGACATAACAACCAGAAAATCATTAATAAAATATCGAGTTCATTTCCCCCCTGAGTGCTACGTATCAGAGCATGACGACTCGACTCAAGAAGTGAAGCTAAGGCATTCACTGGGAATCACCTGCACGTTACCAACACGGGGGTAACATTCAAACAGGAAAGGGTGAGCATCATTTCAATCCATATAATAGAAAATATGATAAGTACTAATCATAGGCTACACACTAGAACAATCAATATCCAATACACTAAACATCCACATCACAGTCATCATTCACATCATTTACAATAACTCATCTCATGTCATGTAGGCTTATGAAAATGCAACCCACTCGCGGGTATATGCATGAGGTACCTTTTCACAAAACGTCGCTTAGCCCTTAAGGCCTCATCGTCACTTAGCCACTCAGGCCCCAAAAACGTCACTGGGTTTATGCATATGGGCATGAGACACTATGACATGCACCACTCACAGTACACAAACACACAATTATTCAATTCATAGTCAACTATGTGACCCGTCACTTACCGGTTTGCTCGCAAAGAGCACAGCACCTGTCAAATTCACAATTAGCACACAACGTCACTAGGCCATTTAGACCTTAACATCACTTAGCCCTTCGGGCCCCAAACGTCACTGGTTTTTCATCGTCACTCACACATAAACATTAATCAACTCAAACAATAACCACTGAGGGCAAAAACGTCATTTGACTAACCACCAAGGGCATCCTCGTCATTTACACATCATTATCTACAACTTTGGCCACTAGGGGCAAAACAGTCTTTTACACGTCATAACTAATAATAAATAGCCACTAAGGGCGAAACAGTCATTTAACTAGCCCCGAGAGCATCATCGTCAAAATCATCATTTTTGACATTACTTCGCTAAAACTGTTGTTCATACACCAAAAGGGATTTTTTTAAAGAGCTTCATATCATTTTTCAATGTCACTGGGACGATCACCGGGGACGGCCACTTGGGCGCCCACAAACAATCAGAAAATAACAATTTTTCATTTTAAAAATTGGACCCATAGATGGACAACGTAAAAAGCTTCACGACACTTTTCGAATCGTTCAAAACGGACGTCTGAGTCAAAAGTTATGATAAAAATAAGTTTGGGAAAAATTAGGCAACATTCTGAAAATTGGCGCCTTAGGCGCCCAGGCAACCAGGCAACACAGCGCCACAGGCGCCCAGCGCCCAGGCGCGCACAACGCAACACGCAACACAGCGCCACAGGCGCCCAGCGCCCAGGCGCGCACAACGCAACACGCAACACAGCGCCACAGGCGCCCAGCGCCCAGGCGCGCACAACGCACAACACGACACGACACGACACGGGCGCCTAGCGCCCAGGCAACCAGGCAACACAGCGCCACAGGCGCCCAGCGCCCAGCACAGGCGCTTAGCGCCCAGAAACCAGCAACAAATCCAGAATTTTGTTCAACAACTTTTTAACACTAAAAATTGGTTTCCTAACAATTTTAAAGTGTAAACACTCAAATTTTTCCAGCAACCAAAAATACACCTATTTGATTTCGAAATCACCAAAATTCAATTTACCAAAAATTCAATTGAAAACGTCAGCAACATCATCTTGGCGCCCTAGGCGCCCAAGCACCCACAACCCCTATGCGACCTCATCTCAACAAGCCAACCACATAGATCAAAATTATGGATTCTCAACATATGCGCACATCACCACCAATAAGACAATTTCATAGATCACACCAAGCAATGAATCAAATTCGCATACACTCATAATGAATATATATAGGGAAGTTAACATCAAGAACATTCAAGAAAACGCAAAAGAACATCAAGAACATCATGAATCTAGCACAAACCTTAGATCTAACACCTATCATAAGATTTATTAGATGGAAGGATAGAGCTCCCCTAACCTTTTCAAGAAGAATTCGATGCCTAGGATGCAGTCACCTACAGATCCACAGCAACAACGGAGATCTCCTTCCTCCTTGATCTTCGAATTTCTTTCTCCTTCTCCTCTTGGCCGCCTTGCTCTCTCTCTTTCTCACGCTATTCTCTTTCTCTCTTGCTCTCTCTTGAAATTTCGCACAATAAGCCAACAACCCTAACCCCAAACACTACTCCACTTCGCATATTTGTGGATTCATGGGCTTGGGCCTTCCACTCAAGCCCAAGTCATGCAAGTGGCGCCTCCACTCCCTCCTAATACCACCAACAATTAATAAAATTCTAATTAATTACATTATATTAAATAAATTAATTTAAATCCCCAAATATTTAATTAAATAAATTAATTAAATATTTTAGGGTGTTACAGTTTCAGCTATTTTTCTAAGTTGGGCCTATGTTTAGTCTTTCGATTGGGCTTGGCCCAATTTAATCATTTTTCCCTTACATCTTTGACCAAAAACAATAAAATTGTCCAAACAGCTGTTTATGGACATCAAAAATATTAAATAAAATCCGAATTTAAAATTACTATTACAATTGTCCAAAAAATCTAAAAATATAAAATAGTCAAAAATACCAAAAATCAGAAAAAACGAAAATACAAAAAATAGCAACAGCAGCAGATCCATGGGCTGATTCTTGTTGCCCAAGAGTCCAATAACCTGAAAAAGGAAATAAAATCAGGTTAGAATCAAAGAATTAATTTCCTAAGCCTAAAAATTGCCTATAAAAACAAGCTTGGATCACAGAGAAAGGGGGACAATTGGCAGACACACAAAAAGAGACCCAGAAATTCACACAGAAAATCCATACGAAATTTAGAGATATTCAGGGTAAAAATTAGGCTTTCAGTGAAACCCTAATTGCGAAGCGTCAAAAATCCAGAAACGTCAACAGTCAAGCAGAATAGAAGCAGTAGCAGTGAGGCAATAGTGAGCAGAACAATTCGGTAACCACATAAAAGAAGACCAAACAGAGGCTGGAAAAATAGGTTGGTGTTCCTGGAAATTTCGTTTTTATTTCGTTTTTATTAAGTTTATTAAGGTTGGTGTTCCTGGCAATAGTGCATAACTAAGTTTAATTTGAGACAAATCAAAAAATAAGAAACACGGAAACAGACATGTGAAGGAGCAGATAAGAAAAATACATAAAAAAAAGGGGAGAGAACCGAAACCTTGCCTGCTAGTTCCAGCCACCGTAGACGGTGGCCGTCCGCCTCAAACCGCCGTCATCCTCCCCCTCTAGGTAGCCTTGGAAACCGAAGCCAGCAGCCCCCAACCGAACAGCCACCGTACCACCACTCAACCTCCCTTCACCTCCATCGTCCCCCATCCACTGGAACCACCACCGTCAGACTCCCTTTCCCATCACGAATCAAACCCACAGCGCCACCACCTACACGAACAGCCACCAATCGAAACCATATCAGAGAAACAGTGGTTCGGATTTGAGAGGGATAGGAGTGCGAACGGCGCTAAAGGAGAAGAAGGTGAGATACGATTTGAGAGAAAAAAAGAAGAAAGCAGGATATGTGAGACGGTGAAGAGGCGAGGTCATGGAGGAGAGGTGAGTGGGTGGCGGTGAGGAGAGAGATCGGAGCTAGAGGAGAGGAGTAGGGAACGGCGGGAGCTGGGTAAGGCGAAACGGCGAGGAGAGGGGGATCGCGATGGTTCGGTGAAGAGAAGAAAAAAGCGGAGCTAGGGGAGATGTAGAGAGATCGAACGGCTGAGAGAAAGAAAGGAAGATTAGGGTTGAGAAGAGAGGGAATGCGGCGCGCTGAGGGAGAGAGAGTTGGAGAATTAGGTTTAGTTTTTTTTAAGTTTGGCTTTATATAGTTAGGGTTTTTATTTATTTATTTATTTATTTATTTTATATTCAGATTACTGCTGACACCCCCTCCATTCATGTGCGCACCTCCCTCACTTAAGCCCAGTTTCGCATACTGGGCCCTCAGATGCGAACTGGGCTTCTCTTTTTACACCACCTATTAATTATACAACCCCTTGCTGCTAATAACACCCTATTTTACCATTTCACCCCCCTTTTTTCTCGTTTTTTTAATTTAATTTAATTCTCTTCAAGACAAAATATTTTCTCAGAAATTAAAAACTTTGTTAATAGTCTCGTGAAGCCTTTGCTTGCATGATTATTAACAACGAGGTACTAGTGGTGATCACTTGGAGCCTTTGCTCAATTGATCACCATGAATGCCTAATTTTCCTAACGATCTTCACTAAATCAAAAACTTTGTTAGTAGTCTTGTGAAGCCTTTGCTTGCATGATTATTAAAAATGGAGTGCTAACGGTGGTCACTTGGAGCCTTTGCTCAATTGATCATCATGAAAGCTCAATTTTCACAAATTAAACGAGATAAAAAATAAATAAATAATAAAATAACAAAAAACGTTTTTTCAAAACAAAGAAGAACTACGTAGCTTTGAATTCTCCATCGCACCAGGAGATACGTAGGAGCGGGTCACATCCCGTCAAGCATAACAAATAAAAATCATTTTCACAATAAGTTTTCAACAATTATTTTCAAAAGGACCTAGAACTACGTCGCCTTTGATTCTCCACCCGGAGATACGTAGGAGCAGGGCCACGCCCCTGTCAAGCGCAAAAATAAACAATTTCTAAAGTTAAAGAATATACAAACAGATCTCCTTCATTTCAAAAGCAAAAGTCTTATTTTCAAAGTAGGGGATTAAGTCAGGCGTACGGCCGGGTTAATCATCGTTTTAAGATAAGTGAACTGTGGTCCCTCAGAGCCCCAGCGCTCCTTCAGCCCTCAGTGGCCCTTCAGAGCCCCAGTGCTCCTTCAGACCCCCAGTGGTCCTCCAACACAGATCACACAGTCCTAAAACCCCTACATTAAAAAACACCAACCCACAAACATTTTCTACACAGAAGAACTACGTAGCTTTGAGTTCTCCATCGCACCGGGAGATACGTAGGAGCGGGCCATGTCCCGTCAAGCGTTTTTTCTAAAAAACCATTTTTCCCCCTTTTTTTCATAATAAATAAAGATTTTTCATAAAGAGTTTTTTTTTTTTCAATGAGAAGTAGAGAGGAAAAATTAAGTATTTTCAAGTCAACACACTAAAAACCACACATTTAATTAAAGGTTCCCTCTCAGTAGAGAGGACGTGTGGGGTGCTAACACCTTCCCTGCGCGTAACCGACCCCCGAACCCTATTCTCTAGTTTCGCAAGACCAATCGCTTTCCAAAAAAGGTTTTCCTAATATTTTCCTTAATAAATATTGGTGGCGGCTTCATTGTCTTAGGAAAAGTTGTGAACGAGGAAGGTTCTCCCTCGGGGACTTTTTCGGGCCCAACAACTTGATACAAGATGACACAGATTAGCCAGCCCATAAATGTTTGTAGGATATTGCATTGCTGGATTTTAAAGTGAAGAATTTAGCAAGATGTTTATTGCAATTAATGGAAGATAATTTGTAATTCAATTGCATGCTGAAGAGTGATGATTCTTTTGTAATGAATAATCTTTGATCTTTTATTTTCAGTCAATCTATTTTTATAAATCTTTTGACAGCTTTACCTATTCTTTAATTATTTTGCTTTTCATAATTTATTTTATGCACGCCCTTCTGTTCTGAATTCACTATAGGTAGGCTTGCAGCATTTTATTAACCTTTGGTTCCACCTGCATGCACCATCTATAATCTATTTCTGTCAGTTGAACTTGTTATTGTTACCTGTATTGAATTTTAAAAAAGAAAAAGAAGAAAATGAAAATTTCAATAATTTTTGAACTTAACCATGGATCTTGTCACTTCATTTTACTTGTTATGCAGTCACACAACATCAATTTAATGGGGTTTCACATCATTCATGCCTCTTGGTGATATGTATGATCCTAGTCCTAGTAGAGGGTATCTCATGAATGATACACTTATAATTGAAGCCGAGGTTCTTATTCGTAAGATTGTTGATGCTGAATTATGGACTGAATTATGGTAGCAGTTGATGCTGCAGCAATTGTTGTGTAAGTTGAGGCGCTGATCAAAGGGCGAAGTCTCCTAAGATAAAAATTTCTGCTGAGGTGGCATTGTCCTGTCCAAACACATCCCATCAGTCACGCCACATGTCCCACCAATTAACCCTCACCAAACACGTCACCCTGTAACGGTCACATCTTTAAAAGCGTAACTTCCCAAAACCACGTCGTCCTCGTTAAAACCACCATGACTCTCAAACTTCCTCCACTGTTCTCACTTGCGATACTGAACCCTCCATTGCTCTCAAACCTGCAAATCTCACCATTGTCAGCACATACTCTCACACCCTCTTTTTCTCAAGCCACGCTCATCGCATTGTTAACCGCAATGGCCCGTGTTAAGCAAAGCGCAGCAAAATCCACTAGAAAGAGGCAAACAACTCTTGACCGCGGGCAATCGAGTCAAGTGAAGCGCAAATCCTCAAGGAAGAGTGAAGATGGAGCAAAAGATCAATCCAAGTTCCACGGGATGAACTTCTTGGCTGAGAGGGGTTTCGATTTGAAAGATGCTTCGGTTGCGTTCACAGCAACAGTGCAATCTTTTGGCTGGGAACAGTTCGTCCAGCATCGATCTTCATTTTGCATCGCAGTAGTAAAAGAGTTTTATGAAGGGATTAAGCCAGCAAAAGAGGGTAAGATTCCATCATATTCAGTAGTTAGAAAAGTTCCTGCAAAGTTTGACCCTCGAACCATCAATGAGCACTACGCTTTGGAGTACAATGGGTTCGCTTTTGCAAAGAAGGTCAGCAACTTTGGAAAGAAATAAATGGAAGCTGTCAAGAGTGCAATCTCTATGAAGGGTACTGGTTGGGAGAAAGGCACCAGCAACGAGTTCAAGATCAAAAGAGGAGCCCCGAATCACCAAGCAATGGTTTAATTTCATCAAACACTCCATGTTGCCAACTTCTCACACCACAAATGTTGAGAAAGAGCATATGTTGTTGTTGGATGCTATCTTAGGAGGAAAAGAAGTAGATGTGGGAAGACTAATCCAAAGGGAGATTCTAATGTGCAAAACAAAGAGGGCTGAGTATTTTTTCTTCCCATGCCTACTCACAGAGTTGTGTGTTGCTGCAAGAGTAGAAATTGTCAAGGGAGAAGATAGGGGATACCCAGTAGCAGCATTCCCAACTATGTTGAAAATGAAACAACCACTTGCTGCAACATCTGGAAGTGATGTTGTGCTGCAGCAACGGGCTGTCTGGGAATTTCAGAGAAACCACTACGAGTGGCAAAAGCAAATGTTTGCTGAGAACTTCATATGCAGAATTTCAGGGGAACCACCACTGTTTCCTGAGTGGGTTTTATAATAAACCTTGGAGCAAGAGGGAATGCCTGAGGAAGAGCCTGAATTGGAACCATTCATGGAGGAATAGATGGAAACACTTGCTGTAAAGAAAAAGTTAGTGGTGCTGATAAGAAGGGAAAGAAAAAGGTAAGAGAATAAGCAGAAGACCCTCTGCTCACTGAAGATGAAGGATCCTTGAGTGAGGAGGAGAAACAAGAGAATAGAGAGATATTGGCTGAATTGAATAGCAAGAGTGATGATGAAGATGAGGATACAACAGAGGAAAGTGAAAAAGAAGACCAAGAGTGGGATGATCACACCGACATAGAGATGGAGCCAAACCTCAACCCCACCAACCATCACCACTCCAGAAACTTTAACCACCACTGAACCAAACCAAGAAACCATCCCTACCTCTCCTGCAAACACTGCCACATCCCCAAAACCACCTACACTACCTCAATCACCACTCAACCAACCCACCATAATCCCACCAACCAACACACAACCACAAACACTACCCCAGCACACTGATATCCCCCATGACCAACCTCACAAAGATCCTGAACCTATACCTGAAGCATCTCAGCAAAATCCTGGACAACTGCCAGTTGATTCTGCGGCAATTGAGAATGCTGAAACAGCAAAAGACCCTACTGCTACCTCAACTAAGAGAGGCAACACAAAAACAATGGCCAGGAAGAGGAAGTTTCAGCAGGTGCAAGAAGAGCAGAATGACGAGGGAGAAGGACTGGATGCTGAAAAGGGGCTCAGGTAGAAAAGTCTGTTGCTGGGATTATTACTGAGAAAACTGATGATGCAGCATCTGTTGCTGCAGCAAAGACTGAAGAGGAAAAAGCAGTTGCTGCTGCCAAAGCAGCTCTGGACTTGGTAGCTTCTTCTGTTACAAATGAAGGAACCCACTTTTGCTGTTGGGTCTACTGTTGCAGATGTAGATTCAGCGCTCCAGCAAGCTGTTGCTGCAGCAACAGAAGTGAGCAATGCTGGCAAAGAACAAGAGAAGAAGAAGCTGAAGGTCTACCAGCCTAGAGTGAAGAGGGGAGCCAAAGTTAGAACTAGCCCAAGGGATAAACCAGGAAACCCTTCTTCTTAGTCTTGTGTTTTAATTTGTTTTTAATTTCTTGCTTTAAATAAACCTGTTGGATGCTGGTAATGAATTGCCCTGCTTGTTATTAAGTGAACTAATTTACCTTTGCTCCCACACATTACGCTAGGTTTAGGTAGAAACTTAGTAAGCTAAAAAGAATCTGATGCTAAGTCAGTTGATGGTAGACCTAGGTTGTGCCAAGGTTCTTTTAAAAACTTAGGGTAGCATATGAAACTTATTTTGGGGGTGCATCGGTTATACTAAGTCTAAACATGAAGATTCTTAGGTAGGTTAGTGCAAATAAGTGTGTTGTTCATAATCAAATAAAGTGTAAAAGCTGCAACAGTCTATATAAAAAAAATATAGTCTGAAATAGGCATTGCAGCAAAATAGTATGTCAATTGTAGATGCTGCAGCAACTGTTGCTGCAGCAATGAATCTGAAAGTCATGTAAATAGTAGTGCACTGGCCAATAATCTGAAATAGCAGTGCACGTCAATTTGATTATCTTTTAAAAAATCTGTGAATGAATTGGTATAGCTGAATATTGCCTTGTTGTTAGTCTTTGTTAAGTGTCATTACTTGAGGACAATCATTGGTTTAAGTTTGGGGGTGTGATAACTCTTACTTATAAGAGTTATTTATGTATTCTTAAGCATAAATCATTGTATGTTTTCAATTAATTAGTTGTTTTATGTTTGTAAATATCATGTTTTGATTAGTGAAGGTTCCATTCCTGGGTTAGAAACCTTGGCACTTTGGTGCCCTTTTTGTCCTTTGAATTGTGTGTTTTATTGCTGCAGCAACAGTTGCCACAGCAATGCATTCCTGCGCAAGATGAGAGAGAATGTTGGAAGCGCTGATTTTAGCGCATTCCAGCTGGCAATCAAGGACGGGCGCACTACCTAGGATGCCAGCATCTGGGTAGAAAATATTCTACCTTTTTAATGGGCACATGTACTTTTGGGCAGGCAATAGGACAAGGGACGCTTCCAAATTAGGGTTTTCATGGATCATGTACCCTAGCAATATATAAGGACTGCATTCCTCTTCATTTATCATGCGAGGTCTGAAAGGAGAAAGTATAGAAATAGCTTTCTACCATTTTTTGTACCAAAGCTACCTTAAATCACTAAACTTGGAAGATCATTGCTGAAAGTCTTGCGGCAGCAACAACAGGAGCTATCCATACTTTGAGAATTGCTATCTTGGGAGCTGATTCGTATCTCCAAGCCTCAAATCTTGGAGCATACCTTCGGTTTCTTCATCTTAGTATAATTCCTTCCTTGTATTTCTTAGTTATGACTTTAGCATATATGTTTAAGTTATTTTTCTTGTGTTGTCCGCTCATTATGAGTCAAATACTCATAGTTGGAATGTTAGAATCTATGTAATGGAGTTTTAGTGCATTTAATGAAGTTTGTTTGATGTTTAAGCATTTTATCTTTTGCGAAATTAATATTTCCATCTTAAATTAGGAATGGCCAACTAATTTCAAGTAGCATTTGTAAATTCTGAAAAGGTTTATAACTAGATCTCAAAAGATAATATGGATAGTGAGTATTAAAGGACACTTTAATACTCCTTGCTTAAACCCTAGACATAGGAGGGCAAAATCTATAAGGCGAACACTGTGGGTGCGTAAGTAGCCTAAGGTAAACCTATTTAAGGCCTAAACATTGGCTCTTGTAGCAAAACCCTAGTGAAAGTATTTGACAAAATAGCAACTTTTGCGACAGCACCTAATGTTGTAGCATCAGATGCAGCATTAGTGCACTTTAATGGATTTACATAGTGAACACATTCCAACTCATTCTCAACCCTGATTTTCATACCATTTTACTTAATTTGTTATTTAAAAATCCTTTCAAAAACTTGTGTCAGTTTATTTTCCCTCACTAATTTGCTAGTCAAATTAAGCACGAATTAGACTTCAATTCTCGTGGGAACGATCTCTGTTTATCATTATACTACTTGTTGGACTGCGTATACTTGCACACGTTTTCACACATCAGTTTCCCTCACAGAAAAGCCTACTCGCCCTCAGAGCACTCTAGGGAGCGAAAAGTCCCTAAATGGCAATAAGAGTTTGCCGTATATAGTAGGCCCCCCAACGTTTCATGGGCCGGAGGCGAACCCTCACGACCCTCTTATTATCCATTAATTGCACGGTCAGAAGTACAAGCCACTAACAGTTAGACATCATTACGTAACTCCTCAATGACACGTGCGAGATTCCGCGCGCGCTTTTAAGCATCAAGACGGTCGGTGACCGGCGACGCGACTCCACAACTCGCTCACAGTCAACCGAGGGCAACGTTCTCAAGCCTGGACCCGCCTCTGGTCGGCTCCGGCTTGGGGGCAACTATTTCGGACTGGTCCACTAGGCCCAATCATGACAATGGGCCACGATCGGCCCAACGAGCTGATCTCTGCATCAGGGAGCGCTCAAAATGCGCTTGAGACCTCATCAACGATTGAGATCGTTCCGCTTGATTCAACGGCTGGTCCTCGACGCCTAGCTCTATAAATACGGGTCAACCCCAACTGACAGGTACACTTTTTCCCCATCAACTCGGCAAGAAACTCGGAGCGAACCGACGAGTCAACCAAGAGCGAACCGGCGAGTTAATAAATTGAATGGAGCGTACACAGAATTTTTTATAAAATTTCGCATAAAAGCCTTGGGAGAGGCTCGAACCCCTTCCCTTTGAGTCAATGTGATGAAGTGAACCACTGCACCACCTGGTGTTGGTGAATATTTTGCGCACGTTGTATATATAACATATAACATATATCTTACATGACATTTTAAGCAACTACTTCTGTGTGCTTACCACAATTCAAGCTATAATTAATTACTAAATAGTTTCTTTTTTTACATTACTAATTAGTTTTTCTTTTCTTTTTTATATGTTACTAATTAGTTTTTCATTATACACATTTTATGGTTGATTGTATTTCCATCCTACATGTTGGTTAATGGATTTGTTTGAAAAATGAGCTTTTTCTATTATTAAATTTGTGTGGTGAATTTGTTTTGGATTTTTTAGACATGGTGTATAATTGTATAATTTTAGTAAATTAAGTTTTACGAGTACGAAATTTATAGGTATTAAAATTTTGGGAATTTTTTAATTGAGACCGGGTCAATAGTCATGCGGTTTAACTACTGACCCATCAGTCCGACTCTTGACCGAGTGACTCAGTACCTTCGCCGAGTCGGTCACCGGTTCGGTTCTTAAAACATTGATCAGAACACAGGGACCTGACCTCAAGCTCGGTCGACGTGGGACCCCTTAGGTACGGTTCATGTGTGTTTGAGAGAGTAGTGGGCAAAAAAATGGGCCAATAATATATTTCCATCTGCTACTGGCAGCTGTAATTTTAATTAGTCCTATTGGTGAGCTGGTGGAACGTGACACTCATGTATAGTGGCCAAACAAAACAAGTTCCTATGAGGTTAGATCAACTTACGTTCTTCATCTATAACAATGTGCTTGATACAACTCATCTAAAAATTCTAGGAGCTTGGAGAGTTATGTGGAAAATTAAAGTTCCTCCCAAATTGGAAAACTCCTTGTGGCATGCAGCTTGTGGATTCCTTCCAATTCGGTCCAATCCGCTGACTCGTGGTGTACAGCTCATGGATGTGTGTCGTGTGTCGTGCAACATGGTTGATGAATCTGCTGATCATATATTGTTTACATGTAGTAATATTGTAGTAAGGTGTACCGGTGTTGGTAAAAATAAGCGTGATGCCCATTATTCAACAATATTCGACCTGCTCTCACTCTTGGAGAATTGCTATCAAAATCATGATTACAATTGTGGATCATGAAAAGAAGATTGGAGTAGCAATGGCAATTTGGAACTTCTAGAGTTGTCGTAATTTACGGGTGTGGGAGGGCCAAAATAAGGAAACTAATACTATCATTTGGCGTGGCTCATCTCTGTACTACGATTGGTATCAAGCCTGTTCCCAATTACAACAGAGGAATCACAAACCAACATTAACTTTGGCATGGAGTAAACCTCCTTCAGGACTTGTCAAGTGCAACATATAATTCTTCACTTTCACATGCTTCCAACAAAATTGGGTTGTGTCTTAGGGATGAGTTTGGGGTGTTCTTATAAGCGCACATACGCATTGGTTTCAATCCATTACAGAAGTGGATCAAGAGGAGGCTTAGCATTAACTATGCAATGGTTGAAGGAGCTTAGCATGAAGGGTGTGATATTTTGTATGAATGTCAAACTAGATGTTGATGTCCTAGTTTAGATTTTTATTAGCAACTCTTATGTAGAGTTTGTAAGGAAGAATGTTAATCTCGCTGTTTATACTCTTGCAAAGATGGCTATTTTGACAACTAGTCATTAAAACTATGGTGTAATCCATCGTGTATTGCTTCCGTCATTCTAAATGATACTCCATCCGTTTCATTTTAATTGTCGGTTTTTTGGGCAAAATTTGTTCTTATTTATTTGTTATTTTCAATTTTCAATGTAACATTTATAATCACTATTTTATCAACTATACCCTTATTGCATTAATTATTTTAAACTTAAATTAATGAAGAGTGAGTGTTAATATGTGAATCGACCAATAAGAGGTAAGCGTATAATTGAAATTAGTTTATAATCAAAGTTATTTCTTAGTTTGTACAAAACAATGGGAGTATTAGTTTGTTGGGTTAAATATGTTTTTGGTCTTTACAAAATTTTGATTTTTTGGTTTTAGATCCTCAAAAAAATTTCACCTACTTTTGGTCTCACTACTTTTGTTTTTCATCAATTAGACCCTCATAATTTTTAATATCGCTTACAAGCGTTATAAAAGGATAAAAAAATGCTATTAAAATTCATGAAGGACTAAAACTGATGACCGAATTCTCTCCAGATATCATCTTCCTTCTCGAAAAGCACACAATTTTTGGGCTGGCAGTGTAAACCTGTCAATTGGTGTATCCTGAATCTAATTTGAGTCCTCTTATTTCATCCCTTTCGAGTTTATTTGTTTGACATAAAATACTAACGAAAAATATTGGAAAACAGCATTGCTTTCATCCCATTATAGATGTGGATCAAGGCAGGGACGCATGTGTTATATATTGAGGGCACTTGTCCCCACAAAACTAAAAATAAGCCTAATAAAATTGTCTTGCCCCCACATAAAATTAGATGTTGACCCTATTAGATAGTTTTTAAAAAAAGTGTGTCTAGAAAGTTATAAGAGATAATGGGAAAAGTTTTTGAGGGACAAAACCAAAAAACCAAAATATTGTTTGATAAACAAAAAACTCAAATTTTATATAGACAAAAACATATATTATTTAATTATTTTTTTTTTGATAAATTGGATGTAAAAAAAACTCAAATTTTGAAAATGTATTTAACCCTAGTTTATTTTGGAGGGACTAAAATAGAAAATCACTATATTTTTAGGTATTAAAAACATATTTAAACCAAAGTTTTTTTTTGTCAAAAAAAAAACATATTTAAACCTGAATTTTGTTATATTTATTTTTTTTGATAAATGGGATGAAAACGTATTTAACCATAGTTTGTTTTGCGGTAAAATTTGAGTTTTTTTTTTTTGACAAATAAAAAGAAAGATCGAGTTAAACATCCTACTGACGCTAATATTTAACAAAACCGTTTCCCTATAAATACGAAACTATTTAGTTAAGATTCCACAATCTAGACTAGTATAGTAACCGAAAAGAGAAAAGATCGTTCTAGGGTATTCTGAAATCTATGGCGAAATTGAAGATAGCAGGGACATGGGCAGGAGTATTGGAAGAGGTAGAATTGGAGGGTTGGAGCATAGCTACGTTACGTGAAGAAGTGGCGAAGCGATCCAACTGCGATTCTCACTCCATCAATCTCATTTTCGCCGGCAGAATTCTCAAAGACGCTGATCATGGAACCCAAAATTTGTCTCAATTAGGTATCAAAAATAACTCTAAGATTCTCGCTACTCGTATATCGACTCAAGAAGGCAATTCTCTCGTCGCTGAAGAAGAACGCTCTCGCCGGCTTTCCCGGGTCAGGTAACATCAACATCAACGTTTTTCTTCTTAAAGGTTTTAACTTTTTGTTTGCTTTTGCACTGCACTTACCGTTTAGTTAAGTTTTGTTCCTGAAAGTTTCTGAACAATCGCAATTGATGATGCAGTTAGTTGTTAAATTGTTCATTGAATATGTGTAGTATTTCGTGGATCATTATTAGTAATCTAATTTCATGATATGGGGAATAAATTCACTGAAGAAATGTAAGTCCAGGGACTTTAGGTTTCGGTTTTGTTACTCAATTATAAGAGAGTGAACCGTTAATTTAGTCTCTAAATTATCGCTCTATCTTGTTCTGTTGTATTTTCATAGGTACAAAAATATGAACCAAACTCATATGTCTTTATTCTATCTTGTATTAGGGACTAATTTTTTACTATCTATTCCTTTTGGACCATTTCCTTGTTTCTTTATTGGGAAATACGCGACTGATAGTTTCTTTTTGAGGACTGATAGTGATAAGTGATAAAGCAAGCATTGCTGAATTCTTTCGAAGTCATAAATAGTTATAGGTTTGAATGACAGAAATTACATCCATGGCTTCTGAATATGCATTTAGTTGTTTATTTAGTCCTTAAATGTGTATTCCATCATCTAGTTCATCTCCAAGATTTTTTATGTGAGAATTAATTTGGCTGAAGAAAGGAATGGGGACCATAAACATAATTTCCTAATAATACATGGTTGACTCGGTATCTCTTAGAGACTATTTGACTACCCTTTAGTTAACTTACAGTTACCTAATTAGTTTTTAGCCTGAGAATTGTTTATCTCATAATTGCTACACATTTTTCCTATTCAAGCTGTTTTTTTGAGTAAAATGGATTTGATTTGGTCTGTCATTTTGATATTATGTTTGCCTGTCGATTTGAAACTATGTTTGCATATTACTACTTCATTTGAATTAGTTACATTTCATGCTAACAGGACAGCTGTGACTGCAATGGCGGAAAGGCATGCAGATGGTTCTTTACCTCTTGAAGACTTCAACATAGAAGTTGAAGATCAAAGTGGGCAGAAAGTACGCTTAGGATCGGAGACCGATCAGAGGTATAAACCCTTGTGGCATTTTCATGCATCTAGGTGGAATTAGTTTTTTTCGAGTGTGAGGCTTTCAACTTTGAGCGGCCAGTGTACTGTTATGACTGTTGAAGTGATACTCAAGCTATCATTTGGCAGGGCAGTAATGATGGGACTGATGCTTCATGCAAAGGGGAAGCATCTTATCAGGCAGGAAAATTACAAAGATGCACTAGAAGTACTTAGCATGGGAGAGGTAAGTTCCTGATAAGTTTCCTTCTCTTGTTAAGGGATATTTTTGCTGCAAGCGTGTTTTTTAAATTGGTGTAGAAGCAGAATAGTAATATGATCTATTAGTATAGATAATCATTGTGCTCAATGTAATATGATGAATACGCACTTTAACTTATGAGTATTGTCTGGTCCATGTTAAATACTTTTCTTAGAATGTGGTTAAGGCCTAACTCAACCCTACAAAACCGGCTTGTAAGGTGAGGGTTGCCTCCCACTTATAAACTCTCTTTGAGACCGTATCTCTAGTCAATGTGGGACTTGGGTTTTTCCCAATACACCCCCTCACGCCCAGCACTATTGGGCTTGGTGCGTGGATTATAATGGTGGGTGGCCCGAAGTATCTAGAATAGGCTTTGATACCATCTTAGAATGTGGTTAAGGCCTAACTCAACCCTACAAAACCGGCTTGTAAGGTGAGGGTTGCCTCCCACTTATAAACTCTCTTTGAGACCGTATCTCTAGTCAATGTGGGACTTGGGTTTTTCCCAATAACTTTCATTAGGGTACAGGTCAAGGAGTTCTCAAATATATTTTGTTTCCTATCTTTGAAGTTTTGAGTAACATATTTGCACGAATTACTTTTTTGGTGTAACTTTGGCTTATAAGTCATGAAGCTGCACACAACACATCACTTCTCCTCTCTTAGTTTCTTTTCACAAATTTTTTTTGAAGAACCAACTATCCATTCCACAAGGTTAAGCTATCATGTGTAGACAAATGAACCGATTTTTATAATATATCACTAGCATGTCTCCCCTCGCAAAATCTCTTTTGGCTTAAAGCTTGGGCAACCCCATCTTCCTTGGGCTGAAATTCAACTCGTTATTACAAGGATGTTTTCATAGTATATTTCTAACGAAACTAATTCAACTTTTCTTCTTTATATACCATTATACCAGTAAGTTTACCTAATTTCTTTTGCAGGAATCATTCTCTCTTTGTGACACAAAAGTCATTGAGGTGAGTAATCCAATCTAGATTATATCCATATTTTGATATATATCAGAATTCACCTGCCAATTATTAATTCAAGTTTTATATTTGTCTAACCTGAACTGTTTATTAGCTGCCTATTTGATAGTCACTGGTATTTTATAGCAAAAGAATTGGAAAAATCCTCTTGATTACAGCTCTGCAGATCTTTGAGAGTCTACATCTCTTAATGCCCAACACTTTCCCAATTAACTAGATACGCTTGTCTTCGTCCTCTCTTCCATTAGTTATATACATTGCGATATTCTACCTCTAACTGTCTACAAACTATCTAATTGTAACTCACTAATGGGCTTTTTAGCACAATTCCTTTTTTTTCCCCAAATCTAATTGATGTCAGAATATCAAAAATAGCCTTTTCTCTTCCAGAAAGTTTGATACAGGCATGCATTTTATATGAAGATGTTGAATCAACTAGGTAAAAGTTGAAAATTTGAAAATTTGGGGAAAAGTATAGGAATAGAATAGTTAAGCACTTGAAGAAACATAATTAACTCCACACCCCAAAAGTAGTTCCAAAAGAGAATGCAGAGCAAAAATTGTAGCAAAACTCTAATAAGGTGTCTACTTTTCAAAGATATTCGAGTTACAAAAACGATCAATTACCAATGGTGTCTTAATATAATTTGAGAAAAGGGACTATGCACCGTGAGCACACATCTTTTTTACTCAGTCATGCGATCATAGAATTGGGTGGCCGTATAAAAAGATATTACACCGTAAATGTATAATCCTTTATTTTCTATAGGATTTGGCTCATCCAAGGTTGAAGGGTTCTGTTCGATTATGCAGTTATTGTATTATTCTTATTATTATTATTATACTATATTAGGAGTGGTTATTATTTGTATTATTTATAACTGTTTGTGGGCAGTTTTTATTAACCGGGCAGTTTTGGTGTAAAATAACTGTCATATGGGAGTTAGAATAACATAAATAAGGAAGAGGGAGCATAGCGGGAATATCTGATGAAGTATTAAGGGAATTTGGGCCTTTTAGGCATTGGGAGAGACTAGAGACTCTCATATGTTCTCTAGAATTGTATTGTAATCTTCAATTTATATAAATATATCAGTTGGTTTCTATCAACTGGTATCAAAGAAGTTGCTTTCTTGGTTATTAATGATGTCTACAAGAAGGAAAATGGAGGCAAGTGTTGACGTAATGGAGGAATTATTGATATCTTTAAGGCAGTTACAGAATACTGTACAAGAAATCCAAAATTCAATAACTGCATCAGAGTGTCAGAGACGCGGAGACAGGGATATGGGGCACCAACACAGGCGCGTAACGGGACGTGATGGGTGCCACAGAGGGCGTGATGGACGTTACCACACTGCTGGATGGTTCTGGCCAGTGAAGAACCAGAGTGATGAAGAAACTGAAATCTAAACACGGCAGAGGCGCGATGGTCAATTCTGGCCATGTCAAGGGCACCATGACAGGCGCAATTATCAGAATGCTGGGCGCCATTAACAGGGAAGTTATGGCCCTAAGGCAGGGCACCACCCTGGGCGCAATACATACTGGCAGCACAATGACAGTTTTTGGCCCAGACATGGGCTTTTATGCGGCACGGAATTGGCAGTTACAGGCCTGGCCAGGGGTGCGAACATGGGCACTTTGAACATGCTTATGGTGGTGATCACAATCACATATGGTTCAAGGGCACTACCAAGGGCGCCAAGGAGGGCACATGATTGACACGGATAGAATTGAAGAACCAAGGCCTCAAGGCAGTTGCTGGCGCTACAGGGACAAAACTGATAATTTAAGACACGAAGCCTATTATGACCAATGGGAAAATTCTGATGTTGCATTTAGAAATTCATGTGTTTGAGGGAAATTCTACAGAGGCAAATATCAAGCAGTTTGGGCTAGAATTCGATTCAGTAGAGAATCAAGAACCAAGATTGGCAGAGAATCAAGAGTTCGGGCCAGAAATGGATCCAATAGATAATCAAGAACCAAGATTGGTTGTGACCTCAAGAAAGGGATCAAAAATAACAAAACTACCAAGGTTAGAACCAAAGGGAGCAAAGAAGAAAATCCTAATAAAGAAGGTCAAGAAGATTTTGGCTTCTGATCGCTCAAAGGTGAAAGCAAAAGGGATGATTTGCGAGGAAAAAGAACAAAAGGAGGGAAATATGAATTCCATTGAATATCATTGCAAGAGTTCCAACATGTTTGGCTCCTTAGTCTTCAACAATGGGATCCGGGAGGTCATTTGTTAATTCACCTTGAGGACAAGGTGAAAGTTTAGGAGGGGAGTATTGTTAGATTATGCAGTTATTATTATTATTATTATTATTATTATTATTATTATTAGGAGTGGTTATTATTTGTATAACTGTTAGTGCGAAGTTTTTATTTACTGGGCAGTTTTAGTGTAAAATAACAGTCATATGGCAGTTAGAATAGCATAAATAGGGAAGAGGGAGCATAGCGGGAATACCTAATGAAGTATTAAGGGAATTGGGGCCTTTTAGGCATTGGGAGAGACTAGAGACTCTCATATGTTCTCTAGAATTGTATTGTAATCTTCAATTTATATAAATATATCAGTTTATTTGCATTTTAGCACTATTTCAGTTGTTGATTTTTTTTTTGATCTATTGTAACTCCAATTTTTTTAACTGAAGTGTTTCTCTTCCCTGTAGAAAAGTTGAATTATTTTTCTTGTATGTTCCCATTCTTTGAAATTAATACAACTTCTGTCTTTCTGTCCATTCAGCTTATTGACAATGTTCCAATACTTCAAATTGACATGGTATGGTGCTACTTTATGCTACGAGACATTAGATGGCTCTCAGATGCAGGAAAGCGCCTTGAACTGGCAAGGGCAGGAATTGAACGTGCTCATGGGAAGAATTCTCTCCGCCTTAGACTCTTACAAGGTGGTCGCTATCCAGAACTTGCATTGTGAGTTGTTTCTCAACATTGTTTATCTTCTTTTCCTAAGAAAATTTCAAATTACAAGGATGCAATTCACAGTAGCTTATTTTCAGTAATTATTTCTTTGACTTTTAAGAAGACTAATTTTTAAGAATTTGAACATAGGCATTTGAGACTAGAGCTGCTTGAAGGGGTGGTGGCATATCATACTGGCCAGTTGGAGAAATCTAGAAAAGCATTATCTTCTGCAAGAACAAAGTTTGTTCAGGTAAGTCCAATTATATAGCATATTGTTAAAATTTAGTGGAAACAAAAATCACCTTTTTACACACATTCTATTTTTGGTCTCCTTATTTAGTCACCGTGATAGCTGGCAGCAGTCACATGCATTTATCATAATCTTACAAGATGCATGTTAAATGAGATTAAGATTACGAAGCTCATACTACAGTAGCATTACTGAGTATTCTTCTGGTTTCAGATTTCTTTCTTATTTGATTGATTCATATAGTCAGTTTTGTTTGCTTTAATATGACCCCTCTTCCCCTGATTTTATAACAATGTCTAGCTAAAGAGTGTGCCATAAAACATACTTCAATAATTGTCCCTCCTTCTATACAATGAATGGGAGTTGTTGTCGTGTGGCTAGGAGGTAACAGGTTTAAATCAAGGACCCAATTTTTAGCAAATGACAGACCCAATAATGGGTTTGTCCCTTCAGTAGACTCCGTCATGACAAGAGTTTTATAGCACCAGAATGCACTTTTCTCCTTCTATACAATCTTTATTTTGTTGCAGCTGCAAGTGCCAGATGAAGCCTTATCATTTGTGATGACCATGGGCTTCAGTGAACGTAATGCAAAGAGAGCATTGCGAATGAACAATCAAGATGTTGGGGGTGCCATTGATTTCCTTGCTGAGGAGAAGGCAAAGAAGTTGCAAAAAAGGGAGGAAGATATTCAGAGAAGAAATGAAATTAGGTGGGTGTAACTTAATGTTTATTGAATTTAATTATCTTTATCTCGGTATCTAAATAGCTTCGTTCCAGAGAGCAAAAGCGGTATGGGGTGACTGCCTCAAAGAAGGCCGTGGATCTGGAGAGATTGAAGGAATTGGTCTCTATTGGGTGAGTGTTATTTTGGTATTGTAATTTGCAAAGAAGCTATTCCCTTGTGATATAAAATAGCATATTGACATTAGTAGCTACTAGGTGCCATCATTTTACTAGCATCTATGATTGCAGACAGGCTTTTCTAACATAGAGAAATCCTTGTATTTCTTCTTGCCGATCTCTGCTTGCTAAGGATAATAGGCTGGTAATGTAAAGGTGTTACGCAAAACTTCACTTATACCATTCTAATCAAACTTGATACTGCTATTCTGGCAGGTTTGACAAGGAGCTTGCTGCTGAAGCCCTTAGAAGAAACGAAAACGACACTCAGAAGGCATTGGATGATTTGACTAATCCTGAAACTAATTCTGCTATACAGGTTACTATATTTCTGAACCAAGTTCTTTGTAACTTGTAAACAATATTTCTACTCACTCTCATCAACATGAAGGTTAACATCGAGTCAAGGAAAAGGAAGAGACAGAAACAAGCAACAGATTCTGCAATTGAAAAAGTTGTTCAAATGGGCTTTGAAAGATCAAGAGGTATGAAAGTTATTTGGATATTAAGGCACGATATGTTACGGTGAAAACCAGGTTATAGACATATATAGGTGTGTTCTGATATGCTTCTTTTCAGTGGTTGCTGCTTTTGAGGCAGGCGACACTTTAGAAAAAGTATTGCAAAGACTGACAGCACAACCTGTGACTGGCCCCGCAACAGCTGCCGGAAATCCTCAAGCGAATTCAACTGCTGCTCCCAATGGCGGTGGAAGTTCATCATCTAACCCTTTAACAGACAGTGTTAGTTCTGATATTCTAGACTTAATGAATGAGGTTGAAGATCACAGCAAAGCAGAAGAGCGAGATGTGGAGATGGAAGATGAGCTATCTGCAGATATAGCAGAAGCAGATCCCTTGGCTGACTATGACATTGAAGTTAACATAGAAGGGGAAGCCATAACTGAGTACCTGTCTCTTATTGAGTCAGCTGGCAGCTGTGAGAAAATGGTTTGAAGACTAAATTCCCAGTTTATGTAAATAGCAGGATTATATAGACAATAATAATCGCGCTTCCGCTCTTTGCTGTAGGGAGCTGATGTAAATAGCTAATGAGTACATATATGCTCATTCACTGGAGATTTTATAATATTTATTCCAATTAGCGCTAAATACCTAAATGCTTTTGAACTAGCCAAAAATTATAAACGAAAATTCTCAAAAGGCAAATTAAGCTAAAGTGTTAAACAACATTGCTTTCGGAATCGTTGGTCTTGGTCGTTTAGGCATTTCATTTGGTCTTATCAAACTATTTGAGTGGAAACATTTAAGCAATATTGGTGTTCAAATCCAAACCAAAATTACAAACCAATTCAAGCGAAATTGAAAACCGCAAAATATCATTTTGATTTCAAATTATTCGGGTCACTTTTCAATCAACTGATTGCTTAAGGGGGTGTATTGAAATAGGATTTTGAAGGATTTTAAAAGACTTTTTGTGGGTAAAAAAGTCTGCTGGTATTCAATCAAGATTTTTTGTCACTTAAAAACAACCTGCTGGTATTCAATAAGGATTTTTAGGATTTTTTAAAGAGAATCTCTCAAAATCCGGTATTCATTTAAGACTTTCTATCACTTAAAAATAAGGCTTAAAAATAATAATATCTACATTTAAGACTAGTCATTATCCATTTATCCACGTGCAAAAAAAAAACATTCAAAAAATACCTTGCAAAATGTAAAATTATCTAGGGTGTCAAAAAGATCTATTTGTCAAGTGGATATTCAATCCATCCATAGTAAAATCTATCCAATCCATCTGTTACAACAAAAAAAAAATTAATGGAATGGATCCATCCACTTGATTTGTGGATGGTTGTGATCCATTCATTAATTTTTTAAATTCAATGGTTTATCCACTACATATATTAATATATATTTATATTTATATATTTATTTATTTTTTTGACAGCATTTTTATATATTTATAAATATAAAAAAAAATAATTTACTGCATATTAAAAAATTTAAAAATATATATTTTTTTTCATAAATATATTTTATTTATTAAAATATTTTTTTATGTTTTAAAGATTTTAGTGGATGG
Organism: Astragalus membranaceus; assembly: GCA_039519185.1. Taxonomy (NCBI): domain Eukaryota; kingdom Viridiplantae; phylum Streptophyta; class Magnoliopsida; order Fabales; family Fabaceae; genus Astragalus; species Astragalus membranaceus. The sequence continues at coordinate 78,807,676 of CM076851.1, read as the reverse complement.
ACTGGATATCCATCCATAAAAATGTTGTTAATGGATGGATTGGATGGACTTATTTTGTCTATGGATGGATTGGATTGGATTGGATTTATTTGGTACAATCCTAATGGATTTAAATTTTTTAATGGATTTCCCCAATCCATCCATTATAATCCATATCAATCCAATCCATCCATTTTGACAACCCTAAATTTATCTAGTTACCCCCTACTGTTATTTTTAGCTAACAACGTTAAGTATATGCTGATTTGGCTGACATTTTGGATCTAGTTACTCCCCTGCAAATATTAAGTGGGATCTAGTTACCCCCTGCAAATATTAAGTGTTTCTAGTTACCCCCTGCAAATGGCAGCCAAAACTAACAGTAGGGGGTAAAACTAACAGCAGTGGGTAACTCGATAATTTTACATTTTGCAAGGTATTTTTTGAATGTTTTTTTTGCAGTGGGGTAAATTGATAATGGCTATATTTGCAGGGGGTGACAAGTATTTAAGCCTAAAATTGGTATTCACAAAAATAATGATTTTAAATGATTGTTTTATTAGATGGATTTTGGGTGACTTTTTAGTGATATCTTCAAACAAAATACCCATCAAACAATCCCACCCAAATTCAAGAGACATTTCAAAATACTTTTTTATTTACCGTACTACTGCAAGTGAACCAAACTAAACTAATTTGCACTCACAAACGTTGACTCAATACCTAGGGTGTGTTGGTAGAAGAGAAAGAGGGAAAAAGATTAGTAATCAAACAATAGAAACTCCCTCTGCTCTCTCTTTCTTTCTTCCCTTCTTCTCTCTTTCCTGTTTCTCTTCTACCAAATACACCCTAGTGCAAAATAGTACTAAACTAATAAAACAATTGAAAGTCATTTTCTCTTCTCTTTTCTCTCTCCCCTTCCTCTCTCTCTCTCTCTTCCATCTTTCTCTTCTGCCAAACACACTCTTAGGGCTTACCTAGTCAAACAAGATCACAAGGACAAACACACACCTGAAATTGAAATTAGTAATTAAGGAGGGTGTTTTGAATTGAGATTTTAAAGAATTATTTTAGCAAAAAAAAGTCCTACCAATTTTAAAACTTTGCACGAATTTCAAGATTTTTAAGACTTTGCAGGAATTTCAAAGTTTGGATTCTGGTGGATTTGTATCATAAGAAATCATAAGATTTGTAATGACTTTGTAGATTTAAAAGAACTTCTAGCATACTCCCTCTAGTCTTTTTTAGGTTCATTGAACAACTAATATATCTGGTCTATATCATAGACTAGATACATTATTTGTTTAGTGAAACTAAAAAATGATTTTTCCCTTATAAATAAATGGGACCAAGGGAGTACATCGAAAGTGAAATATGAAGGTTATTGTGTTTCTTTGTTAGAAATAAATAAGTCAATTTGTCAATAGTTACTACCAGGAAACGTAAATTTATACTAGTAGTATTTGATAACTGAATTCGGATCTTCAACTACAATTGTCTAATGAATTGGGATCCTCAGCTGCAGTTATCTACTGCAATTGTCTACTGCAGAAGTACAAACCGTTGGATGAACTGAACGGCATCCCATTTATAACTTAACAAGAGTGAAATAAAAAAAAACACTCACAAATGAAAAGTATGTTACAAGAGAATAAAGCACTTGAAAGTCCCTTTGAAAAGTATCTTAAGTTTGAGCGGGATTGTTTGGTGAATCTAGTATTTAAAGATACTATTAAAAAGTCCTACACCTAATAAAATAATCCCCGAAAATCTTTATGTTTTTGAATATAAATGAATTTATTTTAACTTGTACAAAGTCTCAAAGGAATACTATCAGATTTTGTTGGACTCTTTTAAAAAATCTTAATGATCCTAATTGAGAGTCTCAAAGGAATACTATCAGATTTTGTTGGACTCTTTTAAAAAATCTTAATAATCCTAATTGAATACTGCGGTATTTTTTTTATTTTAACTTTTATTTTGAAAGGATTTTTTTATATTAACTAAAAGTCTTGATTGAATACTGATAATTAAGATCCTCAAGGTCGTCGGTGACTAATTTGGGAGTCAGGGAGGTAGGAGTGATAGAGACACCGCTACCAGAGATGAAAGATCGGTCGATAAGTCGGGAAGACGCCCCAACTTGCTATGGAGGTTTCAGTTGATAAGTCGAGATAAGCCACACGGCAAGCCAATAAGCTCGGATAACAGCTCACGAAGAACCCAAGAGAAACATCTCTCTACATTTTACACAAAATCCAACTCCCCTATTTCATGAAAATGCACAACTTATAAGGCTCTAGTCGCAAATGAAACCCTAAAATTCAAATATCATATAATTAAATACATTCCTAATTTCAATGAAAACAAATGAATGGTATTTATGCTTACAAATAACTTCCAAAAACAAAATCACTAAAATAGAAATATGATAAATCCTTTACCTATCATGGCCTTTATGAATATGTTAATTTTAATTAAAATATTTAGGCAATAAAACATAAGAATCATGTGCATTTTTTAGTATCTTGTAAGTCTCCTTCCACATACTCAATGCACTTATGATCACATCATTCTCCTTTTCTTTGAGAAGATTTGTCCTCAAATCTGAATCCGCAAAATAAATTTGTAGGTTACCGAAAAAAATCTTCCTTTTTTCTTTCTCATTTCTTTTTGATATTTCTTCTCATATCTCATATAAATGAATACGACCATTATTATATGTGTTTCTTTCTTTTTTGCTCTCATAAATTTTCTTCTCTACTTCCCTCTCTACGTTTTCTTTCCGTTCCACTTCTCTCATATCGCTCTCCTTTTTCTCGATCACTCCCTCTTGCTTTTCCACATTGACCAAACTCTCAACTATTATTTTTGTTTCACTCTTTTCATCATTGGATCTTCATCAAATTCTTCTGGTACAAGAGTGATTTGACACTTGTCAAATAAAAAAAAGAGTATGTATTGGTGCACAATCATGCTTTGTTTGACATTGATGCTTCCTTGGAAGTCCAAGTAGCACATCTCGTTTTAGAAAGAACCACATCACAAAGCACCTCATCTTTGTATTCTCCAAGCATGATGATAATAGTACTTGTTTGGTCACCATCGCATCACCCATATCTTTAAACTCTGGATCTTCGACGCTATCGAATATAAATGGTTGTGGATGCTAAAGGACACGAAGTTTCAACTTCTCCACCATCGTTGTACTAGCTATATTGATCCAATATTTTCTATCAATGACCAAACTACATACCTTATTATTCACAAGACATCTAGCAAAGAAAAGATTCTTTTTTTTCTTACCATGACGAAGGTTTAAGAAAAAAATTCAACTTGAAAAACAACCAAAAAAAATGATGAATAAAAATTGATTTTCTTCTTTCTCTCATTTTTTCAGTTCTTTTTCAATTTTCTCTTTTTTTTTTAATTTTCAAACTTTTTGTAGTTATTTTTTTTTGCAAAAATTGAGATAAAAATACAAACAAAAATTAAAAAGGATAGTAACACCTTCATAGAACCTAAACTCTGATTACCACATGATATGATCCTCGAAGTCGTCGGTGACTAATTTGGGAGTCACGGAGGTGGGAGTGATAGAAACGCGAGAGATGAAAGACCGATCGATAAGTCGAGAAAACACCACAACCGGCTATGGAGGTTTCGATTGATAAGTCGGGATGAGCGTCACGGCAAGCCGATAAGCTCGAATAACGGCTCACGAAGAACCAAGAGAAACATCTCTCTAATTTTTTTAGTCAATATTCAACTCCCCTATTTCATGAAAATAGATTACAATTTATAGAGCTCTAGTCCCAATTGACTCAATGAAACCCTAAAATTCAAATATCATATAATTAAATACTACCCTAATTTCAATGAAAACAAATGAATGGCATTTATGCTTTACAAATAACTTCCTAAAACAAAAGCACTAAAATACAAACATGAGTAATCCTTTACCTACCATGGTCTTTATGAATATTTTAATTTTCAGGCAATAAAACATAAGAATCATGTACATTTTTTTAGTATCTTTGTAAGTCTCTTTACACATACTCAACGCACTTATGATCACATCATACTTACGGACTTTTTTACTAAAAAAAGGTCTTTTGAAATCCTTTAGAATCTTAATCGAATACACCGGTTCAGTTTGTTTTTAATTCAATGTTTCTGTATATTAAATGTAAGTTGTTTATATAGCTTCTATTGTTTCTGTATATTAAATTTTTTGTTCGGCTTGTGTTTTTACTGTAACAATATTGACGTTTGTTTTTAATGTTGCGATATTTTAAGTTTGGTGGCTTATATGCATTTAGAATTAAATTAATTAATTTTAACTCTAGAGTGAATTCGTTGTCAAAAAAAAACTCGAGTGAATTTCGTTTTTCCGACTTGTATAAAATTGAATCAACCTAAACAACATTTGTTTGGATCAAATTGGTTTGAATTTTTTTAGGAAGCAACTAAATCGCGACTGTTTTTACTATGCAATTTGGATGGCTCTTTGGTTCAAAACTCAATCAAACCACGCAACAAACACCACTATTCAGCAATACACATTAGTAAGGACGTGTTTGATTGTCTTTTAAAATCTTTTTCTCAGTTTTAAGAAAATTAAAAACCGAAAAACTTATGTGGTTAACTTATGTGGTTGCTGTTCCAGTAAGCAACCACTTGGCTCACCTTCCTGAAATATTCTACGCGTAATAGTAGTTCTTCAAAATTTGATCTGTATTTCATATGTGAAGTTAATTTTTCATCAGTCCAAAGTCGAGTTCGCAAAAAACAGTGATACCAAATAATAAGAAGAAACACACCTATTTCCAAATAATAACAATACTACAAAGAAGAAAATAAATATATTACATAAGTTACAGTAGCCTTTAAAAGATGAACTACACTTCTCTGTAAATCTTAAGATTAAAAAGCACTATGTCGATCCTCATTTTGGAAGGAAAGCTGGTAGAAAACATGTGCCTTTTTTAGTCAATGTAACATGCTGGCATCTCGATTAATCTTTACTCTTCCCATTGTATATATTTACACTATTGTTCTGAATCATTAACTTCTGAATCGGTCACCATAACAATCTCCATATTTCCGCTTTCTTGTCTCACTTTAGCTTCCTTGTAATCCTTTGGAAGTGCATTACAGTCGATGGTGTGCCATACTGGTCTCTCCTCTTGAAACAATCTACAGAAAAATTATGAGCACAAATATACGTTAGGCACACATGTTCATGTTATATAAGTTGGTAGACATAAGTGGTGAGACAAAAACTTCCCAGAAATATGGAAAGAGAGGACTTACGGGTGCTTGCATAGCATAGGGACTTGAACTGTAAGTGCATATTTGCAAGTGGAAATCTCTGTGATTGAACTAATCATTGCTCTGGGTTCTGAGCATACAAACCTCACCTGTGATGAAAGTATGAAATCAGCATGATGAGGGAAATATTAAAACAGAACTAGATTTCTATGATTTCATACCTCAGTCTCTCTTGGTTTATTTGTAAGATCACACGCGGTTCCATTAGTATATTGGTGAGCATGATACCTGAAGGAACATAATATACTAATTAAGTACCCATTTTCATTAAAGTATTTATCACGGGAAACCATTTCTCAGAGTTAACCCCTTCTTCCTACTTATGTAACAGACATATAGGGATGGTACCTTTGAGAGGCATCCTTTGAGCGGGGATCCTTGAATGTAGAAATGTCAGAAAGATTTTGGTTAACTTCAGCAGTTGCCTCCGGATCATACACTCCCAAGACAAACTCCTGGACTACCTGTAATGGAAAAAAAGGTACAGTGATTATTATTTCGAATATGATTTTACAAGTTTCCAGCAGTATTAACCAAGACAAGTATATAAATCAAAACTGCTAACAGTACTTATATATTACGGTATGAACAAAATAAAAGGAACTCCATGAGTACGTCTTATATCAATAACTGACATCTACCATCAATAACCATCACCAGGAGGTAACTGAATTGATGGCCAAAACCTCATATGAAACCTGTAAAAGAACTGGGCCCAGATATTATACACAAAGTTGACCCGATTTGGAGGCCCAGTTTGGAGCTCAAAGTCAGCTCTCCATGTTTACCAACCTTTCTAGTGACTTCGTGAAATGGAAACTTAACAAGCTATCCATGATTATCAACCACGCACCATGGCCCGACACATGTAAAAACGTCTCATAAATAAAGACGAATTGAGGATCCAATCTCTCACTGTGGGACATACATACCCTTTCCTTCTTGGAACAGGGTAGGCACACGATATCTTCCTCATGGGAAAAGCGTGATGATGGTAATTGGTTCTTAAGGGTCTCTTTGAGAGGGGGGTTTGCGAGGGTTTTGGAGGGGATGACATTGGAGGACTTGGTCTATATTTTAGTATATATTTGAGATTTTAAAAAAATTTAAAGAATAATATGATAAATAATAATATAACATTTTTAATCACACTTCATTATGTTTAGAAACATTTTCTAGCTTCCCCAATTTAGAATTGAAAAAGAAAGCCCTCCCCTCCCCTCTGCCTCCAAAACCCCCCAAACATAAGACATGCCATGTCATTGGCAAAGAGGTAGACCAACTCAAATTTCAACACATCAGCCAAGACCCAAGAATCATAAACTTGGACCTAGGACCACTTGTTGGGGCCTTCTTCACCAAATTTGCAAACAAGAGAAATCTTGACCAGACATTTGATCACTTTCAGAAAACAACGAGCCTGAAGTAGTGCAAGAAAAGTCAGAACCTGAACTGCCAAAAAGACTAGATACACTAGGCCCCATTTCTTGACGAGCATTATTTGGAATGATGTGGCTAGCCTTACCCGGGAATTCAATCAAGACAACACAACTGGAGGGCTCATCCTAAAACTATTATTGTAAGCAACAAAGAAACTTTGGCAGCCGTAGCAATACCTTTCACGTTGACAATGGTGGCTCGACATGAAAATCTTAGAAGCATTGGAAAGAGTGGCTCTATGCACATCATCAGTAAGTGACGCACTCTAAGAAACACTAAAAGAGAGCATTAAATGAATGATAAGAGAGTACACTATGTGAACGATTGAGTGTTTAGAAGCAGGAACAACAACAGCAAATTTGAGTACGAAGAACGTTTTGTTGACCTCAAGAGGGGAAATGCAAACCAGAGAAACACAGAGAGAGAAGAAAAAAGAAAGAAACTCTATGGTTGAGAGGCCAAAGGTTGTTAAATCTCTAGGTTGTCAGCTTAAGTAACTCATTCTGCTTAAGGTGAACTGAACTTTTAAAGTCGTTCGAGTTTTACCTAAACTAAAAATAATATCATGTATTCCTCTCTGACGACACAGACGCCTTTTTCTCAAGCACTGACAACACACAAAACCTGCGACAACATACGCGAAGGAAACTCAGCTCTGCAACCATGTACATTGTACAGTAAACATGCGTTGTGGGCTTTGTGTATTGGCCAAAAATTTTAAACAGTAAACTCGTTATTTCCTGAGTTTATGTGAGTCAATCGTTTGTTAAAGCGATTTTAGCAAGTAAAATCATTACCGTATCTGAGTTTATGCAGAAACAAGTTGCAGTACGAGTTAACAAGAAACGGGTAAGTGAACTCGTGAAATCGTCTGACTTGGAGATTTAACTCGTGATTTCAACAACATTCACTGAATCTAACCATCAAATTTTTTGAAATTAAAACCCATAAGATGGTGCAAAATTCGATAAGAGCTTAAACAGAGGTAGAGGGACACATCAGCAAAATTCAACATCTAATTTGAACACTATAGTGTTTTAAGAGGTTTTTGCATTACGAAACACTTGAACACAATTGCTTTACTTGACCTTCGCTAACCTGAAACAGGAAGCTCAGGTTACAACCTCGTTCACCTACTTGGCTCAAAGCTGGGGAGGATCTTGTACTGTATTGGCTCGTGATGGCCCGAACCTTTTATGGAACCTGTATAAGAGCTGACCAGAAAGACAATACAGAGTTGCCCCATGTCAGCTCTCCACAGTTCCCTATCTCTCTAGTGACAGTCAGACATGGCCACTCAAAAATCCATTCACAGTCACAAACCAGCTATGAAGCACGGGCACCTCTGAGATTAGACATGTCCTGGTGTCCGACACGTGTCAGTGTCCGACACTCGTATGACACGTGTCCGACACCTCAGACAAGTGTCCCAAAAAAATCTTTTTTTTCTTTGCTTCGACACATCTTAGACACTTCTTGAACACCTCTGAGACACTTCTACAAAGGTTAAAGAAGTGTCAAAGTAGTGATAATCAAGGAATGGGTTAAAAATATTAAATTTGAGTACATCTTTTTTAGCTTATCGATATAGTAGATGAAAAATGAATGCGAAAAACTATCTTATTTCGTTTAAGAACTTCTATTGTTATGAAATAAATTGCTCAATTTAAATCTTTTATAGGTAATGTTCATATTTTATTTAATTATAATAAATAAATAATTATATATATGCGGTGTCCCGGTTTCCTATATTTTGGACATTAGCGGTGTCCGCATGTCTGTGTCGTGTCTGGGTCAGAGTCCTTGCTTCATAGCAAACCAGACCCCTCGACCAGTGATTAACATTCTGGGGGCGACTAAACCTCCCACTTCACTGTTACAGTGATGATGGATAACTGCTTCTCAGCATGTATTTAATATTTATGGAGAAAAACATTTGCAGGACAAAGGAAAATTTTCCAAGTTCTATAAACCTTTCAAAATATTGTAAACATGGTCTTAAAGCTTTGCAAGAACAGTAACAACAATTTGGATCCGCTCCTTTTCCTTGGTAACAAGAGAATCATGTTATGAGAAGGGAAAATACATTTTTTGTGTGGAGGAACCCACGTTGCTTTGTGTTGGGGTCCACCAATTTTACACAAAAATGTGCTCTATGTCTAACAGCGCTTAAAAAGAGTGAATTAAACCACTAACAAGATTGACCTGTTAGAAAAGTATGAAGTTCCACTTTTTTTCGTGGATATGATGATAATGTTGCTGATCAAATTGTATACTGACCCAACTCTCAAGATGTACACGTTATCATGCAATGTTGAGTGAATTAATTGAAATTTATGAATGAATATGATTCCTCTAACAAATCGATCACATTAGGATATTAACCAGAGGATGAAGCAAATACTTGTTTGTAAAAATAAATTAAAATAATCTGGGGCCAAAAGGAAATGAAATTAAGGGGATACCTTGTCATCCTCCAAATGTAGTTGTCGCAACTTCTTTTGATAGCAAAACTCATAAGACCACCAACCTTCTTGCTGCACAAACACAGTAGCCAATGTAAGAAAATGATTTACCATAGGATTCCTGAGGAACTTAACTATCTGTTCAAAAAATTTAATGAATAACTACCGTATCACTATTCAAAGCAAATATAGATATACAAATACTAACTCTGATAAAGCATGGACCCTTCAATACTTCCAGCAGTTCATCTGGTGTCTTCTGTTTAACCCTTTTCTCAGTTTCAACAATCATGCTGCTGACATTGTGCTGGATAACAGCCTCTCCACTTTTTTCCTTTTCCACCTTAGGCAAGTAACATACAAATTTCTGTCCATTTGAATCCGGCATGACAATAGATTCCTGGTCACCATCCTGTAAATTTGGTATTGCAAGAGATAATCAGAAGGAGATAGGATATATATATATATATATATATATATATATATATGTATGAAGTTGCTAGCACTGCACCCAAAGGGGGTGTGGGGGGACTTTCATTTATCTCCAAAAGTCTATACAAGAAGGCTATTCTCATAAATTGAGCTAATGAATTATCATCTTTATTGTCAATGAATAGCTGTTAAACAGTTTAAATCTCCAATCTAGCAAAAAGGACCAACCCACTCTTATTCCCAGTCTCTCTGATAACATCAAAATAACACCCTTGTTAAACTCATAGCTTTGATTCAGAACCACCATAAGTACATTGTACACTTCATTTCAAACATGCTAACATTCAGCATTCATCTCAAGTGTAATTTATTGAGTTTAAAAACACCAAGCACCAAGATCACATATTAGCTACTCATAAAGATATATAAAGTTGACTACGACTGCACCTAAATGGGAGGTGGGAGGACTTTCAGTTATATTCAAAAGTCTATAAAAGAGCTTGAAACGCCCAGAATGAACATTAGAAGGGCCATTCTTAATTATTCTGTTAATGAGTTGTCAGTTTTTGTTGTAATTGAACATCTGCTTACATCTAGGAGCATGTTCAGATTGCCTTATTTGAGCTTATCTATTAACGTGCTTCATAACCACTCGTGAGACAGTTTGGGAGAGCATATGAAAACAATTTTTGACATATTCATAAACAGTTTTCAGCTGATTTCCATAAACTCTCCAGAAAATAGGTTATGAAAACAGCTCAGAACTTATAAAAGAAAACAATCTTATTTTATTTTATCTTTTACTATAGAAATGGTTTATAAATAAGCACTTAAACAATAAGTGTTTATGTTGTAAGCATTTAATTAAGTTGTTTATACAACCACAACCCTAAGAAAAAAAAAGGTCAAATCACTGTTATTTCTTATATCTCTGATATCAGAATAACTTTCAACCCCGCTAAACATTCAACATTCATCTAAAGTACAATTTAACAAGTTGAAAAATACCAAGAACAAAGATCCCATCCCATAAAACACACAAGAAAACTTACAGGGTGAAAAGGGGAATCTTCAGGATGGAATTCAATCTTATATTTCGGTTCGCGAGAACTGCCACTATTACCGCCAGTGCGACCGCCAAATATGCTACCTGTATAAATCATTGATATACATTAATTAAGCTTACATAGTAATTATATAGAATTGTAATACCTTCTAGGTAGAATTAGAATATAACTAAAAATTTTGAATTTAGATAGCACTGGGAAATTAAATGAAACGAAAAAAGAGGAAAATTAGGTACCGATATGAATAGGGAAGATTTGTTCCGCAAATGTAAAGCTGAAACACAAAGCGATCAACAACACAAACACTGTTCTCATTTTTCTTAGGCGAACGCGATTCCAATGCTGCTACTGGCTTCTTCGCCTTACGGGGGGCGCAACTATAACACGTTCAGATACCTCAGCTTCGACGTCATGTCGCCAATCCACTGTTGCCACGTCATACCAAGACCTTCATACTCCCTCCGTCCATATTATATTATATATTATATATGTCGTTTCAGCCAAAAAAAATTTGTCTCAGTTTTACGATATCAATACTCATTAATGTTTTTTCCTATCATATGCTTCATCATTTAATAACTTCTCTTCTTCCAATTTTTTTTGATATTATCTCTTTTTCCAATTTGTTAATTTATCTTTCCAATATCATTAATAAGAGATAATTTTATAAAGTAACTCCGAATTTTTATTTCGCATACAAAATTAACTATTTTTCTTAATTCGTATGAAATGGCCAAAACATCATAATATGAGACAGAGAGAGTACAATTTATTTATTATTTTATGTTTAATTGCTACAGGGATTTATGAAAATTCACCAAGAAAAAGGGATGTATCAATTATCTATAGGCTAAATAGCAGTTTTGGTCCTTTATCTTTGCTCCAGATTTCACTTTGGTCCTTTATCTTTTTTTTGGTCCGTTTTGGTCCTTTATCTTTCATTTTCGTTTCACTTTGGTCCTTTATCTTTTTTTTGGTCCGTTTTGGTCCTTTATATTTCATTTTCGTTTCATTTTGGTCCCTCACGTTATTATTTAATTCAATTAAAACATTAAAACAATTAAAACAATTAAAACAAAATTATTTTAAAACAATTAAAACAATATTTTGGTCCCCACCGTGAACCCCTCCCCCCCCACCGTGAACCACCGTCAGCCACCAACAACCACCACCCACCATTCATCATCTTCAACCATTCATATTCCCACCATTAAAACAATATGTGTGTGTGTGTGAGAATTAAAGAATAGAAAGAAAGAAAGAAAAGGAAGGTATGCGAGAGGTACGCGAGAAAGAAGAGAAACAGAGAGAAAGGAGAGAAAAGGAAAAAAGAAGAGAAAAGAATGGGTGAAGGAGAAGAAGAGGAAAAACGAAGTCCAAAGGCTCATCAAAACGACTTCCTTCCAACACGAAAAACGTTCAGCATTACTTCCTCTTCGATTTGGTACCAACATCATCATCATCAACTCACTCTACACAAATTCACCATTTTCGAATATTGTGAAGAAATGAGGAATGTTGAGTTTCTTGGCTCATTCTTGTCTTGAAAGCTTGGGGATATGCCATTGAGTGATTGATTGCAAGCTTGGAGTGAAGAAATTAGAGTTTGGTTGGGTTAAGGTGAGTGGAACAAAAATTGGGGTTTATGTGTGAATAGTGATTTGAGGTTGAAGATGATGAATAGTGGGGGGGGGGGGGAGGGGTTCACGGTGGGGGACCAAAATATTGTTTTAATTGTTTTAAAATAATTTTGTTTTAATTGTTTTAATTGTTTTCATGTTTTAATTGAATTAAATAATAACGTGAGGGACCAAAATGAAACATAAAGGACCAAAACGGACAAAAAAAAAGATAAAGGACCAAAGTGAAACGAAAATGAAAGATAAAGGACCAAAACGGACCAAAAAAAGATAAAGGACCAAAGTGAAATCTGGAGCAAAGATAAAGGACCAAAAGTGCTATTTAGCCTTATCTATATGAAAATCCACAAAAAAAAAGAAATGTATAAACCATTTAGAAATTTGTAAGTATGCAACAAAAAAACTATAGGGGGAGAAAATGAGAGAGAAACTATGGGAGAGAAAGGAAGAGATAGAAGCGCCTTCTGGTTCAACAACCAGTGGGGGATAGGGATGAGGTTCGATGCCGACGCTATGGTGAACGGTTACGAGGAATGACAGGGGAGTTGGAGAGGTGGTTATGGGGATGATGCGGGAATAGCAAAAGAAAGGAATGAAGAACAAAGGTTTGAGGAGCAGGATGGTTGGCAGAGAGGGTGCAATATCACTACAAGAAAAACGCGCATTACCGACGGATTTTTTCCGGCGGAATTTTTCAGCCGATACGGTTCTGACGGAAATTTGGCATTTTCGGTGGATTTTTCCGCCTGTAATTTTCCGACGGAAAAAATAGGTTTTCCGGCTGATTTTTTTTAAAAAAAATATTAAATTTTTTTTTAAAAAACAAATCCGTCGGAAATGTGCATTACTGGCGGGAAAAATTCGCCGGAAATTACTGTCGGAAAAATCCGCCAGTAATGCGCATTACCGGCGGATTTTTAAATTTTTTTTTTTTAAAAAAAAAACCGCCGGAAATGTGCATTACCGGCGAATGTTTCCGCCGGTAATTTCCAACGGAAAAATCCACCGGTAATGCACATTTCCTGCGGATTTTTCAAAATTTATTTATTTATTTATTTTTAAAAATCCGCCGGTAATGTACATTACCAGCGGATTTTTCGCAGGAAAAATCAGCCGGTAATGCACATTTCCGACGGACTTTACCGACGGACTTTTCAAAAAATTATTTATTTATTTTTTTTACACTCTTCTCATTTCCTATAAATAAAACTTTCTCCTACACTCTTCTCATTCTCTCATTTCACTCTTTATTTCCTTCTCATACTCTCTGAACCGGACTCTTCTCTGAGCAATCGGTCCTTTTGTTGAAATAAATCTGTTTGTGCTCGTGCTGTATTGGGAGCTTGGTGTCAGATACTGAGGTCGTTCTTGTGTGTATGCTGGTCGCGTGCAGAGCTCCCTCGGGGTGTACCTGCGATGGCACTCCAACGCCCAAGTCAGTGGGGTGATTTTGTGTAGTAATATTGGTTAAAAACGTACCTTTCATATGATGTCAGGGTCTCGTTATATAGCACCTGGGTGCTGAGGGCGGCCGTTGGATCTGCGAGAATTCCTCTCCACCGTAGATCCTCCCATCGTGGGTATAAGTTGGTGCTGGTCGTTGTTGGGCCGCTCGCATAGGCCCAAACTTCTTAACGGGTTGCGACCCACTCCACAAGTCGTGTGATGCTGATTATGTACTGGGCCATCCACGTCGGCCCAGTATTCGTTATAGGCTGCGGCCCAATCCAGAACAGTTGCCCCCCAGGCCGAAGTCGTTCAGTAGAACGGGTTCAGGCCTAAGAGTCAGATTCCTTTAGGTGAGGCGGGCTGCCTCCACATTGGCCGCCTGCGCTAGCCTGCGCCGAGATGACCTGATCGTGTGCCCGTTCGATTGAGCCTGCTCGCACCTTCTAACGACGTGGTGTTCTGACAGATATGACGTTCTGAGAGGACAAGCGTGACGCTTCGATGGGACTGTCACCATACTTCACGCTTTTCAAGAAAAGGGGGCGCTTGATGATGACGGTTCAATTTTCGAGGAAGATCATCAATTTAGAAGGGGAAGGGACGTGTCCCATCGCGTTCTGGCTTTCCCTCCCTATAAATATGGGGCACCCTTATGTCAATTTGTTCACTTTCCGGATTTTTTGCTCTGAGGGCGACTTCCTTTCTCCGACGAGCGATCTATTTTCCGGCTACTCTGGCACGGTGTTTCCCGATAAGCGACTTCAAACTCCGGCGCGATCTAACTTCCGATCGCCTCATTCTGGTGATTTACAGTGCAACGAAACTGTATCCCGCTCCTGGTATGTAGTTTTACTTTTGGGCTTTAGTAATTTTAAAACGGATTCCTCTTCTTGTTAACATTAACATGGGCGAGCAGGGGGTGTCAGACCCGGGGTCGATCATGTCGCCCCTTTCCGTAGGTCGTCTTCGATGGTCTGACTTTCAAGCTCCCTTCTTGCAGGTTTTCTTTCGTCATGGCGCGGACGAAGCTGACCGCCCAACTACCAGGCAGCCCGCCAGTTTCCTCCACCGACCCATCATCCAGTTCCCGGACATCTACAGATAGGACGACTTCGGAGGGTGGGTTTACTTCTACGCCTCCTGCTGAGGGATCAGATGTTGCGACGCCCGCTCGCCCCGTATACTTCCAGACGAGGGAAAGCCATGATCCACCTTCTACATCCTCGGCCCCTACGGAGCGGGTAATCCAGCCAAACGCCGGGAGAGGGGAGGCCGATTGGAGAGGCTCTCTAGGGGAGGATCGCTCTTGGATCTCGTCGGCCGTGCTAGGCCGGATTCCGTCACTATTCAAACCTGGGGATCAGGTGTTATCGTATTTTGCCGGGCTGGTTGGCGCGCCGGACCAGGTGTGGGCGGTCGAAGGCCATACTTCAACGGAAAACGTGGCTATGATCCCGGCCACCTTAAAATTCACCATGTATGCCACCGTCCTTCGCGACGTGGGGATTCGACCGCCATTTACATGCTTTCAACGCGGTATGCTTCGTTATCTTGGGGTTGCACCCTCGCAACTGCACCCTAACTCGTGGGCATTTATCAAGGTGTTCGAACAGTTATTGAGAGTGATGGGGCGAGAGTGCAATCGGCAAACTTTCTTCAAAATTTTTGAGACAAGCAGGCGACCAGAGCCGGGCAGCAATCGGAATCGGTGGGAGCATCTGAGTCTTAAGGCTCAGTCGGACTACAAGATTTTCAAGCCGTTTTCTGACTCGCTCAAACCCTGGAAGTCGTTTTTTCTATGGGTAGTCCCAGTTTGCGAGGCGTCTCAGCGGATGGTGGGGACGGTTGACTCCGGTGGGCGAGTAACTGGCATGCAATATCCTATAGCGTGGACGTACGCTCATTTTCGCCGCATGCCTGCCACGTACAGAACCCGTTGCCAACTTGGCGAGGAAAATACTGAGACTCTGAGGTTGCTTGAGAACTTGGCCTCTTGGATGGAGGAGGGTCTGATCAAATGTCACCAATTGGTGAAAACGACCGATGACAACGGTTTCAAAGTCGCTCTTGGTATGGGTAGTCGTACCCCGCCTTTTTTTAACCGTGTTCTTACCTTCTTCGCAGGTGAAATGGCTGGTCTAGGTTTTGCCGAGTTGATGAAACAAGCTAAGAAAGGGATGAGGTCCCAGATCGGCCCGTCCACCCCTACAGTTACTCTTTCCCCGGTTCCTGAGGGTTCTGTGGCTGCTGAAGGTGGCGAGAGAAGCCCGCCTGTTGCTGGGACGAAGAGGGGACGTCCCCCTCCCACTGTCGATCTGACCCAGGATGACCATGCTCATAAAAAGTCCAGGGCCCATAAAGGACCTCAGAAGAGTTCGGCCCTGGCAGTTGATCTGGAGGAAATGACCGATGAGAGCATCATCAGAGGATTCCGTGAAGACCCCCTACTGTTTGCGGCCGAGGTGGTCAAGGCTGGGTCTCACCTGGTCGCGAAATTGAAACACGGAGAAATGGAGCGGACAAAAGGTAATATTCTCCTCGCCCAAAATTTATGGTTGGAGAGTGATAACTTAGACAAAACCGACAAGCTTAGCCGTGCTCATGTTTATATCTCAAAAGTTCGGGAGGAGTTGGAAGCTTTCAAGAAGAAACTGCAAGATTCAGAGGCCGCCCTTCAGCCTACCGTCGCTGCCCTCGACGAAACAAGGAAGTCGCTCTCCGTCGTCACCCAAGAGCTAGATGACGCCCAGGTCGCATTAACTGAAGCTGAGAAGAATTTGCAGCTTGAGGTGGGGAAGGTTAGCGATTTGACTGAACAGATGAGCGGCTTGAATCTGGAAGTTGCTGAAATGAAGTCGTCCATTGAAGCTTTGAAGAAGGAGCGGGAAGAGGCTTATGCCCAATATGATCGGCTCGTTCATTCCACTGTTTCAATTTGCAAGGAGCGGTTTGATGAGGCTCTTGCCCAGGTGCGGTGCGTCTACCTGGACCTTGTGCTGGACCCGGGTGTTATCAATTTTTCCCATTCTTATGTGGACGGTCGGATCATCAAGCCTGCTGAGGAGGACGAGGAAGGAAACGTCTTAGTGGAGGAAATGGTTGTTTTCGATCGTTCCAATTAGAATTTTTGTAATATGCTCCAAGTATTTGTCTTTTGTTTTTGGGCGGCTTTCGAGTCGCCCCACTGTTGTAATATGTACTATGCCTTCGGGCAGTTTAATCGTTCTGTTTAATTCATTTAGCCTTCGGGCAGTTTACTGGACCTCGTATCTAGATTTAACTTGCCCTTGGGGGTGCGACTTTCGGTTGTGAGCGCTTCGTTTCTTTTAATTCGTGTTTTTAGCCTTCGGGTCGTTTACCAGGGTTCGTCCCTAGATTTAACTCGCCCTTGGCGTTGCGACTATCGATTAAGATCGCTTCGTGTTACTTAGATCGACTAAGTACTGCTGAGCCCGCCCAGTGGTTTATCAAACTCGGTTTGATTTTAACCCGCCTGGCGGTTAATGGATCTGTATGGAAAACATAAAAGGATGAGACAACATATAAAAACATACCATCTGCCGTGATGGCCGGGCGGGCCTCAATAAAAACCCAGTGGGAAAAGAGTGTCCCGCCCGGTGTACTTACTTTATTCATTCAATAAAAACCCAGTGGTCAATGACAGAGTTACAATTGAATTTAGTCAAAAGTTTAAACAAAGTATCGCCTGAGGTTGACCGCGTTCCATGTTCTTGGCACCGGCCCGCCTCCCATGGTTTGAAGTTGGTAGGCGCCCTTCCCCGTCTTCGAGACGACTCGGTAGGGACCTTCCCAGTTTGGAGCGAGTTTACCTTGAGCTGCGAACTTCTGTCCTATCGTCGCTCTTCTGAGGACGAGCTGGCCGATGGTGAATTCTCTAGGGACAACTTTTAAGTTGTGTCTCGTTGCCATCCCTTGTTTCACAAGTGCTTCTTTCAACGATGCTTTGGTGCAGAGTTCTTCAACCAAGTCGAGTTCCTCTGAGTCCCTGATCGTTCTCATTGGGGTTTTTGGGATATGCAGTTCTCCAACTGAGCTCTCCAACTTCAACCGGGATGAGTGCCTCCACGCCGTATACCAACTTGAACGGACTTTCGCCTGTGGTGGAGTGTGGGGTGGTTCGGTATGCCCATAGTACGAAGGGGAGTTCTTCTGCCCACTTGCCTTTGGATTCGTCCAGCCTTCTTTTCAGCCCGCGCAGGATCACCCGGTTGGCGGCCTCTGCTTGTCCGTTGGTCTGTGGGTGCTCGACCGATGTGAAGCGCTGCTTGATTCCTAGTTCCGTCATGTATTCTTGGAAGTTTTTGTCCGTGAACTGGGTGCCGTTGTCCGAGACAACGACCTGAGGGACTCCAAATCGAACTAGTATATTTTTCTTGAAGAACTTCAAGCAGTTTTTGGAGGTAATAGTCGCTAAGGGCTCGGCCTCTACCCACTTGGTGAAGTAGTCTACTGCCACTATTAAGTATTTAAGCTGTCCTGGGGCTGCTGAGAACGGGCCCAGAAGGTCTATTCCCCACCACGCGAACGGCCATGGAGCGGTAATGGAGTTCAATTCGACCGAGGGGGCGATATGTATGTCCGCGTGCTTCTGGCACTTATCACATTTTTTTACTAGCTCGTTGGCATCACCCTCCATCGTTGGCCAATAGTATCCCGCTTGAAGTGCTTTTTTGGCTAGTGCTCGTGCCCCTAGGTGATTCCCACATATCCCTTCGTGGACTTCCCTCAACACATAATTGGCCTCTTGTGGTGTCAGACACTTCAGTAACGGTGTTGAGAGTCCTCGGCAAAACAATTTGCCTTCAACAACCGAATATGATGATGCCCGCCTTCGCGTGAGAGCAGACTTTTTTGGGTCGGCTTCCTCTTCCCCCAACACGATGTACCTCAGGATGGGATCGATCCATGTCGTCCCTTGACCGATCATGCAGACATCGGTGATTGGAGCTGTTTCTAGTTGGACGCTGGGTTGAGGGAGTATCTTCTGGATTACGCTCCTGTGGTTCCCCGGGGTTTTTGTACTCGCCAGTTTCGAAAGTACGTCCGCCCTTCCATTTTCTGACCTGGGGATGTGTCGGACTTCTGCGCTTTCGAACTGATCGAGCAGCTCTCGTACCTTAGCGAGGTACCTCCGTAAAACTTCATCTTTGGCATCATACGTTTCTCCAATTTGGGACACTACTAACAGGGAGTCAAAACGGAGCTCGACCCGTCGTGCTTTGAACTCCCTGGCGAGCATAAGTCCTGCAACGCATGCTTCGTATTCTGCCTGGTTATTCGACGTAGCAAAGGAAAATGTCAACGACACCTCCACGGTCGTTCCTTCTGGGCTTTCTAGAATCAAACCTGCCCCGCTCCCTTTGTAGTTTGAGGAGCCG
Source organism: Astragalus membranaceus (assembly GCA_039519185.1). Taxonomy (NCBI): domain Eukaryota; kingdom Viridiplantae; phylum Streptophyta; class Magnoliopsida; order Fabales; family Fabaceae; genus Astragalus; species Astragalus membranaceus. Next base: position 78,788,471 of record CM076851.1, on the reverse strand, counting down.
TCGACGTATAGCGTCCAGGTCGGATCAGGCCTTTCTTCCTAGATCGGGGTCATCTCGGCTATGAAGTCTGCCAGAATTTGTGCCTTTGTGGTCGTTCTTGTCTCATATTTCACGCCGAACTCTGAGAGCTCTACTGCCCATTTGATCGTCCTTCCTGCTAAGTCGGGTCGATGCAAGATCTGTCGAACGGGCTGATCTGTTCTGAGGACGATTTGATGAGCCACGAAATACGATCTCAGTCTTCGAGCGGCCACTATTAGTGCAAGAGCTAGCTTCTCGATCCTTTGGTACCTGAGTTCTGGTCCCTGGAGTGCTTTACTCACAAAATACACGGGATTCTGTTTCTCCCCGTCTTCCCGCACCAGTACGGCTGCTAGGGCTTCATCACTGATGGAGAGGTATAGGTACAACGTTTCCCCGGGCCCTGGGGTGGTCAGGATGGGCGGTTGCAACAAAACCTTTTTCAGCTGATCTAGGGCCTGGTCGCATTCGACCGACCATTCAAACTTCGCCTCCTTCTTAAGTAATTTGAAAAGTGGGAGAGACTTGCTGGCCGCTTTTGAAATGAATCGCGATAGCGCGGCTATCATCCCGTTCAGCTTCTGAATCTCTTTTTTGCTAGTGGGTGACTTCATTTCTGTCACGGCCCTGCATTTATCTGGATTCACCTCAATTCCCCGCTCTGTTAAGAAGAACCCCAAAAACTTACCCGCCCTGACTCCGAACGTGCATTTCTCAGGATTCAGCTTCAGCGAGTTCTTGCGGGCTTCCACAAATATCTCTCTTAGGTCGGCCACATGATCAATGTCTTGTTTACTTTTTATGATCATGTCGTCTGAGTACACTTCGACCGTTTTGCCAATCTGTGAGTGGAAAACTTTATTCATCATTCTCTGATAGGTCGCGCCGGCATTTTTCAGTCCAAAAGGCATGACTAAGTAACAGTAGTTCCCTCTCGCCGTCATGAAGGCTGTCTTTTCCTGGTCGGGCGGGTGCATTGAGATCTGGTTATAACCCGAGTAAGCGTCTAAAAACGAGAGTAACCTGAAGCCATTTGCGCTGTCAACTAACCGGTCTACGCTTGGTACTGGAAACGCGTCTTTAGGGCATGCCCGGTTAAGATCAGTATAGTCGACACACATGCGCCATTCCCCGTTGGCCTTTTTGACCAGAACCACGTTAGATAGTGTTGCGCCCGAAAAAGTCCCCGAGGGAGAACCTTCCTCGTTCACAACTTTTCCTAAGACAATGAAGCCGCCACCAATATTTATTAAGGAAAATATTAGGAAAACCTTTTTTGGAAAGCGATTGGTCTTGCGAAACTAGAGAACAGGGTTCGGGGGTCGGTTACGCGCAGGGAAGGTGTTAGCACCCCACACGTCCTCTCTACTGAGAGGGAACCTTTAATTAAATGTGTGGTTTTAGTGTGTTGACTTGAAAATGCTTAATTTTGCCTCTCTACTTCTTATTGGAAAACTCTTAATGAAAATCTTTATTTATTATGAAAAAAGGGGGAAAAACGGTTTTTTAGAAAAAAAACGCTTGACGGGACATGGCCCGCTCCTACGTATCTCCCGGTGCGATGGAGAACTCAAAGCTACGTAGTTCTTCTGTGTAGAAAATGTTTGTGTGTTTGGTGTTTTTTTAATATAGGGGTTTTAGGATTGTGTGATCTGTGTTGAAGGACCGCTGGGGGTCTGGAGTGCCGCTGAGGGCTGAAGGAGCACTGGGGCTCTGGAGGACCACAGTTCACTTATCCAAAAACGATGACTAACCCGGCCGTACGACCGACTTAATCCCCTACTTTAAAAAAATAAGATTTTTGGTTTTTGAAATGAAAGAGATGTGTTTGTATTTTCTATTTGGGAAATTGTTTATTTTTGCGCTTGACAGGGGCGTGGCCCTGCTCCTACGTATCTCCGGGTGGAGAATCAAAGACGACGTAGTTCTAAGCCTTTGGTTTTGAAAAGGTTTTTGTTTTGTTCTTTTTGGTGAGTTTTCGCAATAGGACGAGCATTAATGAGTGATTAAACTAACAAAGGCTATGGGTAATCACTGCTAAATACTCAAAAAGAGTTGTTACCTCTAGTCAGACGAACAAAGGCTCTGATTGACTATTAGTAACGACTTTTTTTTATTATATTTTCGAAAGGTTTTCGAAGTAGGACGAGCATTAGCGAATGATTAAACTAACAAAGGTTATGGGTAATCATCGCTAAGTACTCATGTAAATTTGAAGAGCGTTCATAGAGATCAAACTAACAAAGGTTATGGGTGACCTCCACTACTTGCTTATTTTTGTTTATTGAAAATGCTTTGAAAATTAATTGGTTTGGAAAAGAGTTTTTAGAAAATAAATAAATCATTTTCAATCGAAATCTATGTCCAAAACCAAATGCAAAATGAATGAATGAAGTTCAAACATATTCAACTAATCAAGCAATCATGAACATGTTGATCATCAACTAAGATTAAGCATGCCAATATAATCAAGAGATTTAATTGTCAAAGGTGCAAGACAAAGTTCTCAAAACAATTGTGTTTGTGTGTGAAGGAGAATTGCTACACAAGTTGGAAGCAATCTCAAGAGGGGCACATATGCCTCTATGCTACACATGTTGGTAGTCTTATAAGGGCACATGATTGTGTAAAAGGGTTTGTGCACAATTAAGTCAAGACATTCAAATGGCATCAAGAACAAAGGAATACAATTGATCATAGGCATAGAATAGTCTAAGTTAAATGGATGAGCATGTGATCATGATGTGCTAGATTAGATAAGCATGAATGCATGTAAATGCATGAACATTTGAGAATGAATGCAAGAATGAGTATATACAAAGATGTATGAGCATACAAGAATGCATGAGCATTTGATACAAGAATGCATGGACATGTGAGGATGAATGCAAGAATGAGTATATACAAAGATGCATGAGCATACAAGAATGCATGAGCATTTGATTAATGAATGCATGGACATGTGAGGATGAATGCAAGAATGAGTATATACAAAGATGCATGAGCATACAAGAATGCATGGACATGTGAGGATGCATGGTTATTTAATTATGAATGGACATGTGAGAATGCAAGAAGTATAAACAAGTAAGGATGCATGAGGTATTAACAAGTGAGAGTGCAAATGAATATGCAAGAGATATGAATATATGAAAAGGCATGAAGATTAAAACAAGAGAGTATGCAAGAGATACAAGCAAATGAGAATGCAAGAGAGTGAATAAGGTTTTATTTAAGTGCAAGTGTGTGAGAGTGTGTCATAAAAAGTGGTAAAAATTTAGTTACCTTATTCTTAGGAAATGGTGAAATGTTTTGGTGTTTTTAGAGTCTTAGGAAAAAGTGGTAAAAAGTATTTTTGGGTTGATTTTATAAAGTTGAAAAGTTATAAATGTAAACTAGAAAATGTTTTGGGTCTTTTTGTAATTTAAGAAAGGTAAAAAGTAAAGATAAATTATTAATGAAATGGTAACTTATTTAAGTGAAGGTGGTGAATTATTTAAGTGAAGGTAAATGGTAAAAGTAAAAGGTAAAATGTTTTTTAGGGTTTTAAGTGAAAGGTAAAAAAGGGTAAGAAAATGTTTTTTACTATTTAGTAACACTTAAGTGAATGGTAAAAACTAAAAGGTAAAAAGTAAAAAAAAACACAATTCACAACAATTAATTTACCAAACAAGATCAAACAACAAATTTGAGTAAGTAAATTGGTCACAAAAATGGCTTTATGGCCGAAACATACATATACACAATAAGGCTCAAATTCAACAAATTTCTTGCAACCAAATCACATCATTAGACACACACACATAAACCCTAAGATCTACACATGTATATCACACTCAAACAATCATCATTTCATCATTTATTAACATAAAAACAAGAGGGAACAAAAAGTATAAAAACCCTAATTCTACACTATCAAACCTTAGAGCATGAAGGACTACCTTAACCAATTTTATTCCATCAAAACTCAAGAAACAAGCAAGAAAACATGTTATCCAACAAGAGAGGCCCTAGGCCGAAGCAAAAAGGTAAGGAAAAATAAATTTTTATTTGGTGAAAATCGCATGAACAAAGAGCAAATCACAAGAACAACACATAATCAACACATAGTCACAAGAATAACTTATTTAGTGGGTGAGATGCCAACTCTCACCCACAACAGCCCCTAATCTACATTTAAATGATATTATGAGATGCAAATATAAGTTGAAAAAGGATTTTGATGCAAGAAAGTGGATGAAAATGCAAAGGGTTTTAGGTTATACCTTAGTTCCAAGCTAAACAAGAGTAGAAATGAAGATCAAGAGTAACCAATCACCAACAATCTTCAAAAATCACCAACAACAACCACGTGACCTTGAAGGATCAGCCCCTTTGATGATGTAAATGTGGAATCAAAGATGAAAGGAAGAGGATATATGAATATGGAGTGAGGATTTTGTGTTATCTTTAGGTTTGGGGTGCTTTTTGGTGAAGAAATGGAGGAAGGAAGTAAGAGATGGCTATGGAGGTTGAGAGGGGCGAATGGAGGCTTGGATGAGAGGGATATATGGAGAGTATTCTGATCTAGGTTAGAAAAATGAGAGTCCCCCCTTTAGCCTCTCCAATTTTGGGCTTTTATGTGAAGGCCATTTTAAGGATATTTGTGACATTGTGCTTTTGCAAACCACTAGGATTTGAGATAGAATTTGAATGGATGGTTTGGATTGCAATGCACAAGGATTAGGGGCAAGGAGAAAACACAAATGAGTGAAGAATAGCTAGAGAGGTCGAAAATTAGGAGCTTTTTGTGGCACAAAAATTGTTAAGGGCAATTAGGACTTTGTACACAAAGTTGTAGCCTAGGATTTGATCTAGAATTTTAATCAATGGCTAGGAATACAACTCACATGGATCAAGGGCATGAAGAAGAACAAAAAAGTGGGCTGGAATTGAGGGAAAATTCGGAGCAAAAGGAAAGAGAATGAGTGGAATTGCAACTTGTACTATTGTACTACACTTGACCTTTCAAAATTCAAAGGGATATTCCTTATTCCCTTCTAGATAATTCTTCTAAATTCTTGCCATTTTGGGCTATGTCCCATGATTCAATGATTGGGCTCTGAACTTTATGATCTCACCAATCCCAAAAATGATTTATTGACCCCACTCCAAAGGAAATGACCATTTTGCCCTTTTGTTCAAAAACCGAATTTCATGTCAAAAATATTCCAATGATGCACAAAAAATGCACAACTCCACTCACTTGGACTCACATAAATTCCTCAAGAGATGCATAATGGTTTTTTTACTGAGAAAATATTTATTTTAGTGAAATGACCAAAATGCCCTTTTGGTCCCAAAAACCCTGATTTTGCTCTAAACTTCATTTCCACTCTAACAATGACCCTGAGACCCTTTGGATGACTCTAAAACTCTAGAAATGCATGCATGATGAGAAAATAAGTCTTTTTGGCGAAATTACCAAAATACCCTTTGATCTAGGAAAAACCCTAGAAACCCTAGAAATGCTCTAAAGTGCTCTAAAATGCCATGCAATGCTTTTCTAAACCTAAAATGCATTCTGAAACTTCTAAGATGCAAGCATGATGCTCTTCCTAACCTCTAGGATGAATGCTAAGACTTGGTTTATTTATTTTTGGTTGAAAATTAGGGTTTTGCCCTAAGCCGGACAAAATTGGGGTATGACAGATAGCCAGGTCGTGTACTTTATTTCTTTGATGAACCCGGCTTCCAGCAAATCATCGACTGCCTTACTGGCGGCTTTCCCTTTCTCGTCACCCTGCACCCTCCTTCTTTGGGCGACCCATTTTGCGGTGGGATTAACGGCCAGGTGGTGACAAGCTACCTCTGGTGGGACGCCTGGCATGTCCCCGGCACTCCATGCGAAGACATCAGCGTGTTCCATCAAGCATTGGATTAACTGATCTCGTATCTCTGTGGGAAGGTCGCTTCCCAATGACACAGTATTTTCTGGGTCGTTCCCCAGTTGTACTCGGGCGAGTTCCCCGTGTGGCTCAGGTCTTTTAATTCTTTTCTTGAGCTCTCGGGTAAGGTCATCATCTCCTTCTTCAGGTTCACTATCCGGGTCGTAGCGGGCATCCAGATCAGCCACATTGACTTGCCTCCCGCCCTTATTCACGGCGTTCGTCTTTCTCGTTTCATGCTCTCCTTGTTCCTTCATGCTCATGAAGTGGCATCGTCGAGCGGCTTGCAAATCTGTCGGGACGGTGACAACTCCATTACTGTCCGAATAGAATTTCATCTTTAGATGGACGGTCGAGGTCACGGCTTCCAGCTTTCCCAAAGTGGGACGACCGATGATACATTGGTATACCGATTTGCATGGCAATACCAAAAAATTTACTTTCACAACTCTGCATTTGGGTTTCTCCCCGCTGTCGTCCCCGAAGGTTACCATAAGTTCCAGCATCCCAAGAGGTGTTGTGGATGATCCATTGAAACCTATCAGGTCAGATCCCCGATAGGCCGTCAACTCGCCCCTTGGTATCCTCAAGATGTCGAGGAGGTATTCAAAGATGATATCAGCCGAGCTTCCCTGGTCGACCAGGATTCTTCTGACCTCGACATTAGCCATTACCGCGGTGACGATTAGTGGGACATACTTATTAGGCTTCCCATCGAGCAAATCATCGTCGCCGAATGCCAAAGGCGGCCTTTTTGAGGGGCGACCGGGCGTGGAGGTCGAGGCGACGTTCATTATTTCTTTCCAGCGTCTTTTCGATGATTTGTTCGTTTCTCCTCCTTCCATAGGGCACCCTCCAGTAATCACCATTGCAACCGCGCGTCCCATTGACCTCCTGTGGTCGTTTCTTTCTTCACTGTATTCATCTTCGTCTTCCTTTGAGCCTTTCCCAACTTCATTCACGATCGCCTTACCCTTTCGAGGGGACTGACCTCTGTCCTTCTCTTCTGGTTTCTCTGTAGGCCCTTTCTTCACGTACTGGGTTAGCTTTCCCTTTCTGATCAGTTCTTCGATGTCGTTTTTCAGGGCCATGCAATTGTTGGTGTCGTGTCCGTTACTTCTATGATAACGACAGTACTGGCGAGACGGGCGTTGTCCTTCTTTAAGGACTAGTGGTTCGGGCCTCTTAATATCTTTGAATTCCGTGTTCGCGCACTCGGCCAAGATCTGGGAGTACGAGGTATTTAGTTTGGTCCGGTCAGAGAATTTCTTCTGCCTGAATTCACTGGATGGTCCTTCTCTGTCTCCTCTATCCCTCCTGGAGTCTTGGACCCGGTTCGATTGGAGATCCTTCGCTTGCCCTGCGACGGCTTGGGTTGCCATCGCTCTTTCCTCATAGTTCATAAATCTCTGCGATCGGCGTAGGAAAGTTTCGAGGTCTGGCGGCTCGTTCACACCAACTTCTATCTCAAATAAACTTCCAGTTTGGAGGCCGTCCCGGAGAAACCATAGGCGCATATCGTCCTCCAGGCCACGGACATTGGAGGCTTCTTTGTTGAAGCGCTCAACATACTCACGGAGGGATTCATCTGGGCCCTGCCTAATTGCTTTCAAGATGGCATGTGATTTAGGCTTCACCCTTGATGCGGTGAAGCGGGCACTAAAAACTCGAGCCAATTGCTCCCAGGACGAGACACTGTTGGGCCTTAATTCAGTGAACCACTCCAGAGCGGGTCCCTCTAGGGTTAGTGGAAAGATTTTGCATTTAACCGGCCCGTCTGCCCGCTTATACTTCATTACCAAGTCAAAATATCGTAGGTGGGCATCAGGGTCCTTTACCCCGTTGTACATCCTGAGATCAGAGGGTGGCTTCTCCAGTGCTCGCGGGATAGGGTACTCGTCGATTCCCCGGGTGAAGGGTCCCAGGCCGTCATTGCCCGTCCTCCTACGAGATGGTCGGTCCTCGGGGTAGCGACCCCGATGACCACGTCGGGGAGGAGGTGATTCATACCTATGAGCCCGTGGAGGAGGCGCATCCCAGTAGGGACGAGGGAATCTTTCCTGTGATCTACTTCTGGACCGAGTCAGTGACCCAGAGGAGTCGTACGAAGATTCTTGGTAGGACTCTTCCTCGGGCCAGTATGTCGGGTCAGTTGAGGAAAGGGGGGGTTCGTGGTTGTTGCTGGACCAGTCCTCGTCTTCTTGGGGGCGATCGGTGTACCAATTGCCTTCTCGGGGGAGATCTATGTCTTCTGGAGGGATTGCCTCTTGGTCTCGACAATTCGTCGTCGCGGCGACGCTGTTCAGGCGCGGTGTATGCTCTTCCAGAGGCGACTGGGTCGGCGATGTTTCCGTTCCTAGCTCTCAACAACTCGCGTAATTCTTGTAGTATCTCGTTTGGCAGCATGACGCTTGTATGGCCGGGAGGAGCCCCTTGTGCACTGGACGCAGTATCGCCTACATCGGCAGCGTCGCCCTCCGGTGTTTGTTGTCGCTAAGGAATTGCGGTGATGTCTCGTGGATGCGGGGCGCCGCGCGGTCTGCCTCGCGGAGCCATGTCTATTGGAGTGGGGATGTTCGCTCTCCCACTGTGGTCGCCAATGAACCGGACTCTTCTCTGAGCGATCGGTCCTTTTGTTGAAATAAATCTGTTTGTGCTCGTGCTGTATTGGGAGCTTGGTGTCAGATACTGAGGTCGTTCCTGTGTGTATGCTGGTCGCGTGCAGAGCTCCCTCGGGGTGTACCTGCGATGGCACTCCAACGCCCAAGTCAGTGGGGTGATTTTGTGTAGTAATATTGGTTAAAAACGTACCATTCATATGATGTCAGGGTCTCGTTATATAGCACCTGGGTGCTGAGGGCGGCCGTTGGATCTGCGAGAATTCCTCTCCACCGTAGATCCTCCCATCGTGGGTATAAGTTGGCGCTGGTCGTTGTTGGGCCGCTCACATAGGCCCAAACTTCTTAACGGGTTGCGACCCGCTCCACAAGTCGTGTGATGCTGATTACGTACTGGGCCATCCACGTCGGCCGAGTATGCGTTATGGGCTGCGGCCCAATCCAGAACACTCTCCAATCTCCATAAATTTCTCTACATATCTCTCTTCTATATTTCCTCTTTCTTCTTCCTTCTCATTCAATCTCTTCTCAAATCTTCTCACATACATACACTTCATTTTTCTTAAACTCTTCTCAAAATCTTCACACATTCATACACTTCATTTTTCTCAAATCTCTTCTTCTCTTCTCACATTTGTGTTTTCTCTAATCTCTTCTCTTCTAAAATATTCAGTCTACGAATTTAAATAATTAAAATAATATTAATTTTTTAAATAAACGAATTTTAAAAAAAGAAATAAATTAAATAAGAAATAAATTAAAATAAACGAATTTAAAAAAAGGAATAAATTAAAAACAAATTAAAAAAATTAAATAATATTTTTAAAATAAATTACCAGCGGATTTTATTAATTAACCGGCGGATTTAGTTTCCGTTTACAATAAATATTTTAAAAAAAATTAATTACCGGGGGATTTTTCAGGATTACCGGCGGAATTTTTAAAATAAATATTTTTAAAAAACTTAATTACCACCAGGGATGGCAACCAAATTAGATACTATTTTTGTAGAAGATGTGAAAATCCATGCTAATCTCCTTAGATTCAAACGTGATCTCGTTCAGAAACCCAAGTTCAAAGGAGAGGCTCATCGTCCACAGACGGAGTTCGAAAGGCATGCAGGCAATGCGATTTCTAAAAAGGTATGGGTCAAGAAACAAATTCGAGAAGCGAATGACATAGAGGGTGCGTACAAGAATGTTGTGTTGAGGGGAGAGGGATCAGGTGAAAACGACCTGTCTTTTGACGTAGAAGATGAAGTTTTCAAGAAGTGTTCGAATGCTTTAGTGGAAGAGGTCTTATTTCCGGGTAAATCTTATTTCATTTAGGATGAGTTCATTCGGCAATGGGTTTTTTCTATCAAAGCTACCCCTATGGAGGCTAATATAGTGATGTTAGAAGGAGCGAGCGACGTGGACGACTTTAATGGTTTTGTCGAAGAAGCAAAAGAATGGTTATATCAATGGTTTAGGTGGATCCGACAGTGGAAACTATCTGGTGTGGATAAGGAACGGGTTGCTTGGGTTAGATGTTTCGGAGTTCTAATGGATGCTTGGTATCCTGATTTTTCCTCTAAGATCATATAGTCTGTAGGGACGTATATGTATGCAGATGATAATACGGAAAAGAGGAGATCGTACGATGTTGCTTGTTTTTTAATTTGCACGTATTCAACAGAGTGTTTGAATCAAACCATTAACGTAAATATTAACAATGTTCCTTTTTCTATTAAAATTGTGGAGGATTGGTGTGGCCCTCTTCAATGGAGCTCTAGGGTAGCGAAGGATCCAGCAGGCAATTCATCTTCTCTCAGTGATACATGGGTTGTAGAGGAAGAATGGAATGGTAATTTTCAGGTCTCCGGCGACGGAGAAGAGGAGGAGGACGGTGATGGAAGTGTTAATGCTTTTATGATGGTAGTAATGACCAACATGATTCTAGGAAGGTAGTTTTGGAAGTTTCAAGTGAGAAAGAAAGCACTAATGATTTAGTAGTGAGAAAATCATAGGGAAGTTGTTATTAAGCCATTTTTTGACGAGGAGCCTATTGTTGGTCAAAGTAATTCAAATTTTTTGGAAGTTTCGGGTGAGAGAGTGAGCACTAATGATTTAGTAGTGAGAAAATCAAGGAAAGTTGTTATTGAGCCATTTTTGAGGAGGAGTGATAACTCACAGAAATGCGAGTTATTTACATCCATTCTAATGGGCGCCTTGCTGGACGCTTGTTTGTTCCCGAGAGTCAGCACCCTCCCGTGTGCCTTTGGTGTTGTTCCTTGCGTGCGTGTTATGGATGGTGCCCTCGTGGGCGCCTTGTCATGTTGTCTTGGCTGCTGCCTCTTGGAGCAGGATCTAGCGCCCTGATGGACGCCATGGGCGCCTTGTTGCGTCTGGAGCAGGATCTGGCGCCCTCATGGGCGTCATGGGCACCTTGTTGCGTATGGAGCAGGATCTAGCGCCCTCATGGGCGCCTTGTTGCGTTGGTCTGGCTGCCGCCTCCTGGAGCAGGATCTGGCGCCCTCATTGGCGCCATGGACGCCTTGTTGCGTCTGGAGCAGGATCTGGCGCCCATGGGCGCCATGGGCGCCTTGTTGCGTTTGGAGCAGGATCTGGCGCCCTCATGGGCGCCATGGGCGCCTTGTGCCAGGACTCCTGATGTTGGCGCCCTCCTGCGAAACATGTTTTGGCGGCCCCTAGGGCGCCTTGGTGCCTTCCTGGATGTACTTGGTGCCATCCTGCAGAAACATGTTTTGGGGCCCTCTAGGGCGCCTTGGTGCCAGCCTGGATGTGCTTAGCGCCATCCTGCAGAACATGTTTTGGTGCCCTCTAGGGCACCTTGGTGCCAGCCTGGATGTGCTTGGCGCCATCTTGCAGAACATGTTTTGGCGCCCTCTAGGGCGCCTTGGTGCCTTCCTGGATGTGCTTGGTGCCATCCTGCGAAACATGTTTTGGGGCCCTCTAGGGCGCCTTGGTGCCAGCCTGGATGTGCTTGGCGTCATCCTGCAGAACATGTTTTGGCGCCCTCAAGAGCGCCTTGGTGCCTGCCTGGATGTGCTTGGCGCCATCCTGCAGAACATGTTTTGGCGCCCTCTAGGGCGCCTTGGTGCCTTCCTGGATGTGTTTGGTGCCATCCTGCGAAACAAGTTTTGGGGCCCTCTAAGGCGCCTTGGTGCCAGCCTGGATGTGCTTGGCGCCATCCTGCAGAACATGTTTTGGCGCCCTCTAGGGCGCCATGGTGCTAGCCTGGATGTGCTTGGCGCCATCCTGCAGAACATGTTTTGGCGCCCTCTAGGGCGCCTTGGTAGGGATGTCAACGGGGCGGGGCGGGCACGGGTATCTCATTACCCAGACCCGCCCTGTTTATTGTTAATGGGCCCCGGACCCGCCCTAGACTCGCGCGGGTACCCGCTTAACGGGTTTTAAACGGGTATCTTTTTAAACGGGTACCCGCAGGTACCCACGGGTATTTATAAATTAATAAAAAAAACTTTTAAAAATAAAAAATTAGTTTTTTTAACACTATTTTTTTGATTCATTTATATAAAAAAAAATTCAACATAAGATTATTTTTTTCCTGAACCTTTAAGCTACTGCAAAATGTGACTTTAATTTTTTTCCTGGACAGTACTTTTAAGCAATAATCCTTAATTCCTTATTGGAGGAAGAAACAGTCGCACATCTAACATGAAAAATAACAACTACTTAAACATCCACTTAAACAAACAATAACAACATGTGAATGTTTATCCACTTTAACATCCACTTAAACATTCACTTAAACAACAACAACAACAACAAAATGTGAAAGTTTATCCACTTGAACAACAACAACAACAATAGATAAACAACAGCAACAACAACAACAACAACAACAACAACAACAGAATTTTCAACAATTTTCAGCTAAGTAGCACCACTCGGTTCACTTGTTTCCTGAAACAAAAAACAATTTAAAATTAAAACCCAAACAACCTTATTTATGAGCTTTGAAATTAAATTGTAGAAATATTACTTACAATATCAACATCAGCATCTTCCAGAACTCCGTTAAATTCAATATTGTCAACTTTTGATTTTGAAGAGCCTACAAACAAACAATTTAATTAAAAACTTGCAATAAATAATCAATCTATTTTCAATAAAATTTAATGTTTTTACCTTTCATTGCATTCCATAGCCAATCTTGGAGACACATCAATGCCTCTAAAGTATCTGGACGCAGTTTACTCCGATGAGGAGTAAGAACTCGACCACCAGTGCTAAAGGAAGACTCAGAAGCAACAGTTGAGATTGGAATTGCTAAAAAATCTCTGGCAATCATTTGCAAGATTGGATATTGTGCCCCATTAGCCTTCCACCAGCCTAAGATGTCAAACTCTTCATTTGTGGCGGGCAATACTTTCTCCTCCAAATATCGATCAAGCTCTGATTTACCACTTGAAACATTTTGTACTGTACTAACATATTCATCAAATTTCAACTTCCAAGAATCTTCCTTACCAACACTAAGATCTACATTTGAATTTGAACTTGAAGATGAAGAGACACTTTCCTTACCCTTAATTTTCATCTCATACTCATTTACCAAATCTTGGCAAATAGATTTTACCGCAGCAATTTTTTCACCAGCTTTCTCTCCATAAATCCCAGGGAAAAAAAATATCAACCATATTGTAAAGTTTGTACCTGGGATCTAACATAATGCCTACAACCATGACCTCATTGATCACACCCCAATACTTGTCAAATTTCTCATTCATAGATGCAGCCATTGTATAAATAACAGAATCAGGAGATTGGAGCCACTCAATCAAAGACAACTTAATTACACAGACTTTTGGAAAATAAACATTGGCAGTCGGATACAAAGTACCAGAAAATAGTTGTGTGACTTCATAAAATATTTCCAACTTATCATAAATTTCATTTGCCATCATCCAATCACTTTCACTGGGCAAAATTTTATATTGAGTTTCTCGCTGTGCCAATCGACTAAACACATCTTTGTATTCTATGGCAACCTTAAGCATTAAATAGGTAGAATTCCACCTAGTCTTACAATCAGAAATAAGCTTTTTATTATATGAGATGCTCAGTTGTCCACATGTCTCTATGAATTTCTCCTCTCTTTTGGGTGTTGCTCTCCAAAAATCCACACTTTCTCTAACATTCTCAACAGTCTTAGAGATTATTAACAAACCATCTTTCACAATCAAATTTAATATGTGAGCACAGCATCTCATGTGAAAAAATTGACCTCTTAAAATAAGTGAGCTAAGTGGAATTTTATCAAAAATCTCCTTAATCATAGCATCATTTGTAGAGCAATTATCAACAGTCAATGTAGACAACTTTCTATCTAAATTCCAGTCCATCAAACATCCAACTAAAACATCAGCTAGAACTTTTGCAGTATGAGGAGCAGGCACATAAGTAAACCTATGATATAAAATTAGATTGAAATTTAAATAAGAACAAGATGTAAACAAAATAACAATTGTAACAAAGTCAAGAAGGTTTAGTGATTTTACCTTACAAGTCTACTTTGTAGGGTCCATGAATCATCAATGAAATGAGTTGTGACCGTCATGTAGCCTTTATTTTGGTGGCTAGCTGTCCACATATCAGTAGTGATTGCAACTCGGCTTTGATTCTTTGACAAAAGCTTCAATGTACTCTCTTTCTCTTCTTGAAAACGTTTTATTATGTCAGCCTTGATAGTGTTGCGGGAAAAAACCTTAAATAAAGGTTGCATAGTAGCACAAAAGTCTTTAAAACCAATATGGTCAAACATTGGAAGTTAGCTTTCTTTGATGACCTTCGATTTCAGTTGGAAGTAAGCTTTCAACTTCATCATTAGGAGTTGAATTTGTTTCTACATTCATAGAAGGAGCACACGCATTTGATTCACCCACATTTGATTCACCCACAATAGATTCACCCGCATTAGTCCCAATTTCCATAGGGGGTAGAGGTATGTTGAGTAGACATTCTACAAATAAACAAATTTAGCAACATTGTTACTATAAATGAACAAATTTAGCAACATAAATCAGCTATAGATTTGGTTCAGAAACGTAAATCATCTATAGGTTTAGCAACATAAATCAGCTATAGGTTTGTATTTATTATCATTATCATCAATCAGCAAATCAGGTAAATCAGCTAACATGATTCAATCAGCAAATCAGGTAAATCAGCTAACATAATTCAATCAGGAAATCAGGTAAATCAGCTAACATAAATCAGCGAACATGATTCGTTTAGCAAATCAGGTATATCAACATAAATCAACATACGCAAATTTAGCAACAACCGTAAATCAGGTAAATCAGCTAACATGATTCAATCAACAACCGTAAATCAACATAAATCAGCAACATGATTCGTTTAGCAAATTTAGCAACCTTGAAATGAAAATATATGAAAAGGAGAAGATGAAGATCTGAAAACCAACCTTGAAGAAGCGGCGCCGGCGACTGAATGAGGAAGAAGAAGCGGAAACGAAAACTGAGTGAGGGAAACCGAAACTGGTCGCAGTCGCAGATGCTGGTGGAAGAAGAAGCGACGCCGGCGACTGAGTGAGGAAGAAGCGCGAAGAGCGCCAGGTGCAGTGGCGCGGCGACTGAGTGAGGAAGAGCCGGAGAGGGCCAGATACGTGAACCGTGAAGGATGAGAACTGATGACAGATGCGTGAACCGTGAAGGATGAGAACAGATGCGTGAAGGAAAAGATGATGCGTGAAGGAGAAGATGTGATGATCTGAATCTGTGATGCGTGATGTGATGATCTGGTGAAGGAGAAGACTCAGTGAACTAAGGATGCATTGCGGTTTGCGGCTGACTCAGTCTCAGCGAAAAGAATTTAGGGCTTTGGTTTTTATGTTGGTATATATATGAGGGCAATTATATTTACTAACGGGTACGGGTACCCGCGGGTACGGGTACCCCGCTACCTGGGCCCGCCCCGTTTATTGACGGGTAGTCAAAATATCCGTTTATTTGACCCGTGGGTACCCGTTTGACTACCCGCCCCGGACCTGTGATGGGTTTTACCCGCGGGTACCCGCGGGTCCGGGCTTTTTTGCCACCCCTACGCCTTGGTGCCTTCCTGGATGTTGATAACTCATATTTAGATGTGTTATTTATTCTCTTATCACTTAAATCAACACAAGTTCTCAAGTAATATTCGTGCTTTATTAGGTAAATATTAGTTATTTAGAGGAAAGAAGGGTTAGGAGCTTGTTTGTTATCATTTGACACTTTTGGTGCCTTTTTGAATTTATTGATGTTTTGCTTGAGTGCTGCAGCAGTAGACGTTGTGCAGCGGTAAGCGCTACAGCGCTATGGAGCGGTTGGCCACTTTAATATTTATGAAGCCACTTGCTGATTGATGAGTCATCACTCTTATCCTCTTCTGCTCAGCCTGACATGGAAGCCTCCAAGTGGGTTCAAAATGACACTTGGCGCATTCTAATTGAAGCTTAAGTGATAGTTGGTGATGAGTTTCATCATTGCCCTTTTTGTAAAGCCACTTTATGAGATGTGGATAATATCTATCTCACTTCTTCTTCCTCACAAGATGGATTTCGAAATAAGGAGAGTTACTTGGAGAAAAACAACATGACACCTGGTATTCCTCCATTAATCCTCCATTCTTGAAGCTTTTATTTTTAGTTTAGTTTTATTATCACACCTACGGTTTGCTCACGCCATATCATCATCCATCGTGTATGACTTGGGATTCTTGGAGTGCATCTTTTGTAACCATTCTTCTCCTGCTCACCTATGGTAATATGAACTTTTCAGTTTATGTTGTGTTGATGATGCTTGTCATGAGCTAAACACTTGTAGTTGGATTGTTCTTAGTTTTTAATGAACCTTGTGTTTAACCAAGGACAAACGCTCTTTGTTTTGTATGATAACAAATTACATCTTGTCTACTAATGGTTGCAGTTGAATGAAAGTACAGGGACAAAATCAAAGAACGGGGATTAAATCAAAGAGCAGGGACTAAAGTGCAATGGCTTGCAGAAGAAGCAACAATGAAGTTGAAGACCTAATTGTTTATCTGCTTTTGATAGGACTCAAATGTAAGATCCCATCCCTTCAGCTTTATGACATTTAGTAGAAGAGAGATGATGTTTTTAAAGATGTTTTTAAAATTGTTGTGTTAAAAGTCTTTGAAAAATATTTTAGTCAAATGCATGCATGCATGCATGAGAAAGGCACATAACAAAGGAAAATGTTTTTAAAGCAAAAATCGATTTCATGCTTGCTTTACAATGTTCATAATCGATTTTTCCCTTAGTTGGTTAGAGCACACAATCGATTTCATGCTTCTTTTTTTAAGCAAAGAATCGATTTATTCTAGAGTATGTGAAGCAAAGAATCGATTTTGACATCCTCTATTTTGAAGCAAAGAATCGATTTCTTCTTGAGTATGTGAAGCAAAGAATCGATTTTAACATCCTTATTTTAAGCAAACAATCGATTACTATACATTCTCTTTTTAAGCTAAGAATCAATTATGTCTCTACTCAATACAGAGCACATAATCGATTCTGATCTTCAATTATTATAGGCCAACGGTCAATTTTGTAAGATCTCTATAAATAGAGACCTTGGCTTCACAAACAATCACACCACTACTCTTCACTATCTCATACATTTTCAAATCACTAGAAAAGAGAAAAAGAGCTTTCATTGTCAAATCTTTTGTTAAAGTTCTTCATTTCAAAACCAATCATCCCTCTCTACTATATTGTTATTCTGCTGGAGTGATTGGTTCATAGTTTCTATATTGTATTGATCTGTATTCGTGGTGGCTTAGAAATCCTGGGACGTGTTCTTGGGTCTCTCAATCTGGGAGATTGAGTTGGTTTGAAATCCTGGGAGGTGATCTTGGGTCATTCAATCGGGGAGATTGAAGCGGTTATTGTGAAATCCTGGGAAGCATTCTTCGGTCGTTCAATCAGGGAGATTGAAGCGGTTGTGAAATCCTTAGCGGGGAGCTCGGGTTCTCAATTTGGGGAAATTGGGATTTGCTATTTGAAGTTGCTTGTTTGTAAAACATTCTACATCATATAGTGGTTGTCAACAAGTCCAAAGGTTGCAAAGTTGGAAGCCGAGGACGTAGGGCTTTTATCCCGAACCTCGTAAAAATCCTGGTGTATCTCTATCCCTCTCTCGTTACTTTCTTTATCGTTTATACTAGTCTATTATTGATATCATTGCGCTGCTTAAAAATATCTGGTTATTGTGAATATCGATAATAGAAGCATTAGAGTAATATTGCACTGTGCCTGATCTGCCTGCTTAGTTAATACATATAGTTTAAATCTTAGTTTCCGCATTTGATTTAAACAAGCATCGTAAAAGTTTTTGAAAACCAAAAATAATTCATCTTTTACACATAACCTTATTCACCCCCCTCTAAGGTTATCCTATAGTCCAACACCTTGAGTAGTGTTTATATAATATTATGATGTTTGCGTTTTATTTCTTGTGTCATAATGCATTCAAACTTGTTTTGGGAATGATCAACTAAAATAAGTAGATTCATAGGTGCAGACATGGTCTATGAATAAGAACTCAAGGAATAATATGAATGAAAGGTTATTTAAAGACATTTAGATAACTTGTACTTAACCCTAGACATAGGGGAGTAATAGTTCATAAGGTAAATGCTGTAAGATCTTTATTATACAGGGGTAAAACTTATTTAGAGCCTAGACATAGGAGTCTTGTAACATAACCCTGGCGACAGTGACTGAAAGGCACGCTGCCATACCGCTACAGCGCTTAACGCTATAGCGTCTAATATTATAACACTCTACTCTTGGGAATTTACATAACGAAGAGTAATCCAACTCACTTTATCTTACTCCTGAACTTTCTTTACTTGTTTATTTACATTTATGTTAATCACAATGACAATACTTGTTGACAACTTGTATTTGTTACTTGTTTTTCTCACTAGCTAAATTACTAATTTAAATATAGAAGTAAACTCAACAATCTCCGTGTGAACGATCTTTACTCATCATTGTATTACTTGTTGCGATTGTGTATACTTGCACAAACTACTTTTAGCACAACAGATGTGCTTGGTGCCATCCTGCGAAACATGTTTTGGGGCCCTCTAGGGCGCCATACGTCGGGTGTCTCCTCGTGGAGCAGATTTTGCGAGACAGGGTTTTGGTGCCCTCATGGGTGCCTATACGTGGGGTGTCTCCTCGTGGAGCAGATTTGGCAGGTCAAGGTTTTGGTGCCCTCATGGGTACCTATACGTGGAGTGTCTCCTCGTGGAGCAGATTTTGCGGGTCAAGGTTTGGTGCCCTGATGGGTGCCTTGGACGCCTTGTTGCACAGTGCTGGCTGCCACCTTGCGAAGGATTTGCTTCCAAACCACCTCCTGCCTGGAGCCCCCATGCCAGGCGCCTCCTTGCCAGGTGCCCTTCTTGCCAGGCGCCCTCATGGGCGCTGCCTTGCTGCTTGGCGCCCTGTCAGGTGCCATCCTTCCCAGGCGCCCCTCTGCCAGGCGCCCTTCTTGCCAGGCGCCCTTCTTGCCAGGCGCCCTTATGGGCGCTGCCTTGGTGCTTGGCGCCCTGCCAGGCGCCCTCCTTTCCAAGTGCCCCTCTGCCAGGCGACCTCATGGGCGCTGCCTTGGTGTTTGGTGCCCTGCCAGGCGCCCTCGTGGGCGCTGGTTGCTTCCTTGCCAGGCGCCCTCATGGGCATCGACTTGTGTGGACGTGTGCTTGGCACTCTGCTTTTTGTTCACGTGCTCGTGCACTATTTTATTTTCTCACGAGTTCGTGCACTATGTTTTTTAATCACGTGCCTGTGCACTATTTTATTTTCTTACGTGCTCATGCACTCACATGCTCATGCATCCTTTAATTTTCTTACGTGCTCATGCACTCTTTTATTTTCTTACGTGCTGATGCACTCACATGCTCATGCATCCTTTAATTTTCTTATGTGCTCATGCACTATTTTATTTTCTTACATGCTCATGCACTCACATGCTCATGTATCCTTTAATTTTCTTACGTTCTCATGCACTCACATGCTCATGTATCCTTTAATTTTCTTACCCCCATGCCAGACCACCTCCTGCTAGGCGCCCTCCTGCCAGGCGCCCCTCTGCCAGGCGCCCCTCTGCCAGGCGCCCTTCTTGCCAGGCACCCTTATGGGCGCTGCCTTGGTGCTTGGCGCCCTGCCAGGCGCCCTCCTTGCCAGGAGCCCCTCTGCTAGGCGCCCTCATGGGCGCTGCCTTGGTGCTTGGAGCCCTGCCAGGCACCCTCATGGGCGTCCGCTTGTGTGGACGTGTGCTCGACACTTTACTTTTTTGTTGCTCATCCTGTCCCTTAGCCTGTTTTTCTTCTTGATGAAATTTCAGGGCTTGCTTGTTGCCGAGGGGCATTGTAACGCCCCAAAAATAATAGATTAATTTATTTAATTAATTAAATGAAATTGGGTGGTAGAAATAATAATATAATTAAAATTTATTACTTAATAAAATAATTATAGGTGTTATTATATGTGAGCCTTAGTTGGGTTGGAAATAATTATTTAATTTGAAGGGAGTGGTGATGGTAATTCCGGATGTTAGGATTGGCCCAAGCCCAAGCCCATTGACTTAGGCCTAGGCGAATTAGTAAGGGTTGGAGACAAGTGTCTCATTTGTGCAAAAGAAAGAAAAGGATTCGAAGAGAGGAGAGGAGAAAAGAGAAAAGAAACTTGCGAAGAGGAGAGTGAGAAAGAAGGGCGCGGCGGTGCTAGGACAAATGAGGAGAGTCTTTCGCGTGGAACCTAAGGAAGGAGGAGAACTTGGATCGTGGTGGTGTTGGTGAATTTCTAGGGTGCCTTGCGAGTTCTTCACTTCTAAAAGGTTAGGGGGCTCTTCTTTTCGTTTTTAATAGTGTATGTGATGAGTATCGTATAGGGTTAGGTTTTAGAGTGATTTTCTTGAATGAATTGTGTATTTTGATGTTGTGGCTATGCTGAATTTTAATTGTGCAAGGATATGTTTGATTGGGTGTTGGATTGTACACAATAATGATTGAGCATGCCCATTGTTTGATGTTATGATTGAATGAAATTTTGGTGAAAAACATGATGGTCAGTCTTATATTGATAAATTAAGGTTGGAGATTTAATTTGGGAATTTTTGGTGGTGAGGAACTCGAATTTGGTTGGCTCCTTAGGCTCCTAGAGAGTTTTGGGTGTTGCTGGAAATTCTGTCTAAGTCTGTGTCTAGCTCCTGGGAGCCAGGCGCCCATGTGCTGTGTCTGTGTTGCCTGTGTCTGGTTCTGTGTCTAGACACTGGGCGCCGGGTTCCCTTGTCTGCGCCACTGTGTTGCAGAATTGTGTTGCTCGTGTCTAGGCACCATGGGAGCCGAGGGTCCCGGAGATCGGATGCTCGGTTTGCTTTCAATTTTGGTATGGGAGTTCCTGGGCACAAAAAGAGTCAGTTTCAGGTGTTGGGTCAAAATTTGGCCGTGTTCCTTGTGCCATGGGCGCCAAGGGCCCCAACCTTATGTTGTCTATTTTGCGAAAATTGATACTGGGTTTTCATGTCCAAGTTAAATGGCTCGTGCAAAACAATTTTTGGAGTCATAGGAGTTGTGGTCTGTCATGGCCCTAGGCGCCTAGTGCATGGGCGCCGTGTGCCCTGCGCCAGTTTTGCTAGGCGCCCTGCGCCAGTTTTGCTAGGCGCCCTGCGCCAGTTTTCCAGCGCCAGTGTCTGGGCGCTAGGCGCCCTGCGCCAGTTTTGCTAGGCGCCCTGCGCCAGTTTTGCTAGGCGCCCTGCGCCAGTTTTTCCTGCGCCATGTGCCTGGGCGCTAGGCGCCCAGGCGCCAGTTTTACTGGGCGCCAAAATCAGGATGTTGCCCGAATTTTCCCAAACTTGTTTTTAATGTAACTTTTGACTCGGTTATCCAAATTTAACGGTTCAAAATGCGTTTCGAAGCTAATTTCGGTGTCTATCCAAATATTCTGGTTTTATGCAAAAATGAGTTATTTTACTGATGGTTCTGGACTGAAGTTGTTCAAGGTGTCTAAATTCAATTTTTATTCGTTTTCCCTATGTCGTGTCAAATCCTAAATTGGCCTAATTGAAATTGGTGTTGGTGTGAGTGGTGGGTTGAGTTGGTGAGTGTATTATGGTGTGATTGGTGAGCAGAGGCTTCGGCCTAGTTTTAATTGGTGAGCTGATTAATACAACGGTGAGAATATGAATAAAATGGTGAGTTGATTAAATGGTGAATTGATGAATTGTGTGGTTTGTTGTGGTGCATTTCCATAGCATCTCATGAAACATGTGCATCATTGGTGAGCAGAGGCTTCGGCCTATTTTTATTTGGTGAGCAGAGGCTTCGGCCTAATTTTATTTGGTGAGCAGAGGCTACGGCCTATTTGTATTTGGTGACGGATCCGACATGCATGTGCCCGTGGAGTTTGGGTTGCATTTCATGCATAACCATATATTATGTAGTGTTGTTTGGAAATGTAATTTTGATGTGGTTGTTGCCATTGTTGTGAATCGGTGTGCTTGGTTACCTTTTCCTATGCAGTGCTTATTTCCGTATGTTATTAATTATGAAAAGAGACTCACCCTACTGCTTTTATGTTGCTTCTTATGTCGGCAACGTGCAGATAATGATGAGTGAAGGTTACCCTTATGCCTTCGTCTGGTAGGAAGTGTCATGCTCTGATACGTAGCACCGGGGGGGCGTCCTATGCTTATGTGTTATTGTCTTATGTTGTTAGACTATTATTGGTACTGTATTTGGTTTTGTTTTTCGAACTTGTTATTATTCCGCTGCTGTAGTGACTGTATTTGGTCGATGCGAACTAAACGGTATTTCATGGTGCTATGTATCTTGTGGTTTTAACCGAACTATGAAAATTGAAGTTGTTGATTTAATGAAGCAAGTGTAGCACTCGCTTAGATTGTTTTCAAAAAAAAAAAAAAGAGAAACTCTGATTTTTATTAATTAGTAAGGTTATTAGAAAAGGGGTGTTACAGGCATTGCTTCTTCTATCCTTACCATTATCTATTTGACATTTCCACGATCTTTCAATTTGATCATGAGGTTCTAGACGGGAGGATTGTCACATACCGCCCCAACGGGGTTGACTTCGATGTCATTGCCCCCTGATTTTTTACGTTTCATTTTGAAGCATCCATGCTTACTCTTTGTCAGGCTTGTTTCTTATACTTATAACTGGCACGCGTAAGATGGCCTTGGGCGCCAGTCATCGCCTTGCGCATCTGAATGTATGATCTCATATCGCCTCGTGGCAATGTTAACTCTGGGGGCAGTTTATCAGAACCCGGTCTGAATTTAACTCGCCCATCAGAGGTTGCGACACGCTTAAAGTCGCTTCGTGCCTCGTGGCAAAGTTAACTCTGGGGGCAGTTTATCAGAATCGATCTGAATTTAACTCGCCGTCAGAGGCTGCGACACGTTGAAAGTCGCTTCGCACCTTGTAACACCTCCTTTCTACCCTTTTATTTTAATTAAGAAAATCAGAGTTCAAAAATCATTTTCGATTTCACCACGAGGGTGTCACACATACGTCAGAATAAAACCTCAAGTCTCAAATAAAGTAGTACGTCGTCAAAGGTGCAATACACAGCACTCCACAATAGGGAGACCTCAAATCATCGAAAACTACATAATAAAATCCAACGTCAACGCAGCGGAAAGTAAATCAACCCATCAACAGTATAAAGATTTAAGTACATCAGCAAAACATCAAATACATCCCCCCAGGTGCTACGTATCAGAGCATGACGACTCGACTCAAGAAGTGAAGCTAAGGCCTTCACTGGGAATCACCTGCACGTTACCAACACGGGGGTAACATTCAAACAGGAAAGGGTGAGCATCATTTCAATCCATATAATAGAAAATATGATAAGTACTAACCGTAGGCTACGCACTAGAGCAATCAGCATCCAAAACACTAAATACTCACATCACAATCATCATTCACATCACTTACAATAACTCATCTCATGTCATGTAGGCATATGAAATGCAACCCACTCGCGGGCATATGCATGAGGTACCTTTTTCACAAACGTCGCTTAGCCCTTAAGGCCTCATCGTCACTTAGCCACTCAGGCCTCAAAAACGTCACTGGGTTTATGCATATGGGCATGAGACACTATGACATGCACCACTCACAAACACACAAATACACAAATACTCAAATCATAGTCAACTATGTGACCCGTCACTTACCGGTTTGCTCACAAGGAGCGCAGCACCTGTCAAATTCACGATCAATACACAACGTCACTTGGCCATTTAGACCTTAACATCACTTAGCCTCTCGGGCTTTAAACGTCACTGGGTTTCATCGTCGCTTATACATCAATATCATCAACTCAAACAATAGCCACTGAGGGCAAAAACGTCATTTACTAGCCACCAAGGGCATCATCGTCATTTGCACACTATTATAAATAATAATAGCCACTAAGGGCAAAACAGTCATTTACAAGTCATTATAAGTACTAATAGCCACTAAGGGCAAAACAGTCTTTTACACGTCATAAATAATAATAGCCACTAAGGGCGAAACAGTCATTTAACTAGCCCCTAAGGCATCATCGTCAAAATCATCATTTTTGACATTACTTTGCTAAAACCATCGGTCGTACGCAAAAGAGAATTTTTAAAGGCACCCAAAACATCTTTTCATTGTCACGGCAACGATCACCGGGAACAGCCACTTGGGGCGCCCCAGCAACCTTCAGAAATTCTAAGTTTTTATTTTTAAAAATGGAACACACAGATAGACAACTGAAAATGCTTCACAACGCTTTTTGAATCGTTCAAAACGGATATCCGGGTCAAAAGTTATAGCGAAAATAGTTTTCGAAAATGTTTGGGATTTCCTGAAAAACTGGCGCCCTGGGCGCCCAGCGCCCAGCAAAACGCAACACGCACGCACACTGGCGCCCAGCGCCCAGCGCCTGGCGCCCAGCGCCTAGGCGCAACACAGGAACACGCGCACATGGGCGCTCAGCGCCCAGCGCCACACACGCGCACACGCACACGGGCGCTCAGCGCCCAGCGCTGGCACCCAGCGCCCAGCAACACGCACAGACACACGCACAGCGCCCTTGGCGCCCAGCACAGGGCGCCTGGCGCCCAGAAACAGTGCCAGCACCAGATTTTTGCCAAATTTCAGCACAAAACATTATTTTTCTCAATTTTTTTCATATGATCAACCCAAAATTCCAACCACCAAAAACCAAACTTTATTCACATCATCAAAAATCATTTTTACTCATTATCAACATCAACGCTTTGGCACCCTAGGTACCTATGCACACACATATGAACCACTCAAGCATCCAACACACCAAATCATAACTTCATGAATACACAAGGGCCAAAATCATCAAAACACACACATGGGTCGCATCACCTCAAGGTTCAATTACTAAGGTCAATTCGCATATGGCATACACATGTATATATATATATATATATATATATGAAAATCATCATCATGAGCAAACCAAGAACGTCAAGAACATAAAAGAACATTAAGAACCACATGGATCTAGTATAAACCTTAGATCTAGAACCTATCATGAGATCTATTAGATGGAAGGATAGAGCTCCCCTAACCTTTTCAAGAAGAAGAATTTGAACCCTAAGAGTAGTCACCTACAGAGCCACAGCAACAACGGAGATCCCCTTCCCCTTGATCTTCGAATTCTCCCTTTCTTGGCCGCCCTTGCTCTCTCTTTCTCACGCTCCTCTCTTCCTTTCCCTCTTTTCTCAATTTTTTTCGCAAATGATAGCAAGGAACCCTAACCCCTAGGCGCCTTGCTACTTCGCATATGACTAGGTTTCATGGGCTTGGGCTTCTCACTTAAGCCCAAGTCCATTTAGTTTGGCACCTCCACCCTCTAATACCTCCTTCACATTTAAATATAATTTTAATTAATTAAATTATACCCAATAAATTAAATACATTCCTAAATACTTAATTAAATAAATTAATTAAATATTTTAGGGTATTACAACTCTCCCCCACTTAGAATATTTCTTCCTCGAAATTCACCTGTCAACGCCAACACTCTCCCTCTAAGGCCACCTAGACAACTAGTGCTATCAGTCATGCTGATTACCATTGCTTTGATTACCGGCGGTAAGTGCTTGGGCGGCTGTCCCTCCTACTTGTTCAGCCAGGTAACTTCAAGCAGTAATAATCAGACTCACTCTCTACTCCGTTGCGCTACTCTGATAAACTAGCTCGCATTCTACCTCACTCATCTACCCTTAAGGATAACAAAACACATCAATCATCACAGCATCAAGACGAAACTCACAGGGTGCATAACAGTCGTACAACAAGTCTCATAATTTTAGTAACACGACAACAACATCCACAAACAACTTTGCCACTCAGGCGACATCAACAATTACAATTGCCACTATGGCGACATCAACAACCACAATTGCCACTCAGGCGACATCAACAACTACAATTGCCACTCAAGCGACATCAGTAACTACAATTGCCACTCAGGCGACATCAACAACCACATTTGCCACTCAGGCGACATCAACAACTACAATTGCCACTCAGGCGACATCAGTAACCACAATTGCCACTCAGGCGACACCAACAACTAAAAACCAACAACAAAGCAACATCATTAGTACCAACATCATCAACAACAGCAATATTAACAACTCAGTCACAACAATCGGGCACTAAGGCACCGGCAACGGTCAACAATCGAATTAGGCACAACTCATAAAAATAGGGGCAGCGCATAAGTTAGGAACAGTAACAGTACTTTTCGGTACAGTGAAAGTAATTTTTAAAGATAGCAACGATGACTTTTCAGGAAAAACAACAACAATCATCTTAAGAGGACAGCGGCAGTAGTTTTCAGAAAACAGTAACATTTATTCTCCTGAAAAACAGCCAATATAGTTTTCGGAAAAACAGTAGCAATATTTTTCAGAAAACAGTCTCAATAATTTCCAGAAAAATAGCAACAAAAGCAAAACAACAACAACAATAGCGTCAACAACATCACGAGAAAGTCTTCCAAATGCGTAAATATAGTAAGACAAATCACCAAATCAGAGTGCTCAATCCTCAAATTAGTTTCAGAAAATTTAGAGAAAATAACAACTGAGTAATAGGACTTTATTATTTTCCAAGAGTTACAGCATGCTGGTATGGCAATGACACCAAAAACAATTTAGTGGACCAATATCCACAAAACACTTAGCCTAGAGCGCCAACATAGAAGTAAAAACATACTACAGCAAAAGTATTTACATAAAACTACACATCAACCTAACTAAATTAGTTTAAGTCTTCATGTGAACGTCTAACAACAAAACTAACTTTAGGAGAACATATATCCATCCTCGGCAGACATTATCATTTTAATATTTTCAAAACCACTCAGGAAGAGGCAACCAAAAGGAAATTTATCATAAAGACTCAAGCGCGCAATATCAAGCTTCACAGGGTACATACTGGATTAGAATATAACTACTAACACAAAATCATGAAGATTCGGTACAGGCGATTCCATTTCATAGTTAAAGGCACATATACGAAATGTACAATCACACACATGCACAAAATACTTATTTAGAATTTTTCAACACGGAAAAATAAGGCACGTTATAGGAATTGATTTTTCTCGTTATCTTAACCAGTTTGAATAGGGTATCCTCAAGAACTTATGACAGTAAAAGTTAACTCAAGGAAGTGCAAAAACAGTGCCAGTGCACATTTTTAAATGTCTAGGGCTTCTCAAAATCACGTAGCACAACTGCAAAGGGTATAACAGTCAAGTAAAATCATGCAGAACTTAGTATTGGGAAATTTACGGTTCACAGTCACGAAACAATTCGCAAAGATTCGGCATGTTGAGGAAAACTAGATAAAGGACCGAATGGGGTAAAGTACGTGGGATAATACTAACAACATAACATATAGTCCACTTTTAAAATCACTTCATGGATTCGTACAAAAGAAGAAAACAATAATCGTTATATCCAGACCAAAAATTTTATCGTTCGCTGCAGCCAAGGCAGTAAAAACATCCTAACGCAATCGGCAAGACCAATTCACTAGGCACTTAGCGTATAGCATCAT
The DNA here is from genome assembly GCA_039519185.1 of Astragalus membranaceus. NCBI lineage: Eukaryota > Viridiplantae > Streptophyta > Magnoliopsida > Fabales > Fabaceae > Astragalus > Astragalus membranaceus. The sequence goes on along the minus strand of CM076851.1, from coordinate 78,760,744 downwards.
TGTGCAAATCAGGAGTGTACTATAGTAAAACTTTTCACAAAGTTAGAGTCCATTCAAAATAAATATTTGACGCCAATATTGACATTTAATAGTAAAAATCTTTTTACACCAAGTTGAAATCCTTCGAAAAGAATTGAGGACAAACCATAGCACTCGAATGAAAACATTTCCTCTTGAAGTGGTCAAAACAATACGGCAGTTATTAGTGCAGCAACAGCTTGAGATAGCTTACAAAAATAATATTTTCACAACGCACTCGGTTTTTCAAAACATCACACGTATTCACAGGATTTTTCGTAAAAACTCAGCGTCGACCTCTTAAAATAATTCGGACATATCAACATAAGAAGGTACATGCGACTTAACAATCCACAGCAACAGCGTTTAATTTGACATTTTATGTAAAACACACAGAGTTCAATATCAACTAAAACACATGTGAACATTCAAACAACATGACAATTCATTTAGAAGCACGCAGCAATAAGGTCAACAATAGGGATCACAACAGCAAAACACAGTTCTCACACTGAATACACAATAGGGCACACAACACTAGTAGGGAAATCTCCCCCACTAGTTCACTTACCAATAGAAACTTTCCGGTGTACCTGCAACACAAACAACGGTCAGCACTGAAAAGACAACAGTTGGTCACTATCTGACACAACGACTCGACGACTCGGCCGGACAGACCAACCATTGCTCTGATACCACTAATGTAACACCCCCTTTCTACCCTTTTATTTTAATTAAGAAAATCAGAGTTCAAAAATCATTTTCGATTTCACCACGAGGGTGTCACACATACGTCAGAATAAAACCTCAAGTCTCAAATAAAGTAGTACGTCGTCAAAGGTGCAATACACAGCACTCCACAATAGGGAGACCTCAAATCATCGAAAACTACATAATAAAATCCAACGTCAACGCAGCGGGAAGTAAATCAACCCATCAACAGTATAAAGATTTAAGTACATCAGCAAAACATCAAATACATCCCCCCAGGTGCTACGTATCAGAGCATGACGACTCGACTCAAGAAGTGAAGCTAAGGCCTTCACTGGGAATCACCTGCACGTTACCAACACGGGGGTAACATTCAAACAGGAAAGGGTGAGCATCATTTCAATCCATATAATAGAAAATATGATAAGTACTAACCGTAGGCTACGCACTAGAGCAATCAGCATCCAAAACACTAAATACTCACATCACAATCATCATTCACATCACTTACAATAACTCATCTCATGTCATGTAGGCATATGAAATGCAACCCACTCGCGGGCATATGCATGAGGTACCTTTTTCACAAACGTCGCTTAGCCCTTAAGGCCTCATCGTCACTTAGCCACTCAGGCCTCAAAAACGTCACTGGGTTTATGCATATGGGCATGAGACACTATGACATGCACCACTCACAAACACACAAATACACAAATACTCAAATCATAGTCAACTATGTGACCCGTCACTTACCGGTTTGCTCACAAGGAGCGCAGCACCTGTCAAATTCACGATCAATACACAACGTCACTTGGCCATTTAGACCTTAACATCACTTAGCCTCTCGGGCTTTAAACGTCACTGGGTTTCATCGTCGCTTATACATCAATATCATCAACTCAAACAATAGCCACTGAGGGCAAAAACGTCATTTACTAGCCACCAAGGGCATCATCGTCATTTGCACACTATTATAAATAATAATAGCCACTAAGGGCAAAACAGTCATTTACACGTCATTATAAGTACTAATAGCCACTAAGGGCAAAACAGTCTTTTACACGTCATAAATAATAATAGCCACTAAGGGCGAAACAGTCATTTAACTAGCCCCTAAGGCATCATCGTCAAAATCATCATTTTTGACATTACTTTGCTAAAACCATCGGTCGTACGCAAAAGAGAATTTTTAAAGGCACCCAAAACATCTTTTCATTGTCACGGCAACGATCACCGGGAACAGCCACTTGGGGCGCCCCAGCAACCTTCAGAAATTCTAAGTTTTTATTTTTAAAAATGGAACACACAGATAGACAACTGAAAATGCTTCACAACGCTTTTTGAATCGTTCAAAACGGATATCCGGGTCAAAAGTTATAGCGAAAACAGTTTTCGAAAATGTTTGGGATTTCCTGAAAAACTGGCGCCCTGGGCGCCCAGCGCCCAGCGCCCAGCAAAACGCAACACGCACGCACACTGGCGCCCAGCGCCCAGCGCCTGGCGCCCAGCGCCTAGGCGCAACACAGGAACACGCGCACATGGGCGCTCAGCGCCCAGCGCCACACACGCGCACACGCACACGGGCACTCAGCGCCCAGCGCTGGCACCCAGCGCCCAGCAACACGCACAGCGCCCTTGGCGCCCAGCACAGGGCGCCTGGCGCCCAGAAACAGTGCCAGCACCAGATTTTTGCCAAATTTCAGCACAAAACATTATTTTTCTCAATTTTTTTCATATGATCAACCCTAGGTACCTATGCACACACATATGAACCACTCAAGCATCCAACACACCAAATCATAACTTCATGAATACACAAGTGCCAAAATCATCAAAACACACACATTAGTCGCATCACCTCAAGGTTCAATTACTAAGGTCAATTCGCATATGGCATACACATGTATATATATATATGAAAATCATCATCATGAGCAAACCAAGAACATCAAGAACATAAAAGAACATCAAGAACCACATGGATCTAGTATAAACCTTAGATCTAGAACCTATCATGAGATCTATTAGATGGAAGGATAGAGCTCCCCTAACCTTTTCAAGAAGAAGAATTTGAACCCTAAGAGTAGTCACCTACAGAGCCACAGCAACAACGGAGATCCCCTTCCCCTTGATCTTCGAATTCTCCCTTTCTTGGCCGCCCTTGCTCTCTCTTTCTCACGCTCCTCTCTTCCTTTCCCTCTTTTCTCAATTTTTTTCGCAAATGATAGCAAGGAACCCTAACCCCTAGGCGCCTTGCTACTTCGCATATGACTAGGTTTCATGGGCTTGGGCTTCTCACTTAAGCCCAAGTCCATTTAGTTTGGCACCTCCACCCTCTAATACTTCCTTCACATTTAAATATAATTTTAATTAATTAAATTATACCCAATAAATTAAATACATTCCTAAATACTTAATTAAATAAATTAATTAAATATTTTAGGGTGTTACAACTCTCCCCCACTTAGAATATTTCTTCCTCGAAATTCACCTGTCAACGCCAACACTCTCCCTATTCAGAGTCACGAGTTTCATCCTCTTCTTCATTCACGTATTGGGCACTGTGCTCATCACAAGTCAGATCAGTCTTCATGCTGCCAATTTTGGCCTCCTCTTGGTAGGCCATGTTGTCTTCTTCATAGTCCATTTACTTTTGTGCCTTTCGAAGGAACTCGTACAAGCTTCGGGGTTTGTTAACCCCCATGTCCCATTGAAACAGGCTTCCCTTCTTGAGGCCATCCTTCATCTAAAAGATCCTCCTCTTGTCTTCAAGGTTCCTGACGTTGGCAGCCTCCTTGTTGAACCTTTCCAGATATTCTCTAAGTGTTTCTTTCTCTCCCTGCCTGATTGCCCTAAGAACCTCTTCTGATTTGGGTCTCAGTCGGGAGGCAGTGAAACAAGCTGTGAACATTCTCGCCAGCTGCCCCCATGAGGAGATGGTGTTCGGCCTTAGCTCTTGAAACCACTCTAGTGCGGAACTTTCGAGAGTGAGGGGGGAGATTTTGCAGTGAACAGGCTCCCTGGCGCCTCTATAGAGCATCATCAGGGAGAAGTGTGCCAGATGGCGGTCTAGATCTCCGGCTCCGTCATACATCTTGAAGGTTGGCAGCTTCTCCAAGGCCCTTGGGATTCGGAATTCATCCACCCTTCGAGTGAAAGGTCCTTCTTCCGAAAACCCTCTTGAGTTTCGGGGGGAGGTGTCTTCATAGTCCAACTCATGATACCTGCGTCGGTCGGGGGATCTCCTCGATGGCGATCCCCGGTGGTGCCTCCGATGGGTATCGACCCGGTTCCTCGACCTCATACGAGAATCAGGGGATGCGCGTGAGGAGGTCCTGGAGTGGGAGTCGTGAGGATGGTAGGTATTATCTGGAGGGAATGTTGGAGATGAGCCTGACCCTCCACGCCTGTGACGTCGAGGGGGAGAGCGATGCACGTGCCTTCGCCTTGGGGGGGGGGGGAACGGTGGACGAGGTGCCTTCAAGGGGGAGACCGATGGCGCCTTGAAGCCACCGTTGTCGGAGGAGGCTGCTCAGGCAGGGAAGCCACACGACTTTCAAACTGCCTTAGGCGAGCTTCCTCCAGCAGCATAGCTTGGGTGCGACTGGCCAGGAGATCCAAACGTTGGTTCCCATTCGAGGGTTGGGCAGGCTGACTGGTGCCCTTGTTAGGCAGGCTGAACAACATTGCCCTCAGGGGGTATCCTCTGGTTGGGGTGCGGGTATGACAATGCTTTGACTTTGAACCCCGGGTCTGCCTCTGGGAGCCATGGCGTAGCAAGAGAAAAGTTTGAGTAGTGACGATGTGAAAGATAGATATCTCCCACTGTGGTCGCCAATGTTCTGTACCTAGCAGTATTTTGGTAGGCTGCTGTTGGTAGGTCTCTTGCTGCCCTGGGAGGAGGTCAGTGAGCGCCCGGGGGGGGGGGGGTACCTACAAAGCCACTCCGACGCTCAAGTCAGTATGAGAATAAGCTAGTGAATTTGCAAGGGAAGAGTGTGTACCGTATAAGTGGCTATGCGAGCCGGTCTTTATAGGAAATCGATGCTCGTTGTGGATCGTCGGATCAGTGGAGGCGATCTGAACCCTCCAAGTGTATTGGGCTTGTATGTTGTGGATATGGGCCCAATCGGTTGGGTTGATCCATATCCAATTGCTAAACGCACCCCCTGGTTTTGCTAATGGACCTCTTGGTCCAGTCCAGAACACATTGATATACCTTAATTAGTTTACATCCATTGTAAAATGTTTTACACCTTTGTTGTGCGAAAAGTAGTTGTGCAAGAATACACAATCGCAACAAGTAATATATTGATAAGTAGAGATCATACCCATAGGGATTGATGTTAATTTTAAAGTTTAATTAGTTAACATTCTAGTGAAGTAACCAAAATAATAACAATGTGGTTTTGGACATAAAAAGTAAGGAAGTTGTGTGAAAACAGTAAAGAAGTTCAAGTAGTTGGTAAAATGAGTTGGACTGCTCTTTGCTAAGTAAATCCTTTAAAGTAAAGCGCTATAACATTGGACGCTATAACGTTAAGTGTTGTAGCATATGATGTTGTGCCTTTCAGTCACTAACGCCAGGGTTTTGTTACAAAACTCTTATTTCTAAGTTCTAAATAAGTCCACCCCTGTATAATAAAGAACCCACAGTGTTCACCTTATGAACTATTGCTCCCCTATGTCTAGAGTTAAGAAAAAGTTGTTTAAATGTCTTTAAACAACCTTTCGTTCATATCAACCTTTGAGTTAGAATCGTAGACCATGTCTGTACCTACGAATGTACCCATTTCAGTTGGCCAATCCCAAAATAAGTTTGAAAGCATTAAAGCACAAAGATTGAAACGCAAACATCACAATATTATATTAACAACACTAATAATTCATTACAAAGTTCCAAGCAATCCAACTACTAAGTGTTTAGCTTATGATGAACATCATCAACACAATACAAACTACAATGTTCATATCACCGAAAACAACACGAAGAGTCACGGTTGCAAAAGATACAAAACGTGACTTCCTATCATAAACGGCTGAGGACACTATAGCATAGCTTCACAGCGTAGGGAAATGATGATCTTTACTTGAAAAATAAAAGCTTGATATGGAGGATTAATGGAGGAAAATGGTGTTAAGTTTTTTTTTCTAAAAACTCTCCAAGGCTCGAATATGTGTGTTATGGAAGAAGAAGTGAGATATATTTTTTTATTCTTCAAAAAGTAGCTTTCCAAAAAGTAGACAAGCCATTCTCCACCAACCAAAAGTGATCTTTCAACAACAAGTGAACAAGTGTCCACACTAGCCAATGGTTGGCAGCCTCGTCAGTCCTAGGCGCAGAGAAATGAGGCTCTGATTTGACATAAAGAGTGAGCCTCCAAAATGTAACTTTTCTTTTTTGATCTCCAGCTGGCCCACCGTCATATAGCACTGTAGCGCTTCACGCTGTAACACTGAACAAAGGCATTAAAATCTTCACAAATGCATCATATGTGTCAAATGATAACAAATTAGCTCATAACCCTTCTTTTCTCTAAATAACTAACATTTACTAAATAAAGCAGGAATATTACTTGAGAACTTGTATTAATTTAAGTAATAAGAGCATAAATAACTCATATAAATATGAGTTATCAACCTTCGATCAATAAAAAATCATAGTATGAGTGGCTTTAAAATTAGTTAAGATAAAGTAAAATCTTTTTTATGACATGTCATTTCAGGATTGTTCGACATTGTTAACAAAAATTGTACAACAACAATTTATTTAAATTAAACCCAAAACTATAATGTATTAAAAAAATTAATAGGTCCATAAGAAATTGTTTTTTTTATTGAAATCCCCTAAGAATAGTTATCGCTTATAAGTTATTATTAAGGCTAAATTACACTAGAGGTCCTTTAAGTTATTTAGTTGTAACAACTTTGTCTTTTAAGTTTTTTTCATACCACTTAGATTCTTAAATGACCAACTTGTAACAATTAAATAACTTAAAGGACCCCTAGTGTAATTAGCCTATTATTAATTATACTAACGCCTATTCCAAAAACATGGGGTGTTACGTTACTCCCCGCGTTTTTCAAAAAAAAAATCCCTCAAAATTCCATATTACAAAAATCATTTGCAAACGAACACCAATTTTAAAAACTTTTTCCCCCCATTACTGAGTAACTCTGTCTCAAGGTTTTAAAAACCGGACCGGACCGGCCGGTTCGACCGGGAACCGGACCCCTGGCCGGTTGGTTCAACCCCATTTGAACCGCAGGCCAAAGAACCGCCCCAGAACCGGATTGAACCGCCAAGAACCGCTTTGAATCGGGAAAGAACCGGGAACCGAACCGGTTTGAACCGCCCGAAATGCAATTTTTTATTTTTAAATTTACTTTTTTCTCCAAAATTTAATATTTTTTATTTTTTATTTAATAAATTACTTATCCGGTTCAACCATGGTTGAACCGATTGAACCATGAACCGGAGGTCTCGCCGGTTCGATCTCCGGTCCGGTTTTAAAAACATTGCTCTGTCTCGATGATCCATTCTAAGAGGGTAAACCTGTTCTTGGAGTTTCAAGGTGACACCTCATACTTAAACCATCAAGGAGTGGGCAACTCAACTGATTTCACTTGTATTTACTCGACATTTAAAAATCAAATGATAAGGAATGTAGTTTTGTGTGAAGAGACATGGAAGACACTATGTGTATGTGAATTAGGATGACACGATTTATTGGGTGATGAAACTGATTGTCGAGGATTGAGAAGAATCACATGAATTTCTCTTCTGCTTTTAACCAGAAGGGTTAATGATATTGACCTTACAATAACCTGGAAACTGAGTTTCTTACCTTCTTTAACTTGGGTTGGACCTTAGTGGTATTAGTGGATATCCTGCTTACAATTTATCATTTATGTGGATCTTTGCGAACTATTTCCATCCAATGGGTTCTTGACTGGAGAGAGATGTACTAACTTATTCAATCTCTCTACTAGAACCAGGAAATATCATGTTTGGATTGAGCTAAGACAAGGCTTCCCCAAGGTTCAACAACATGGTTTCCCACATTTCTTTTCTTTAATATCTCCAAGGGTTAGTCGTTTTGGAAGCTCTCGGTGTTCTATCTAGCAACAAACTCTAGTTCCTGCAGTGGCATTTTCATACTAACACATTCTATGGCCGAGTCTTAGTTTCCTAAAATACTCCTCTCATAACTCTTATACTAGTCAAGGAAATATTATTTGTTGTGTAATCTTGCTAATATTTCTAGCTAATCGGGCTTCTAAGACTTGTTATGTTGAGGGAGTTCTAGGCGTTAAGGTAAAAGAGTGTCTACTTTTGATTAAGAATTATTCCTATTATGTCGGGATTGTTGTCTAGATCTCTTGGCTAGAGAGGATTTATCTTGGTAATACTGTTTGGCTAATCTAATCACGCATTTATGCTTTATCCCACTTACCACTATCGGAAATCCAATCGTTACTCTAAAGGGTACGGTAAACATTAAGAATTATTCCTATTTGTTGTTATATGTTTTCTACTTTCCTTTTGTTGTCTTGGTAATACTGTGTCTACTCTAAATAGGGTGTCACTAAGAGGTACACCGGTCCTATACTGTTGTTATATGTTTTCTACTTTCCTTTTGTTCTATAGGACCGGTGTACCTCTTAGTGACACCCTAGATTAAACGTCTATTGCTGGTGTTTAAGAGTATTGATCTTGTCTCTAAAACCATAGTTTTAAAACTCGGGCCGACCCGGTCGGTCCAACCAGTTCAACCGGGAATCAGACCCATGACCGATTCGGTCACCCTATTCAATCGGAAATGCATGTAACTCGGTAAACTCAATTAAAACCTGGTCAAACCTAACTAAATTTTGCTTCAAATAGAACTATGCAATTAGTGTTCTCTAATTTGGAATGGTATGGTTGTCAATTAATGTTTACTTCAGATAGTTCATATTTTGTGTTTTATCGGTTTTGTTGTTCTAATTTCAATTATGTTAGTGTCATGTGCTTTGGTATGGACTATCATATGCTTTGAAATATATGTTATATGGACACTGTTGTTGTAATTCGCAAGAGCAAAGGGGGAAGAAGATGAAGTTCCTGGAAAAAGGAAAAATGAAAAGGCACAGTTACCTTTTATAGACGTTGTGGCCACGAATATTATATTAAAAAGAAAACGTAGGCCCACAGCATTTGGTGGGGAAACGTGGGATCATGGAAGATCCCAATAGTTACTTTGTCACACGTGGCGTAATACCAGTGAAGGAAAGCGCCAGCAAGCGAGATTTGGCGCAGAAACGTCTCCTCGTACCCTGAGAGAAGATATTATATGATGACAAAAGATTTGGTGCAGAACATTCGAATGATTCAAAAAGTCATTTTCTATCTTCATTCAAAACTCAGTTGTTAGCCTGTATTTTCGACAGGCTAAAATTAAATGCAGTCAACAATGTTTGACTTAACAGATTCTAGGAGAAAAACTACTATTTCGACAGCAAGAAGAGGTATACTGGGAAATCAGAATAGTTCATAACTTAGCGAAAAATTGGAAAGCTGAAGCCAGTGGTTCGACGGAGATGAGAGTAATAGACAGATAGCAAGCCAAATCAAAGGGCGTTGTCGAATGGGATAGCAGTAGCATGGTCGAAAGAAAGGAGCAGTTACCTAGTCGAAGCGCCTAGCAGTTATCTTATTTTTAAACTGCTGTGCAGTTATTGTTTTACTCTTTTAGTATAAATAGGAGTTTCTTTTCATAGAATAGGGTCGCAAAATTCATTTCTACATAAACTTCCTAAAAAACTCTTACTTCCGCATTCAGAGAAAACAGAGTCACAGGAACCCAATGTATGAATCTGCGTACCATTCTTTACAATTCAATGCAATGTCTTTTACATTCCTTTAAGATTTCTGCACTTTACTTGCATTCAATCTTTTCCTTCATTGCTTTTAGTTTTCTGCATTTTGTCTTACTTAAGCGTTCATCGGTATTCTTTCCTTTTATCTGTCTCATCTTCATTTTAAACGGTTCTTTCTACCATTTCCAAAACAAACCGTGAGAACTCAGAATACTTTCATAAAAACTTTAAACACAAATGTTCTGAGATTTTCTAGCTGATCTCGCGAGCAACACGTATGTGTAACTAGCGGTGTTTACCAAAAATCACGGTAAACAAATTGGCACGCCCGGTGGGACATTTTTGCTAAGTTTTAAAAGCTTTTTGTTGAAAATTTTGGGTTCGTAAAAACGTTGCACAAATGCATCTACGTATGCAGAAATGCATCGTTCTAAGATGAACATTGCTTCCACCTCAAATGCACCTTCCCAAGTGGTAAAAACGTTGCACAAATGCATCTACGTATGCAGAAAACATAGCCTCAAACTTTTCGCCTATACATAATTCCCCAGAAAATATTTGTAGTCGAAATGTACAACCTTGGATAACCACATCATCTTTATTGGCACTAAGACAACAAATGGTTGATAGTAATCATGACATGGTTAACATGCTGACACAACAGATAGGCACTATCTTTAATCCTTTGATTCAAAACACAAATGACAGTTACCAAATGTTAGCAACCCAAATGGGTCGAATTGCTGATTTCTTTGGCACTCCACTAGTACATAATCAGCCTATTCCCCAAATGCAAAATGTTAGGCCTATTGATTTACCTGTCGAAAGGCCCAAAAATGCAATCCCCATGAACCAGGCACAACAATTTGTTGTCGAAGATCCTGTCCCTGAAGTGGTGCTAGTAAATAGGAACCAAAATGCTAACGAAGTAGTCAGGCAAGTCCAACAAAATAACTTTGGCCTTCAAAATAATTTGGCTAATCTTGTCGAAACTATACTAGCCCAGAATGGCCTAAATGTAGGCCTCCACAGGCCTAACTTCGTATCACCTTTGTCGGAGTATGTCTTACAAACTGAGTTGCCAAGGGGATGTAAACTTCCTAAGTTCACCAAATTTGCTGGTGAAACTAATGAATCCACTGTCGAACATATTGCCCGTTACTTAACTGAGGCAGGAGACTTGGAGCACAATGAGAACCAAAGGCAAAAATACTTCCCCAATTCTCTAACTAAAAACGCCTTTACTTGGTTTACCACTCTACCCCCACATTCCATATTTAACTAGGGGCAATTAGAGAAATCTTTCCATGAGCAATTCTACATGGGGAAATCAAAGATTAGCCTTAAAGAATTGGCTAGTGTTCGACGCAATGTGCCAGAGTCTATTGATGAATATCTCGATAGATTTAGGCTACTCAAGGCAAGGTGCTTTACTCAAGTGCCTGAACATGAGTTAGTCGAAATGGCTGCTGGTGGCCTAGACTACTCTATTAGAAAGAAGCTAGATACTCTACACTTAAGAGACATGGCACAATTAGCCGAGAGGGTTCGACAAGTCGAAAGACTCAAAGTAGAGAAAGTTTCGACAACTAGATTTAATAATAAAAAAGAAAAAGTGGCATTTGTCAATGTTGATAATAATAGCCAAGAATTCGACGTATCATATGAGGATGTCGAAGAGGAGGTTAATGTTGCAGAATTAAAACCTGGACCTCCATATACATGTAAATTACTAAATCCTTCTGATGGGAAAAATCCTGTCGAACCAAAAAATGATAAATTTGTTGCAAAAACATACACCTTTGATGTCACAAAATGTGACCAAATATTTGATCTTTTGGTGACTGATGGTCAAATTTTTGTGCCTAAGGGTTTAAAAATACCACCATTAGAACAACAAAAGAAAAGAGGTTATTGCAAATATCACAATTTTTTGGGTCATAATACCTCTCGATGTGTACTTTTCAGGGATCTAGTTCAAAAAGCACTAAATGAAGGAAGGCTGAAGTTTGACGACAAGTCGAAACCTCCGATGCAAATTGACAACAACCCTTTGCCAACAGTAGAGGCGAATTACGCTGAAGTCGACATTCTTGTTGTCGAAACCAGCCAAATTGCTGCTGGAACCAACAATGTGTCTAAGAGTGCTGAAATTCCTGAAGCAAATATCAAAATGGTCACCAAAGACCAGTATGAGGAGAAAATGCAGGTGGTGTACCCACAAGCTGAGGAGGAACTGATTTCCTCAACAGGTGCAAGATCAATAACATTGAGGTAATGCTGTGCCCACGGTGCAGTTCGGTGTTCGACAAGGAGGCTGCCAGAAGCCTTGAAAATTTTACTCCTCAATCAAAGAGGAAAAGCAAGTGGGTCGATAATAGGCCCAAGTTCAGCTTTAATCTAGGAGGTGTACCATACAAGGTCACACCTTCGACAAAGCAACCTCCAAGGGCTCAAATGAAGACATTTGTGCCATCTGCAAAAACCCCTGTCGAAAGATGGGTATACTCAGGAGGTAAAGAAATAGGATACTACCAAAAAATGGCAAAAGGAAGCTCCAGTGCCATAAACCAAAATAAGGCATCTGATTCCAATAGGTATGCCTACAACAAAAATTACAAGGGTAAAAACCCAATGACAAGGACACAATGGCGAAGATATCAACGCCAGATGAAAATTGTTGCTGCAGAGGGAAAAGCAGAAATTAGATTAGCCAGTAGAATAGCCTCTTCGACACCAGTAGACTTGTTGGTGAGATACTCTTTCCACCACTTAGAAAATTCGTTGGTGCAAGAGAAGATTGGTTCAAAAGGGATGGGAGAAAAATTAAAAGAATCCTTGGGAAAATTGTTGAGGCGTTCTACCCATTCTTCCTCACTCTCAGGAACCATCATTTCCCTCCTAGACTTGAAGAAAGGACTAGGTCGAAGTTGGCATAACCCAAATTGTCTTGCAGTTAAACTGGGGTGATATGAGTATATGCCAAATAGGGATGATGATCTCCCAGGAGAGATTCTGGATGATAAAAATTTAGGAGTTAAAAAGGCCTCCCAAATCTGGTTAGTTTCCTCCTCTTCGACGAGAGTAGTCGCAGAAAACTCTCTGGTGAACCAAGCCGGTCCATAAGTCCTTCCAGCAAAAGGTGCCATTGAAGGAATAAACTCTGTACAATTCAAGAACATGTTGAAAGATTGCGAAAAAAGATCTTGGACAGACACTGCTATCTCCCTAGGCCTTAACAAAGCTATTCGTTCACCTTCAACACCTCTGTTTTCGACCACACCAGCAAGGTCATCAGGGACATACATTTGTAACGTCGAATCAAAAGTGGCAAGGAGCCACAATTGAAACAACCATATTGGTCCAGAGACCAAATACTTCCCTTCTGGTTGAAGTGCCTTTAGGTCAAGAACCCCTTGTTTCAAGCTGTCGAAGAGAGACCCTAAAATAAGAGTGGCCAAATTTAGGTTTCGACGCTCATGCAGTTGAATGGCCAGGGGAATATACATCTTAGCCACCTGAAGTGACGAAGAGCAAAACACATAGAAAGATAGCCAGAAGGTAAGAAAAGCAATGTGCTCTTCGTCAGAAACGTCCACAGAGTCAGTAACGTGGTTATCCTCAACATACCCTTTAAAGTGGCTCGTTTGAAGTCAAAAGTATGCTGGGTGCCAGTGGTAGCAGGGTCGAAGACCTCTCCTAGTGGCTTCAAACTTGTGATAGGAGCTACGTCAAGTAAAGTGGGGCAAGCATGCCACACTTTAAGTGAAGGCTATTGGTGGTGAGCTCCCAAAAATGCAGAGCTGCGATAAGCATTGGGCTTTGATATTTAGGCCCATGTCTTGATATTTGAATCAGGTCGAAGATGCCCTGATTTCTCCAAACGTCTCCCTTTTTCGACTCTATTTTATTGAGCCAGTCGATGTAGGGCATATTCTTTTCGATTGGTGGAGAAGATCTAAAAACCCTATTCGGGTTGCCCATGAAATCCATTATGTGTGGACCCTTACTGAAGATCCTAGGGCTGTATTTGTGGTAGCTAGGGAAAACCTCCCTAATCTTGGGTAAATCATCACCAGTGAGAGGAAGTGGGCCTAAAAATGCATGCTTTAAAGGCTTAGAGGAGGGGATGAGTACCTGAGATTGATAAATTTTGGTTTCCTCCATGGTCAAGGCTGGTTCAGAAATAACAGTTTGCTTCACAGAAGCTACAGCGCTAGGAATAGTGGTGGAAGAAGACGCCATTGTTGCAAAAATAGAGCTCGTGGAGAAGTAAAGTGTTTCATAAAGTGTTGTCTGCTTCGCGTAATGAAGAAGAAGAAGTAAAAAGGGAACTCGCAAAAGAGAGGTTTAATGGAGATTCGCAAGAGCAAAGGGGGAAGAAGATGAAGTTGCTGGAAAAAAGAAAAATGAAAAGGCACAGTTACCTTTTATAGACGTTGTGGCCACGAATATTATATTAAAAAGAAAACGTAGTTGCCCACAGCGTTTGGTGGGAAAACGTGGGATCATGGAAGATCCCAACAGTTACTTTGTCACACGTGGCGTAATACCAGTGAAGGAAAGCGCCAGCAAGCGAGATTTGGCGCAGAAACGTCTCCTCGTACCCTGAGAGAAGATATTAAATGATGACAAAAGATTTGGTGCAGAACATTCGAATGATTCAAAAAGTCATTTTCTATCTTCATTCAAAACTCAGTCGAAAACGTCTTTTTGGGGGGCAATTTGTAAGCATGTTTTTTTGACAGGCTAAAATTAAATGCAGTCAACAAGGTTTGACTTAACAGATTCAAGGAGAAGAACTACTATTTCGACAGCAAGAAGAGGTATACTGGGAATTCAGCATAGTTCATAACTTAGCTAAAAATTGGAAAGCTGAAGCCAGTGGTTCGACAGAGATGAGAGTAATAGACAGATAGCAAGCCAAATCAAACGGCGTTGTCGAATGGGATAGCAGTAGCATGGTCGAAAGAAAGGAGCAGTTACCTAGTCGAAGCGCCTAGCAGTTATCTTATTTTTAAACTGCTGTGCAGTTATTGTTTTACTCTTTTAGTATAAATAGGAGTTTCTTTTCATAGAATATGGTCGCAAAATTCATTTCTACATAAACTTCCTAAAAAATTCTTACTTCTGCATTCAGATAAAACAAAGTCACAGAACCTAATGTATGAATCTGCGTACCAATCTTTACAATTCAATGCAATGTCTTTTACATTCCTTTAAGATTTCTGCACTTTACTTGCGTTCAATCTTTTCCTTCACTGCTTTTAGTTTTCTGCATTTTTTCTTACTTAAGCGTTCATCGCTATTCTTTCCTTTTATCTGTCTCATCTTCATTTTAAACGGTTCTTTCTACCATTTCCAAAACAAACCGTGAGAACACTGAATACTTTCATAAAAACTTTAAACACAAATGTTCTGAGATTTTCTAGTTGATCTCGCGAGCAACACGTATGTGTAACTAGCGGTGTTTACCAAAAATCACGGTAAACAGAACAAAGACCATGTTATTGACTTAACATGGTTAATGACCACCTGCGAACTAAAAACTTGACCTCTGAAAAGAATATGATTTCGATGTAGCCATATACACCAAGTGACAGTCATCCAAATCGAATAGTTCAGTCTACACGCCCTTTTCGATTTCAAATGCAAACCATGTGTCCGGAAATGCTCAACCCCTACTAGAGTAGTTGAAATCGCCATGCCCAACCACTTCTGAATAGCACTCGAAACTAACCCGGAGCACCTGCATGCACAAGAAAAAAAATATGGGAAATCGACTCATCTTGTTCAAAACAAAAGGGGCAGCACACCCCATGAGGGTCATTAATAATGCCCTTTGAAATAAGAGAATCACGAGTTGGGAGCTTCCCCCAAAAACAATCTCCAACCAAAAACTCCCACCTTAGTAGGAATAGATAGTTGTCATATATCAACAAGAGCACTCTGGATATTACTATCCAACCTATCGTGCTGCATTAGATTCAACAACATATCATAACCAGATTTAACAAAAAAAAGATGAAGGTTTTCAAGCCTCCACCACCAATGATCTTGCTCTGATACGACAGGATGTAGAGGATGAAGAGTGGCCAGAAGCAAATCCTGATCAACCTTCTCCTCCGCAATCAAGTCGCGACTCCAAGAAAGATTCCAACACCAAATGTTATCCAACCAGTACCCATGCTCCAAAATGCTGCCATGTTTAAGCTTAGCCACTTCATAAAGGCTAGGAAATAAATCTTTGAAAGTGTCATTGCTAGCCCACTTATGATTCCAAAAAGAAATCAAATTCCCTTTCCCCAACACAGGTCTAAGACCAGAAACAAATACACCCTGCCACGAATGATTTCCATCTTCCAGCTTCAATAAGTCCCTCCACCATAAAGAATGTCTAGTACTAGCTCTAGGCATATATTTTGTAGATCAACAGTTAAATGATAAATTTGCTGAAGATCGGACATTAAAATTAAGTAGATCGAAGATGGAAATTAAGAGCCGAGTTTCATCAAATCTACTAGCTAAGATACTTTTACAAGGGCAAAAAAATAGATACTAATTATTACAGGGACGTAAATCAGAAAAAGAACTTAACAAGGAAGAAAAACAAAATTTAGGAAATCACATGGATGATAAACAAAAAAATAACAAAACACGTCGTGAAGCATACTCCCACGAAATACCACGTCCTAGAATTAGAACATACAATACCAACACATCAACGTCCAACATATCACCAAAATACATAACATTCATCAACATATATTCTAGAATAAAATATATACATCACTGGTTTACTAAGAAACTGTTTTTTTTATCAGTTTACTAAGAAACTGTTAAGAACAAAACAGAATACCTTCAAAGAAATAACAAATACAAAAATAAATAAAAAACAAATAACTGAAGAAAATAAATAAAAAACATTCAACGGTTTGCAAAGAAACCCAATTACATGTACTGAACAAAGAAAGCGAGATTACGGCAATGATCAAGCTTCAAAAGTAAACCCAATCATTTCCACACAAAAAAAAAGTACTTCGACGTCGAGGCGACACTTTACACAATGAGTGCATATCGTATTTTCCATCCTAATTTTGTCCGGCTAAATTCAAAATTTATTAGAAAAATCCAAAAATATTTTATTTTTAACTTTTGTTTTTGTAACACCCTCAATTCTCTATTTTATTATTTTATGTTGTCGAAAATTCTGATATGGCTGTAGTCGAATTATGCTGACTGCAGTCGAAATGCAGTAGTAAAGTTTTGACTGATGCTGTTGAGTGGCAAGGACTGCTGCGAACCAAGTGTGCAGAAACAGAAGCTGTCGAAGTCGAATTATCTGCTGTCGAAAATGAACCTGCAAACACAAATGTTAGATAAACAACCGGAGGCGTCTTGCGACTGCCCTGAAGAATTTATCCGCCTCTACAGCGCAAATTCCCCGAGGTACAACCGGGTCTTCTCAATCGCAGTAACGAAAGAGGTATCAGAACTGGCAAGAAGAACTAGATATTGACAGGAGAGCAACCCAGAGCTCTTTTTCAAGAAAGGTGGAAGAATAAATTTTGAGAGATGTTTCAAGTGCAACTCGAAATCGTTTATATAGGCTTTAAGAAAAATAGCTGTTAGAGACATAGGCTCCAGCAATCAATAGCCAGACAAAAACCGTTTTCGAAAATCAATTGTGATCAAAAGACTTAACTCTGCGGTTACGAAATAAATAGGTTTAAAAGAAAAGAAGCCGTTGGAAGAAACTGGCAGTTACAAAATAAAGGAAATTAAGTTTCAGTTTTCGACCAAATCTTTTCACTAGTCAGTTCGACCAACTTTCAGTATTCGACCAGATTGTTTTGCCAATCAGTTCGATCAACTTGCAGTTTTTCGACCTGAACTTTCCGTTACAAATTATTTCATTAAACATTTCGACCCATGATTGGGCGTATACGGATAGGCTGATAAAAGTAATATTTTATTTAATAAAATCAGTACAAAGCCAGTCGAGCGCGCAAGGGGGGGGGGAATCGAAAGATTCGCACTGAACCAAGCCATGTTGGTCCCTACTTGTGCGCGCGAGGGAGTCCCTTCTAGTTGCTTGTTTACTGGCTCTCATTAAGCTTTAGTATATGAAGACTTTGGTGAATCCAAAGCCAAGCAATGTGGGACTTCTCACTTTTGAAATATCCATTTATTTTCAATAAAATACAACAATCCCCCACATATTTCAAAAGTTGAAAAATAAATTTATAAAAGAGGTTTTCTGGGTTAACATCGTAGATGTAATGTTTCGGAGCTGTATAGCTAGCTATGGAACCAGTCCTAGATAGATAAAACATAACATACTGTGAATTGGTATAGCAAGCTATGGAACCCAAGACGCATATTATATGTTAGAGGTTTCATTATCACATTACACCCCCACAATTCTTGCTGTTTTCGCGGTGTTGCGCTACTAGGCCCTGCGCGTGCTCGGTATTCATGAGTGCTCTAGAGACCTCGCCAGGATCTCATGCAAGCGGCCCCACTTGACACTCATATAGGTGATTTCATCAAGTGTATGCTGCAAGTCATACACCACCCATAAGGGCTATGAAAATCATTAAAAGCTTTAAGCTTATCCTTTTAACCCTGCAGTCTAGCACCATCACAATAACACCATAGGAAGGGACAATAATGAAATTAATTTACTTGAATTAATTTCCAGTGCTAGAACTATCAAGAAGTAACTTGTTTTTACCACATTGAACCTTATTCATGGGATCTCCAATCACAAAGGTTGGGTTACCATCACTTCTTAATATCAGTTGGCTTTTAGTCCCATTCCCCTCGATGTTTCACATATCATTTTCTTCTCTAAGGGTTTTGTCAGAGGATCGGCCAAATTCACTTCTGACTTCACATAATCGATCGATATTGCTCCATACTTTTGCAATTGTTTGACAACATTATGTCTTAATTGCACATGTCTATTTTTGCCATTATAGGTCTTATTCTTTGCAACGGCTATTGCCGATTGACTATCACAATGTATTGACACTGATGGTGTCGGTTTTATTCCCAAAGGAATACTAGCTAAAAAGTTCTTCAACCATTCAGCTTCAGTACCAGCCAATTCCAGAGCTACAAATTCCGACTCCATAGTCGATCTAGCAATGATGGATTGTTTGGCTGACCTCCAAGTTACCGCACCACCACCAAGTGTGAAAATGTAACCACTAGTGGATTTTGTCTCATCTGAATCAGATATCCAGTTAGCATCACATTATCCCTCTAATACTGCAGGAAATCCACTATAAGTAATACCATAAGTTGTGGTACCTCTCAAATATCTCATAAGGTGAGCAATTGCCTTCCAATGATCCTGACCAGGATTGTGAGTATACCTACTCAGACGACCGACTGCGAATGCAATGTCTGGTCGAGAAAAGTTCATTAAATGCAGTAGGCTCCCAATTACTTGGGCATACTGAGGTTGGTCAACAGGATCGCCTCTATTTTTCTTTAAGCGTGAGTTAGCTTCATAGGGGGTACTCAAGGGGGTTGAGTCATAGTGTCCAAACTTCCTAAGAAGTTTTTCCACATAATGATCTTGCGTTAGTGTGATACTATCACCTTCCCTGATGATTCTAACTCCTAATATTACATTAGCCTCACCCATATCTTTCATGTCGAAACTAGATGAAAGAAAGGATTTTGTTTTGATAACAATATCCAGACAAGTACCAAATATGAGCATGTCATCTACATATAAACATATGATTACATGTTCTCCACACACAGTTTTAGTGTAAACACATTTATCAACTTCAGTTGTGGTGAAGCCATCTTCGACTAACGTTCTGTCGAATTTTTCATGCCATTGTTTTGGTGCTTGTTTTAAACCATATAACGACTTAAGTAGTTTGCAAACTTTGTTTTCTTGACCTGAAACTATACATCCTTCGGGTTGATTCATGTAAATTTCTTCTTCTAAGTCACCGTTCAAAAAAGCGGTTTTAACATCCATTTGATGAATAACTAGTTTGTGAATAGAAGCCAAAGCTATTAAAACTCTAATAGAAGAAATTCTTGTTACTGGAGCAAAGGTATCGAAATAATCAATGTTTTGTTTTTGAGAAAAACCTTTTGCTACTAGTCTTGCTTTGTACTTATCAATAGACCCATCAGGGTTATATTTTCTTTTGAAAATCCACTTGCATCCTATTGATTTTGCCCCAGGTGGTAAATCAACTAAGGTCCAAGTGTTACATTTGGAAATTGAGTCTATTTCAGTTTTAATGGCTTCTTTCCAAAATTTCGACTCAGAAGAAGAAGTTGCTTCAAAAAAGGTTTCTGGATCTTTTTCGACTAGATAAGTGTAAAAATCATTTCCGAAGGATGTTTCTTTTCTTGGCCTTTTACTTCTCCTTAGTTCTTGATACGGTTCCTCATGAGTTTCATCATTAGTACTTGCTAATGGTTGTCTAGATATACTATCATGTTTCAAAGGAAAAACGTTTTCAAAAAACTCAGCATTTTTAGTTTCCACGATAGTATTATTATCTAAAACATCACTTTTCACAACAAGGAATCTATAAGCAGCGCTGTGTTCTGCATATCCTATAAAAACACAATCAGAGGTTTTGCAACCAATTTTTCTTTTCTTAGGATCAGGCAACATAACTTTAGCTAAGCATCCCCACACTTTTAAATATTTTAAGTTAGGTTGATAACCTTTCCACAGTTCATAGGGGGTCTTTCCGGTTTTCCTATGAGGAGTTCTATTTTGTATAAAACAAGCAGTTAATATAGCCTCACCCCACAAGTTAGTTGGCGCATTAGAACTTATTAACATAGCGTTCATCATTTCTTTCAATGTCCTATTTTTCCTTTCGGCTATGCCATTAGATTCAGGTGAATAGGGGGGAGTTGTTTCATGTATTATACCTTCCTTTTCACAAAAATCATTAAAAGATATGTATTCTCCTCCACGGTCGGATCTAACTCTTTTAATCTTTCTATCTAATTGATTTTCGACTTCAGCTTTATATGAAAGAAAAGCTTCAAATGCTTCATCTTTTTGTCTTAATAGAAACACCTTAGTGTATCGCGAAAAATCATCTATAAACGTTACATAATAATTTTTTCCGCCCCTAGTTGGAGTTTGTTTTAGATCTCCTAGGTCCGTATGAATTAAACTAAGCAGTTCAGTTTCACGATGTACTGGGGGACACGATTTCTTTGTTAATTTGGATTCAACACATACATCGCATTTACTATGTTGATTATCACTAGTCGAAATCATGCCAAGGCGTTACAATTTAATAACATACTGAAAGTTAATATGACCTAGTCTAGCATGCCACATATTATAAGAGTCAATCAAGTAAGCAGAAGTCGAAACATTGTTATTGAAATCAAAAGTGTTGAGTACAAAAAGTCCATGATCATAATATCCCTTTCCAACAAAAATGTTGTTCTTGGTAAGAACAATCTTATCAGATTCAAATGTCACTTTGATACCATGCTTCAGCAGAACCCCAACAGAGATCAGGTTTGCCCTTATGTTAGGCACATGAAGCACCTTTGTGAGAGCCAGAGTTTTTCCCGATGTGAGCTTGAGAAGAACTTTTCCTTTCCCCACAACTGGGGCTGGATGTGAGTCACCCAGATAGATATTTTCTTCTCCTTCCCCTACAGCAGTGTAGGAGGTAAAAACTTCTCTATTAGCACAAATGTGCTTGGTGGCTCCAGAATCCACCACCCATTTGTTCACATCAGTTGCCATGTTGACCAGAGAAACGACAGCAGCAATGACATCGTCATCCTCATTATCATCTCCACCAGCATCAGCCAAGTTGGCGTTAGCCTTAGGAGGATTGTCATTTCTCGCCCTATGCCTGCATTTAGGTGCATAGTGTCCTGGCTTTCCACAAACAAAACAGTATCCTCTTTTCTTGAATTCAGTGCTATGTGTACCAGGATAATGATCATTGTTCTTTTTGTGATACTTTTGATTAGATGATTTCTTGGGATCGTACCTTTTGTTTGGAGAGACTGATTTGCCTTTGTCGAACCTTGAAGGGTTGTTCATCACCATGTTTGCCTGTGAAGCCATTGATTTCGCCTTTGTCTTGTTACTCTCTTTTCGGTTGGTATCTTCGATGATGATATGAGTCAGCAGCTCGTTCAGTGATAATTGCTTGTGTTTGTGCTTCAGTTGTTGCTTGTAGTCCTTCCATGATTCTGGCAGCTTCTCAATCAGAATACCTGCAATGAACTCGTCAGGGAGGACAATGTTTTCAGCCTTCATTTCCTCTAGTAATTTGTGATACTGGTTGATTTGAGTTTTGATTTCGCCAGTTTCACTCATGACCCAATTGTAGTAGTTGCTGATGACGAATTTCTGCTTGCTTGCATCTTCAGCGGTGTATTTGAGAATCATTGATTCCCAGATCTGATTAGCTTCCTTGTAGGTGCAGTAGATGTCAAACAATTCGTTGGAGAGGGTGCTGAGAATTGTGTGACGACACACTTTGTTGGCATGGGTCCAAACTTCGACCGGAACAGCAGAAGGGATGATAACAGTGTTGTTGTGGTTGATGGGAGCACCGTTATCATCGTTGTTGATTGCGTCAGCCATGATAAATTCTTCAGATTGTTGTCGAAAATTCTGATATGGCTGTAGTCGAATTATGCTGACTGCAGTCGAAATGCAGTAGTAAAGTTTCGACTGATGCTGTTGAGTGGCAAGGACTGCTGCGAACCAAGTGTGCAAAAACAGAAGCTGTCGAAGTCGAATTATCTGCTGTTGAAAATGAACCTGCAAACACAGAAATGTTAGATAAACAACCGGAGGCGTCTTGCGACTGCCCTGAAGAATTTATCCGCCTCTACAGCGCAAATTCCCCGAGGTACAACCGGGTCTTCTCAATCGCAGTAACGAAAGAGGTATCAGAACTGGCAAGAAGAACTAGATATTGACAGGAGAGCAACCCAGAGCTCTTTTTCAAGAAAGGTGGAAGAATAAATTTTGAGAGATGTTTCAAGTGCAACTCGAAATCGTTTATATAGGCTTTAAGAAAAATAGCTGTTAGAGACATAGGCTCCAGCAATCAATAGCCAGACAAAAACCGTTTTCGAAAATCAATTGTGATCAAAAGACTTAACTCTGCGGTTACGAAATAAATAGGTTTAAAAGAAAAGAAGCCGTTGGAAGAAACTGGCAGTTACAAAATAAAGGAAATTAAGTTTCAGTTTTCGACCAAATCTTTTCACCAGTCAGTTCGACCAACTTTCAGTATTCGACCAGATTGTTTTGCCAATCAGTTCGATCAACTTGCAGTTTTTCGACCTGAACTTTCCGTTACAAATTATTTCATTAAACATTTCGACCCATGATTGGGCGTATACGGATAGGCTGATAAAAGTAATATTTTATTTAATAAAATCAGTACAAAGCCAGTCGAGCGCGCAAGGGGGGGGGGGAATCGAAAGATTCGCACTGAACCAAGCCATGTTGGTCCCTACTTGTGCGCGCGAGGGAGTCCCTTCTAGTTGCTTGTTTACTAGCTCTCATTAAGCTTTAGTATATGAAGACTTTGGTGAATCCAAAGCCAAGCAATGTGGGACTTCTCACTTTTGAAATATCCATTTATTTTCAATAAAATACAACATTTTATGTGTTTTCACTTGTATGTTTTCTCATGTTAGCGCGTGTGAAACTAGCTAGCCTCAAAATTTTTGTATGTATCACCAAACCGAAAGTAAATTTAGGACCTAATTAATATATTATTTTAGGTTGAGGTTTCAGTTTTGTTCCAAAACTCCAACGAAATTTGGACGCGTTTTGGACCTGTCGGACGAAATTTATCAGCTTAAAAACTCTAACAATGACCCGAATATGAAAATATTTGACCTCAAGATTTTAAAAGACAGCTAGGATAATTTATTTAACATCCAATGCAATATTAATTCCGCAAAAACGCTAAACTATCGTTTAACCTTATTATTATATTATTATACTTGTAAATATCTAGATATTTATTTTACTCTCCTTACTTAACAAGTTATCGATCTGATTAAATCAAACAATTTCACCTCTCGTTTTTATATACTTCGTCAAACCCTCTCAACCACACAAACTCTGTAATTTCATTGTGCTCAGCTCTCATTCTCTCTAAAAACATGAGTTAAAAGAAAGAAAAAGAATGTTCGTCTCTTTCACTCTTTCTCCTGACCGTGACAATACTGCGTTCTTCATTGGCTCATTTCCTCTCTAATCTTCCTTTCATTCCTCTCTACACTCAACAGAAATGTGATATCTCAAGTTGAGCTCTAAGTGTGAGCATATTTTTTCCTTAGTTTACTTTTGGTTATTTCTTTTAGTTCAAATATATATATATATATATATATATATATATATATATATATATATATATATATATATATATAAAAAGATTTCTTTTGGTTCATTTACCTGAATAGTAGTTGCCATAAGCTATGATATGATCATGACAAATCAAATGTTTCTTTTAAGTTAACTCAACACCATATTTTGTTAAAAGCCGCGAGTTTTGTTTTTAGAAAGTACTCTCCTTTTTGATCTAAAAAGAAACAAATTTTTTTAAGTAAAGGATTAATTAAGCTTTGAGTATAAAATTTGGAAGTTTTTCACTTACATCCATGTTATTTCAAAGAAGTTTCACTTTATTTAAGATTAGAAAGTTTTCTGTACCTAGCAGCTTTTTGGTGGACTGCTGTTGGTAGGTCTCTTGCTGTCGTGGCGGTAGGTCAGTGAGCGCCCGGGAGGTACCTGCAAACCACTCCGACGCTCAAGTCAGTATATAGAATATATGAGTGAAGGTACTAAGGATTAGAGAGTGAACCTTTCTTTGGGCAATGTTTTCCTGTATTTATAGGAAATCGTGCCCTCTCGTGGATTGTTGGATGGGTAGAGTCGATCTTGACCGTCCAAGCATGTTGGGCTCGCATGAGGTGGATATGGGCTGAATCTGTTGGGCTGACCCATATCACTTGCTAAGCGCACCTCCTGGTTTTGCTAATGAGACCCCCTGGTTGACTCCAGAACAGTTGCCCCCCAAGCCGAGATTATTTCGGAGGATGGTCTTGGCTTGAAGGATTTTCGTCGGTTTGCCGGCTCTGTAAGGTTACGCGGGACACTGCCTTTGTAGCAGCCGTGTTCTGTCATAGGAGAAATTTTTTCTAAGTGTTGCTTCGTCTGTCTTGACGGGTCGTACGAGATTATTTTGTTGTGACCGTGACTCACACCTCCTTCGGTGTAATCCTTGTGCCCGGCACCAAGCTAGGATGACGTATCCTGATGTTGGCGTTGCCTTGTGTCAAGTGCTCTGAGGTTGGCGCCCTCTTGGGCTCCCTGTGCCCTGCCCCCTGATGTTGGTGCCCTCTTGGGCGCCTTGGGCCAAGGTGCTAAGACATCCCTATGCCGGTGCCCTCGTGGGCGCCTTCCCGGATGCTTCTTTGTTTTTGAGAGTTGGCGCCCTGCTGGGTGCCTTGGGTGTTGTTCCCTGCTTGCGTGTGCTGGATGGCTTATCGTGGAGCAGATTTTGCGAGACAAGGTTCGGTGCTCTCGTGGGCGTCTTACTGCATAGTGCCGACCACCCTGTTGCGAAGGATTTGCTTTCAGACTGCCCCCTGCCAGGCGCCCCTCTGCTGGGCGCTGCTTGCTCCTGCCAGGCGCCCTTCTGGGCGCTGGCTGCTTCTGACTGGCGCCCTGCCAGGCGCCCTCATGGGCGCTGGCTGCCTCATTGGCGCCCTGCCAGGCGCCCTCATAGGCGCTAGCTGCCTTGTCTGGCGCCCTGCCAGGCGCCCTCATGGGCGCTGGCTGCCTTGACTGGCGCCCTGCCAGGCGCCCTCATGGGCACTGGCTGCCTTGACTGGCGCCCTCCCAGGCACCCTCATGGGCGCTGGCTGCCTCATTGGCGCCCTCCTGGTCCTGCCAGGTGTAAGACCCCTTTTCTACTAACCTTACTAGTTAATAAAAATCAGAGTTTCTTTTTTTTTTTTTTTGAAAACAATCTAAGCGAGTGCTACACTTACTTCATTAAATCAACAACTTCAACTTTCATAGTTCAATTAAAACCACATGATACATAGCACCATAATAAGAAAAATCGTTTAGTTCACATCAACTAAATACAGTCACTACCAGCAGCGGAATAATAGTTAAGTTCGAAACAAAATCAATACATCACCAAAAATGGTCTAACAGTATAAAACAACAACACTTAAGCATAAGACGCCCCCCGGTGCTACGTATCAGAGCATGACACTTCCTACCAAAACGAAGGTATAAGGTAACCTTCACTCGTTATTACCTGCACGTTGCCGACATAAGAAGCAACATAAAAGCAGTAGGGTGAGTCTCTTTTCATAATTAATAACATATGGGAATTAAGCACTGCATAGGAAAAAGGAAACCAGGCACCAATTCACAACAATGGGAACAATCACATCAACATTCTATTTCCAAGCAGCACTACACAATATATGATTATGCATGTAATGCAACCCAAACTCCACGGGTACATGCATGTCGGATCCGTCACCAAATACAAATAGGCCGTAGCCTCTGCTCACCAAATAAAACTAGGCCGAAGCCTCTGCTCACCAATTAAAATTAGGCCGTGGCCTCTGCTCACCAATAATGCACATGTTTCATGAGGTGTTATGGAGAATGAATCGCAACACACCACAATTCAATCAATTCACCATTTTAATTTCTAATCTCACCATAGTGCATTAATCAGCTCACCAAATTAAAATTAGGCCGAAGCCTCTGCTCACCAATCTCACCTTATCACACTCACCAATTCAGCCCACCACTCACACCAACACCAACTCAAATAGACCAACTTAGGATATTGACACGACATAGGGAAAGTGGGTGAAAATAGCCATTTGGACACTTGAACACCATCAGCCCAGAAACACCAGTAAAATAATTTATTTTTACATAAAATTGGAACAATTGGATAGACACTGAAATTAGCTTCGAAACGCATTTTGAACCGTTAAATTTGGATAACCGAGTCAAAAGTTACATTAAAAACAAAATAGGAAAAATACTTAGACATCCTGGAAACTGGCGCATGGGCGCTGGGCGCCCAGGGGCAACACAGAACTTGGCGCAGGGCGCTGGGCGCCCAGGAGCAACATAAAAATTTGGCGCATGGGCGCTGGCGCCCAGGAACACAGCACGCGCATAGGCGCTGGCGCCCAGGAACTGGCGCAGGAACTGGCGCACGAACTGGCGCAGGGGAACACAGCGCCCAGGCACTAGGCGCCTAAGGCCAACACGAAATACAACTCATTTTACTTCGAAATTTATTTTGTACGAGCCAAATGCTCAGAATAAGAGAACCCAACAAAAATTTTGTCAAAAAGTGAACAGCATTTTTGGCGCCCATGCACTAGGCGCCTAGTGAAAACACGCAATCCAACTCTTTTGTTGCCCAAAATCATTTTGCAGGAGCCATTTTACCTGAATATGAAAACCTGAAAACAATTTTTACAAAACTATCACCAGAACATTGGGGCCCTTGGCGCCCATGACACAAGCACCTAGCGCCAAAACTGGCAGCACAGTGGCACAGAACACAGCAACACAGGGCAACAGGCACAGCAACACAGTGACACAGACAGCACACAGTGGCAACACAAACAGCAACACAGTGGCAACACAAACAGCAACACGGTGGCAACACAAACAGCACACAGTGGCAACACAAACAGCAACACAGTGGCAACACAAACAGCAACACAGTGGCAACACAGTGGCTGAATTTCCAGCAACACACACACACCTAGGGCGCCTAAGGCTCCATAAATTTTTGAGTTCCTCTCAACCAAAATTCACCAAATTAAATCACCAATACCATCTATCAATACAAACACTAACCACCACATTTACCACCAAAAATTCATTCGATCATAATATCAAACCCCTAGCATGCATGTTGCGCAACATAGCCATTTCAACACCAATTAAGCACATTCTTGCACAATTCAATTTCAGCATAGCAACAACATTATAATACACAATTCATTCAATATAATCACTCTAAAACCTAACCCTACACAATACTCACCACATACACTATTAAAAACGAAAAGAAGAGCCCCCTAACCTCTTAGAATTCGCACCACCAAGCAAAGCTCCAAGGAATTGCAAGACACCTACAAGCCTCCTCTTCCTCCTTGAGTAATTCGCCCTTCTCCTCCTTCTCCTTCACTATTCGCGACCTCTCCTCTCACTTCTCCTTTTCTTTTCTTTTTTACGTTTTCTTTTCTCTTCTCTTCTCTCCTCTCTTCGAATTCTTTTCTTTCTTCTTGGACAAATGAGACACTTGTCTCCCACCCTTACTAATTCGCCTAGGCCTAAGTCAATGGGCTTGGGCTTGGGCCAAATCCTAACATCCGGAATTACCATCACCACTCCCTTCAAATTAAAAAATTATTTCCAACCCAACTATGGCTCACATATAATAACACCTATAATTATTTTATTAAGTAATAAATAATAATTATATTATTATTTCTACCACTCAATTTCATTTAATTAATTAAATAAATTAATCTATTATTTTTGGGGCGTTACAACTCTCCCCCACTTAAAGGAATTTCGTCCTCGAAATTTTCTCCTGCTAAAGCCAACACTCCTCCACTACCAACTACAGCCATCTAGACAACTAGTGCTACCTATCACGCTGATTACTATTACTTTGATTACCGGCGGTAAGTGCTTGGGCGGCCGTCCCTCCTACTTGTTCAGCCAGGTAACTTCAAGCAGTAATAATCAGACTCACTCTCTACTCCGCTGCGCCACTCTGATAAACTAGCTCGCATTCTACCTCACTCATCTACCCTTAAGGATAACGAAATACATCGATCGTCACAGCATCACAACGAAATTCACAAAGTGCATCACAGCTGTACAACAAGCCACATAATTTAACAACACGACAGCAACATCAACAAAAAAAAAACGTTGCCACTCAGGCGACATCAACCACTAAATCACCACATCGGCCATAGGCCTACAACACAAAGTTCATCAAAACGCTTCGGGCCATTCAGCGGTACCCTCAGCAAAACAACGTGGGCCATATCGGCGGTACCCACTACAAAACACTGTGGGCCATTCGGCGTTACCCACAACACAACAACCAACAACATCAAAGAAAATCATTATCATCGACAAGGCAACCACAAAGCACAGCAAAGCAACAATGCGGAGATAACTCCGGGACCAACTATCCCATAACCAACAACAACAGCAACTAGGGCACTAGGCCACCGACAACGCAACAACAATTTCGGGCACTACGGCACCGACAACGCCACCTCAACTTAAATCAACCGACACGCCTAAAAATCAACAACACCAGAACCCGTCAAGTTTGCCTTGAAATTAGAATATTCAGTTAGGCCTCTGAATAAGCTTTCCGAAACATTTTAGTTTACTCAAATCGGACTCCTGGTTCAAAAGATATTGCAAAAACAGTTTTTCAGTTACAGTGACAGTACGAACTAAGCAACGCAGGAAATTCCAGCACTCACACATAAACTTCAACAATTTATTTACCCTATCAAACGACATCGGAATTTAGCAAACAACCCCTCTACGGAAAACTTACGGAGTCTAGTTTCTGGCTATATTTTTAGAATTTCAAAATGATGAGTCGAATAGTACAGTTTTCACAAACAAGGCAGCTGGTCCAGAAAATGGGGCAGCGACTGTGTCCAAAGTTGTGACTCTTTTTCAATGCCCAAAACAAACTCAAATAACACGAAACTTCAGCCTAAACAGTAAATCATTTTGTCTAGTTTTCAAAGAAATTGGATTCATTCGAAAAGGAGTTCATTTGAAAACACCACAATCAAACATTGACCCTATGTCCAGACGGTCCCCAGAATTTTTACCCTAACTTGCGAGACCCACAAATGGAGTTATACTACTCCAAATGCGACCAAACCAAAGCCAAAATTACCAGAATTAAGTCTATTCCCTAACAAAATATGTTCCATAATTTTTGGACAAACGAAAGGTTTCCAGTTTTAAAAATACAGAACCTATGTCCAGAATGCCCCCAGATTATTAACCTCACTTGTGGAGCCTATAACTAGAGCTTCACAAATCCAAATTGAACGAAACCGGTACCAAAACGACCGGCGTGAAATCTATTTTCACGAACAATTAAACACGAAATTTTTGGACTGGCCGAACAGTCCCAGTTTCACGAAAACCGAAACAGTGTTACGCACTACATCTCAACATTTTACAAACACAACAATACACACCAATCAATCAATTAAACATCAACTTTAACAATTTGAACAAAGCATTCTTAAGAACATACGACAATAAAAGCTAACCCAATGAAATACATAAACCGTGCCAATGCGCATTTTAAATGTTTATGGTTTCCCAAAATCACGTAGCACCATTTATAAAGAGTACAATAACCAAAACAAAATCAGGGACAATCCGGTGTAGGGATTACAGCTCACGGTCATGAAATAGTTCGCAAGGATTCGGAGTTGGAAACATCACATGTTGAGGAAAATTAGGCAAAAGACCGAATAAGGTAGATAACGACAACATAAAATATAGTCCGCTTTTCAAAACCATTTCACACGGTACTTAGTGCGTAATATAATACAAAATCAAAACCAAACCATAGTAAAAACTTTATACAAAATCAGTGTTCATTTATTAAAATAAATTTCATACCAATACTAGCACTCAACCACAAAATTGTTTTCAGGTGTCCAAAAGCAACTTCAGAAATCACCTTATTTTTCAGATCTCAAAACCACATAACACAACTCAAGAAGTAACGACCAAAAATTTTCATAAAATTCAAGCGTACAATGTCAAACTCCAAGTAGCATGGAAATTGCAAAACAACTCATGAAGACCCTAACTTACGACACTGCATGTCAAAACAATCAGGAACAACACCAAAAATAAACAACTAACGCAGAAGATGTCATAATCCCTTAAAATAAATACAGACAGTCTCATCATGGAAACAATTACAAATCAAGGAACATCAAAACTCAACATTTTTAAGTATGGACGACATCACTTAGAGTGATCAAAACATTTTTGTGTGTCGGGTAACAGTTTGACGTAATTTACCAAAACAATTTTCACAATACACTTAGACTCCACATCAAGACACACCACCAAGGAGTTCATACAAGACCTAGTGTCGAAACAAATTTAAACCAGTCGAAACACATGTAAATATTAAACAACAAGGTAAGTTATTGAAAACCACACAACCGAAGTCAGAATTCGTCCCACAAGAAAGTTAAAGAACAGCAACCAACAACAGGGACACAGAGTTCACACACAGAAATGCAATACAACACACAGTACCAGTAGGGGCATCTCCCCCACTAGTTCACTTACCATTAGCAACTCTTGGTTTACCTGCAACACAATTATTGGTCAGCACATTAAAAAAAAACAACAGTTGGTCGTACACCGACACAACGACTCTACGACTGGGCCGGACGGACCAACCATTGCTCTGATACCACTAATGTAACACCCCTTTTCTACTAACCTTACTAGTTAATAAAAATCAGAGTTTCTTTTTTTTTTTTTTTGAAAACAATCTAAGCGAGTGCTACACTTACTTCATTAAATCAACAACTTCAACTTTCATAGTTCAATTAAAACCACATGATACATAGCACCATAATAAGAAAAATCGTTTAGTTCACATCAACTAAATACAGTCACTACCAGCAGCGGAATAATAGTTAAGTTCGAAACAAAATCAATACATCACCAAAAATGGTCTAACAGTATAAAACAACAACACTTAAGCATAAGACGCCCCCCGGTGCTACGTATCAGAGCATGACACTTCCTACCAAAACGAAGGTATAAGGTAACCTTCACTCGTTATTACCTGCACGTTGCCGACATAAGAAGCAACATAAAAGCAGTAGGGTGAGTCTCTTTTCATAATTAATAACATATGGGAATTAAGCACTGCATAGGAAAAAGGAAACCAGGCACCAATTCACAACAATGGGAACAATCACATCAACATTCTATTTCCAAGCAGCACTACACAATATATGATTATGCATGTAATGCAACCCAAACTCCACGGGTACATGCATGTCGGATCCGTCACCAAATACAAATAGGCCGTAGCCTCTGCTCACCAAATAAAACTAGGCCGAAGCCTCTGCTCACCAATTAAAATTAGGCCGTGGCCTCTGCTCACCAATAATGCACATGTTTCATGAGGTGTTATGGAGAATGAATCGCAACACACCACAATTCAATCAATTCACCATTTTAATTTCTAATCTCACCATAGTGCATTAATCAGCTCACCAAATTAAAATTAGGCCGAAGCCTCTGCTCACCAATCTCACCTTATCACACTCACCAATTCAGCCCACCACTCACACCAACACCAACTCAAATAGACCAACTTAGGATATTGACACGACATAGGGAAAGTGGGTGAAAATAGCCATTTGGACACTTGAACACCATCAGCCCAGAAACACCAGTAAAATAATTTATTTTTACATAAAATTGGAACAATTGGATAGACACTGAAATTAGCTTCGAAACGCATTTTGAACCGTTAAATTTGGATAACCGAGTCAAAAGTTACATTAAAAACAAAATAGGAAAAATACTTAGACATCCTGGAAACTGGCGCATGGGCGCTGGGCGCCCAGGGGCAACACAGAACTTGGCGCAGGGCGCTGGGCGCCCAGGAGCAACATAAAAATTTGGCGCATGGGCGCTGGCGCCCAGGAACACAGCACGCGCATAGGCGCTGGCGCCCAGGAACTGGCGCAGGAACTGGCGCACGAACTGGCGCAGGGGAACACAGCGCCCAGGCACTAGGCGCCTAAGGCCAACACGAAATACAACTCATTTTACTTCGAAATTTATTTTGTACGAGCCAAATGCTCAGAATAAGAGAACCCAACAAAAATTTTGTCAAAAAGTGAACAGCATTTTTGGCGCCCATGCACTAGGCGCCTAGTGAAAACACGCAATCCAACTCTTTTGTTGCCCAAAATCATTTTGCAGGAGCCATTTTACCTGAATATGAAAACCTGAAAACAATTTTTACAAAACTATCACCAGAACATTGGGGCCCTTGGCGCCCATGACACAAGCACCTAGCGCCAAAACTGGCAGCACAGTGGCACAGAACACAGCAACACAGGGCAACAGGCACAGCAACACAGTGACACAGACAGCACACAGTGGCAACACAAACAGCAACACAGTGGCAACACAAACAGCAACACGGTGGCAACACAAACAGCACACAGTGGCAACACAAACAGCAACACAGTGGCAACACAGTGGCTGAATTTCCAGCAACACACACACACCTAGGGCGCCTAAGGCTCCATAAATTTTTGAGTTCCTCTCAACCAAAATTCACCAAATTAAATCACCAATACCATCTATCAATACAAACACTAACCACCACATTTACCACCAAAAATTCATTCGATCATAATATCAAACCCCTAGCATGCATGTTGCGCAACATAGCCATTTCAACACCAATTAAGCACATTCTTGCACAATTCAATTTCAGCATAGCAACAACATTATAATACACAATTCATTCAATATAATCACTCTAAAACCTAACCCTACACAATACTCACCACATACACTATTAAAAACGAAAAGAAGAGCCCCCTAACCTCTTAGAATTCGCACCACCAAGCAAAGCTCCAAGGAATTGCAAGACACCTACAAGCCTCCTCTTCCTCCTTGAGTAATTCGCCCTTCTCCTCCTTCTCCTTCACTATTCGCGACCTCTCCTCTCACTTCTCCTTTTCTTTTCTTTTTTACGTTTTCTTTTCTCTTCTCTTCTCTCCTCTCTTCGAATTCTTTTCTTTCTTCTTGGACAAATGAGACACTTGTCTCCCACCCTTACTAATTCGCCTAGGCCTAAGTCAATGGGCTTGGGCTTGGGCCAAATCCTAACATCCGGAATTACCATCACCACTCCCTTCAAATTAAAAAATTATTTCCAACCCAACTATGGCTCACATATAATAACACCTATAATTATTTTATTAAGTAATAAATAATAATTATATTATTATTTCTACCACTCAATTTCATTTAATTAATTAAATAAATTAATCTATTATTTTTGGGGCGTTACACCAGGCGCCCTCATGGTCCTGCCAGGCGCCCTCATGGGCGTTGGTTGCTTTTGCCAGGAGCCCTCATGGGCGCCCTCCTTGCCGGGTGCCCTCTTGGGTGCCGACTTGTGTAGACGGGTGCTTGGCACTTTGTTTTATTTTTCGCTGCTCATCTTGTCTTTTTTGTGTTTTTGAGCATGTCTTAAGGTGACAGGCGTATTGGGCTTATACGTAGTGGATATGGGCCATTGATTTGCCAAATCCGTGGCGTTGCGTGAAACGCTAACTCCTATAAATAGGCAGGTATTTGTCTTGTGGTCCACATTTTCTTATTTTTAAATTTCGTGAAGGAGTAGGGGACCAATCCAGCATTGGAGCGCTTTCTTTAAGGAGGAGGAAGGAGTAGGGACCAAGTCACCAACCCTAGCGCCTACTTCAAGGAGGAAGAAGGAGTAGGGATCAAGTCACCAACCTAGTGCCTCCCTAAAAAGAAGAGGAGGGAGTAGAGTCCACTAGTTTCAACGTCTTTTCTTCCTTGTAAGGATTTGTTGTTCGTTACCGTTTATTTACGTTGTCGACAGTGCCTTCCTGCCAGGCGCCCCCATGGGCGCTGGTTGCTTCATATTGGCACCCTGCCAGGCGCCCTCATGGGCGCTGGCTGCTCCTGACTGGCGCCCTGCCAGGCGCCCTCATGGGCGCTGGCTGCCTTGACTGGCGCCCTCATGGGCGCTGGCTACCTTGACTGGCGCCCTTCCAGGCGCCCTCATGGGCGCTGGCTTCCTCATTGGCGCCCTGCCAGGCGCCCTCATGGGCGCTGGCTGTCTTCTTTTGGCGCCCTCATGGGCGCTGGTTTTGTATGGACGTGTGCTTGGCACTCTGTTTTATTTTTTGTTGTTCCTCCTGGCTCTTAACTTGTCTTCTTACCTATGAATTTTCAGGGATTGCTTGGTGCCGAAGGGAGTTGCTCTTATCATCTTCCATTGACGTTCTCGCGAGTCTTTGCGGCTTCTAATTTACTGAGGTAACTTCCGTTTATCTTCCTAGCTTCTTTGTTCTTTTGAGCATGTTTTGTTTTTCAAAGTCTCCAACCTCGGGGGAGGGGGGTTGTCTCTAAGTTTTTCTGTCTGTCTCGTGACTGCTTGTTCTGCCCCCTGTCCCGTAGGTTGAGAGATGGCAAGGACGAAGAAGACGGCTCGGATGCACCCTACCGCTCACCTTGCTAAGAGTCAAGCTGACGACTTTGAAGAGGGAACTGGGGATACCGTGCCTTTGGAGGGGAGTGGTGCTCTTGGCCTTGTTGATACTTCTTCTGATGATGATCTGCCGCTTGAGCATGAAGTGGTGGAGATTGGTGGTTTTAGCTATGACTGGATTGCTTGTGTTGTTTGCTCCGCCAGGAGCATCTACCTTCCAGGGAAAGAGCCCCCCCGCTGTCTGCAAGATGCGTTGGGAGGTGACTGGCGGGTTGAGGTGGTCGACCCCCAAGATAAGGTGTGCAGAGTCCCTAACGGTAGAAAATTCATGATGTTTCACAGTGTAGTTTACAAAGTGCGGGTTTCCCCCTTCTTTACACCCTTTCAACTGGAGGTTATGAATCATCTTAAGATAGCTCCCTCTCAGCTCCACCCAAATTCGTGGTGTTTTGTGAAGTGTTTCGAGTTGGTGATGAGAGTTCTTCAAAGAAGATGCAGCTAGAGGGTTTTTTTGGTTATCTTCGAGGTGCAGCGTCGTCGCGATACCTCGGATGGCGTCATTCGTTATGAGTTTGTGCATTTGAAATGTCGGACAAACTATGCTTTCTTTCAAGTGTACTCAAATAACCAGCATGATTGGAGGTTCAAGTATTTTTACCTCGTTCCTTCTAGTGAGAAGGTCGTCGACAGCATGGGCTTCTTTGATGAACAAGGGCGTCTCGTTAGGGATAAATTTCGCCTTGGGTAGTGTAATGTCGATGCTGACCGCACCTCTCGGTCTTATCGCATCCTCCCATCTGCGTTATCTGATCCTGAGCAGAGGACTTTGAGAATGCTGAGGAAGATCACTGGTGGCTTGTCCACTGTGCCACAAAAGTTTTTGTGCAGTGACTTGTCCAAGGCTTCCACGGTTCCTGAAGCTGCCGAGCTCTTAGGTTGGTTGTTAGGTCTTGATGTATCTTTATTTTCTCTTTGATAAATTATTTTCTTATGTTGCTGATTCGCTACTTTGTTGTTTTGCAGATAAGATGGCCGCTCCACTCTCTTTTAATGAGTTGGCCTCTTTGGCCGGACGGAGGAGACATTTGGATGCCGAACCTACCGAGGTCAAGAGCTCGGTTCCTCCT
This sequence comes from Astragalus membranaceus, assembly GCA_039519185.1. Lineage (NCBI taxonomy): Eukaryota > Viridiplantae > Streptophyta > Magnoliopsida > Fabales > Fabaceae > Astragalus > Astragalus membranaceus. The sequence goes on along the minus strand of CM076851.1, from coordinate 78,724,644 downwards.
ATATCTGCCCCTGCGCGTCCCTCTATGGGAACTCGCCTCAGCTTAGGAGCGACAAGCCGTGCTCGAAGGGATGTCTCCGGGGTGCCGAAGGTTCCAGTCGACTCCAGCACCCAGGGGACTCTGAGTAAGTCCAAGCGCCAGAGAAGTTGTGCTCAGGGACCTCCTTCTGCTGATTGTCCCTCCCCGGTTGGGCTTCCTCCTCCTGCTGACGAAGAGGGTGAAATTGTCTTCTCTCCCGAAGAGCGTGATCATTTCTGTGAGTATCCTTTCGCACTTGCTGTGCACATGGTTAAAATTGGGGAAGGCCTGCATGCGAAATGGGAAGCCGAAAAGAAGTGTGGATCTCGTTCCAGTAATCCTCTTGAGTCATTTCTTACGGTATTCATCAAACCTGCACGGGCCACCACCCCTGCCAGGCGCCCTCATGGGCGCTGCCTGCTTTGACCTTGGTGCCCTGTCTGGCGCCCTCATGGGCGCTGGCTGCTTTTTTGAGGTGCTTTGTCAGGTGCCCTCATGGGAGCTGGTGATGTTGATTTTAAGCTTTGTTGTGTCTGCTTCTATCTTTGCTTAGGGGTGATCGAGGACAGGGATCGGCTTCTCTTGGGTGTAAGCCGACTTCAGGTGGATTTACACGAAGCGCTGGAATCTGCTCGTCGGGCAAGAGATGCTGCTGGCCACTATCAGAAGAAAATGGAGGAGCTCCAATCTGAGTTGGACGGTATGAAGAAACAGAAAGATGTGGCCGAGGAAAGGGTGCGGGAGATGGCCGGGCAAGCCATGGACTTCTCCTATGCTTCCTACGATAAAGCGATAAGTCATGTCCAGTGCATGTACCCGGATGCAGTTCTTGAGTCGAGCATCTTCCGGTTTGACCATGAGGCTGTAGATGGGAGGATTGTTAGATATCGTTCCAACATGGTTGATTTTGACATCATTGCCCCCTGATTATTTCTTCTAGAAGTTCAGTTTTTCTTGACTTGTAATTTCTTTTTGTCCTGTTGGATTTCGTTGTACGTTTGCTTTATGGAGCCTGACTGATAACTTTACGTAATATCCACATTTCCTTTGTCTTGCTTATATTTCATGCTTCTGAATGTATCACCTCCTATCGTCTCGTGGCAATGTTATCTCTGTCAGGAATTTATCAAAATCGATCTGATTTGAATTCCCCACTAGAGGTTGCGACATTTGCGATGCCGCTTCGCCCATCTAGGGACTCTGACAGGAGTTTTTCAGAATCTATCCGAACTTAACTCACCCATCAGAGGTTGCGACCTTTACGATATGCCACTTCGAGGTTGTGACATCTTGCGATGCCACTTCGCCCATCTAAGGACTCTGACAGGAGTTTATCAGAATCTATCCGAACTTAACTCACCCATCAGAGGTTGCGACCTTTTCGATATGCCTCTTTGAGGTTGTGACATCTTGCGATGCCACTTCGCCCATCTAGGTACTCTGACAGGAGTTTATTAGAATCGATCCGAATTTAACTCACCCATCAGAGGTTGCGACCTTCTCGATATGCCGCTTCGAGGTTGTGACATCTTGCGATGCCACTTCGCCCATCTAGGGACTCCGACAGGAGTTTATCAGAATCGATCCGAATTTAACTCACCCATCAGAGGTTGCGACCTTTTTGATATGCCGCTTCGAAGTTGTGACATCGTGCGATGCCACTTCGCCCATCTAGGGACTCTGACAGGAGTTTATCAGAATCTATCCGAACTTAACTCACTCATTAGAGGTTGCGACCTTTTCGATATGCCGCTTCGAGGTTGTGACATCTTGCGATGCCACTTCGCCCATCTAGGGACTCTGACAGGAGTTTATCAGAATCGATCCGAATTTAACTCACCCACCAGAGGTTGCGACGTCTCTTGATAGCCTCTTTATGAACTGAGTAGGTCGACTCGTGCCTTGGTTCTACCTGGTTGCCTGGTCCCCTGCTGTTTGGGGTCGGGACTTGTCTTTCAGACCACCTCTTGCCAGGCGCCCTCATGGGAGCTGACTGTTCCTCATAGGCGCCCTGCCAAGCTGTGATTTGTGAAACAATATTTTGATCGGTAAATAGTAAGGTTTAATTCCTTCGCCCGCGTGTGGTATATTGTTTCGACGTGTTACACCTGAACAACCAACTTCTTAAAGTAGACGTGTTAAACTTAAAAAACCAAGAAAATGTTCAAAGTATTGGAAATATGAGCCAGATGCTGAATAGAGGAATAGGTCCCCTTTCTCCCTCGGGTGGATGGTGAGCTTCTTTTCAACGTCCTCAAGGAGGTGAGGATATTCTCCATCCGGCTTGAACTTCTTCACATCCTTTTTGTCCCCTTTGTTTTAGGTTGGACATCCGCTTCTTCTTCACTACTTGAGTCACTTCTAGCAACCCAGTCTGTCAGATTCACCTCAGCTTCTTCTCTGAACCCCTTACCCGAGCTTCTTAGCTCGGCGGTCTCCTTCTCATATTTAAAGCTCATGTAGAAAAATCTGCGTGCTGCACCCTGGTCCGCCTGGAGGGTCACCACCTCATTCTCCAGAGTGTAGAACTTCATTTTCAGATGGACTGTTGAGGTGACCGCCTCCAGCTTCCCCAACGTGGGCCTCCCAATAATGAACTGGTAAACTGACTTGCATGGGAGGACCAGGAAGGGTGTCTTCACAGTTCTGAGCAACGGCGGTTTACCGTCGGGGTTTCCGTAGGTGACCATTAGCTCAAGGTGGCCGAGTGGCTTAGTCTTTGATCCATTAAACCCGATTAGGTCCCTTCCTCGGTATGGAGTCAGCTCATCGGGGGAGATATTCAGCACTTGCAGCAGGTCTTCGAAGATGATATCTACTGTACTTCCCTGGTCAACCAGAATCCTTCTTACCTCGACTTTGGCGATAATGGCAGTGATGATCAGTGGGACGTGTTTGTTTGGTTTCCCATCGAGCAGATCGTTGTCGTCGAAGGATAGGGGCGGTCTGGTTGACCCCTTTCTGGTGACTGAGGTTGACGCAATGCATAGGATCTCCTTCCGCTTCCTCTTCATTAATTTGTTTGACCCCCAGTCATCATGGGGGTTTCTCCCGTGGATCACCATGGCCACTGGCCTTCCTTTGGGCCTCCGGGTGTCCTCTTTATCGGTTAATTCATCATCGCCATTTTTGACCCGCTCGCCGACTGGGGCCTTTCCCTTCCTAGGGGACCTGTATCTGCCTTTGGGGGATCGGGCTCTTTTGCGCGAGCCACTCGGTTCCCCCTCATTCTTCACGTACTGTGACAACTTTCCTTTCTGGATCAGCTCCTCAATATCTTCCTTCAGTGCTCGGCAGCCATTGGTGTCGTGGCCTCCGCTTTGATGGTAGCGGCACCATTTCTTCGAGGGTTTCTGGCCCTCTCTCAACACCAAGGGCTCTGGCCTCTTGACGTCTTTGAATTCCGCGTTGGCGCATTCAGTCAGGAATTGTGCCCTTGAGGTGACGAGGGGGTAAGACCTGAGAGTCTCGGGGGGCGTCCCTCACGGTGTACGCCTCCTATTACCTTTTGCCGGCGTGCCTCTTGGGTGACCTCCCTGTCGCCCCCTGCCTTGGCTGCCTCGCAGTAAGCCATATCATCCTCCTCATAGTTCATGTATTTCTGGGATCTTCGAAGGAACTTGCCCAAGTTTCTAGGCTTGTTGATGCCTACATCTATCTGGAACAAACTTCCATTCTTCAACCCGTCTTTCATCCAGAACAACCTTTGCCTATCCTCCAAACTTCGAACGCCTGAAGCTTCCTTATTGAAGCGCTCAATATACTCCCTCAGTGTCTCGTGGTTCCGCTGCCTGACGGCTTTCAGTACTTCTTCAGATTTGGGCTTTAGCCGGGAGGCAGTGAAACGAGCCGTGAACATTCTCGCCAGCTGCCCCCATGAGGATATGGAGTTCGGCCTCATCTCTTGGAACCACTCTAATGCAGAACCCTCGAGAGCGAGGGGGAAGATTTTGCAATGGACGGGTTCCCTGGCGCCCCTGTAGCGCATCATTAGGGAGAAGTGTGCCACATGACCGTCCGGATCTCCATCCCCATCGTACATCTTGAGATTTGGCAGCTTTTCCAAGGTCCTTGGGATTTGGCATTCGTCTACCATTCTTGTAAACGGCCCCTCCTCCGAGAACTCTCTTGAGTTTCGGGGGGAGGTGTCTTCATAGCCCAGCTCTTGATACCTGTGTCGCTTGGGGGATCTCCTCGATGGAGAACCCCGGTGGTGCCTTCTTCGGGTGACGACCCGGCTCCTTGACCTCTCATGCGTGTTAGGGGATGCGTGTGAGGAGGTGCTGGAGTGGGTATCACGAGGCCGATAGATCCCTGGGGGTGAGTCTGATTCCCCACGCCTGCGTCGCCTAGGGGGAGAGCGATGGACATGATGTCTTCGAGGTGGGGACCGGTGGTGCCTTGAGGTCACCGTCACCGTCGTTGGAGGAACTGTCATCCTGCTGAGGGGAGGTTGTTCTGGCAGGGCGGTCACGCGCCTTTCAATCTCCCTCAGTCGTTTTTCCTCTTTCAACATAGCTTGAGTGCGACTGGTCAGGGGGTCCAAAAGCTGATTCACATTAGAGGGCTGGGCAGGTTGACTGGTGCCCTCGTCCTGTATAGTCAAAACGTTACCCTCGGGGTATCCTCCGGTCGGGGTGTGGGTATGACAATGCTCTGAACCCGGGGTCTGCCCCTAGGAGCCATGAAGTAGCAAGAGAAAAGTTTGAGTAGTGATGATGTGAAAGATAGAAACCTCCCACTGTGGTCGCCAATGTTCTGTACCTTACAGCTTTTTGCTGGACTGCTGTTGGTAGGTCCCTTGCTGTCGTGGCGAAAGGTCAGTGAGCGCCCGGGGGGGTACCTGCAAGCCACTCTGACGCTCAAGTCAGTATATAGAATATATGAGTGAAGGAACTAAGGATTAGAGAGTGAACCTTTCTTTGGGCAATGTTTACTTGTATTTATAGGAAATCGTGCCCTCTCGTGGATCGTTGGATGGGTAGAGTCGATCTTGACCGTCCAAGCATGTTGGGCTCGCGTGAGGTGGATATGGGCTGAATCTGTTGGGCTGACCCATATCACTTGCTAAGCGCACCTCCTGGTTTTGCTAATGAGACCCCTGGTTGACTCCAGAACAGAAAGGAAAATTTTGAGCTTTTATGAAAAGGAAGATAAAGACTTTGTAAAAGTTTGAATTTTTAGTAAAGTTTAAAATTTAGAGTCACAAAAAGTCACTGTAATGTTCTCAGAGAACTTTTGATCGTCATAAGAATCAAATCTTTGACATAAAGGAAAAAGATTTTTCGCTTTTCATGTGTTCAAATGATTTTTTTTGAAAAAGGATAAAGCGTTAGGAAAAGAAATATCGAAAATGGGACTAGTAGCTTATCACGCTTTAGTTACCACCTTTAAACGAGTAATAGTATTGTAATCTAAAACCTTTGGACTTTATGTTTATGCATTGAAGGTTTCACGGTACCTGGATCCGCCTTAGCTCATATACCTCACTACCCGACAGAGAACGTTCTAGGTAAGGGGAATTTCTGTATAATGAGTTTTAGCTTCATGGGTGTTGTATGATTGCTTGAATTGTCTGCTTGATTGTTTTACTTGATAATAATTGTAGTATTTCTATTTGAGATATTATATTGAATATCCCTGTGATTGATTATTGTGAATATTGAATAATTGGTTGTGCTGAATTGTTTGAGTGTTGGAGGCATAACTATTGTTATGACCTGTTATTTCGTAAACTGGGCTGATTTGGACTTACGAAGGAAAATTATAGTGGTGAAAAGATAAAGGAAATGTGACAATATTAGTAGATCGCATGAGGTTTCGAAATGAAAAATACAATTTCGAGAGTTAATAGGGTAAAGTAGCATTAAAAAGAAATAATTACTTTAGACAGAATTAAAAAGAAACAAACTTTATGATATAGCGTATAAATTGTGAACCCGAATTTCTCCAACGGATCTTCGACGTAACTGCATTTTAAACAAATGTGCTCTTATTTTGAAAATGAGTTGACTAAGAGTTGACAAAGGGTTGTTGGTTAACGATGAACGTAATTTAGTAAAGACAATATTTGAGTATTCCGACTTTATAAAAGAGATCTGTTTTTGAAAACTCAAAGTGGTACTTTTGTCCGTCAAAGGATAATAATACTCAAAAAGTTATGCTAAATGGAATGGGACGCTTAGCGTAGTGCTCTAAAACTTTGAGCATATCATGTTAAAAGGAGAATTTATTAAAATTGGGTCACTCAATGATTGTCATTATGTAATGAGACTTTCAAAGTTAAGTGTTGACTAGAGATGAGAACTACAACACACCTGAGTTGGAACAACACCTTAAGAACGTTCTACACTCTCGACGCTCTAGGTCCTCGATGGTACCTAGATAATCAATACAAATCTTGTACTAGATATTCACACATCTAGTACAAGATTTGAAGGATTTGACAGAGATGGACTTGCCCTTGGATCTCAAGGGGGGGCAAGTCTTAGACTTCCCTGATGGGGAAGATGAGGATAAGTGGGAGTTTAACCCCGCCTCCCATAATATCCGGTATGAGGGGGTAATAGTAACTACTAATATAGATGATGAAGGTAGTCGTCTCTTTTAGTTACGTTTGAAGACTAAAGTAGTTCTGACTCTGCTGTTTGATTTCTTCTGGGAAGCACCCAGGATTACTCCGGCACCACGATACCCTTCTGGGATTAGGCGTCCCTAGCAGCCTAAGAATGGAGTTAGGGTTGGACCACGCACGATCACCACTCGGAAGAAGAACGCTACTCCTAGGAGCATTGTCGGACCATCGGCGACTCGAGACTTTCTTGAGCCTGTTGATCCTATACTGGTGATCCAGGTAACCTTTGCTCCCATTTCTGAGGGTGGTCATAGGGATTTTTGTGATGTTGATATTCATGTTGGAGTTTTTGATGACGTTTTTGAGGTCGCCTATCATTCTAGAGTTTACTGATACTGCTCCACCACCTTTTTGCCCAAGCTTTCACCTCTGCATGTACCTACTCTTCCAATCTAGAAGCTGGTGAGTGAGTCTCGCAGAGCGGGATCGTCCTCTGGAGTGCATGTGTCAATTTACAGTTCTAGTGATGAGGAGCTTGACGACGAGGATGACCCGGAGGTGAGTTTGTCTTATTATTATTAGTGGGATCAGCTGAGTCGAGGTATGGTGTTGGTGTGTGTGATATTGTCAGGTGTTGGGATGGCGTAGGGTAGTGGGTTGTTGTTGAGGCAAAGTCCCTTGTAATAGTTTTGATGAAAACAAACCATTTTGAAAAGTGGCTAGGTTAACTGATCCATTGTGGATCTAATGTATTTTCTTGAGTGATCTGAGAAAGTAATCTGCTAACAAGAGCATAGTTTGAAGAAAGGCTTTGAGGACATATCAAATGGAAATAAAAAAGAAGTGACAGTGATTCCACACGGCAAAGCAATACCTCCTGTGAAGAAGCCTGAATACATCAAAATGACATAAACATATGTCTTAATCAAGAAATAAGTGATGATGAACAAGAAGATATAAAGATAGATGAAATGCTTCTCGAGCATGAGAAGATAAAGTCTTCATAAAGGATAAAGCTCCTCAAGCAGATCCCCAAGACAAGTTTCAAAAGATTTATGCCAAATGAACTTCATAAATTCCTTCAACTGAGAAACTCTAATGAGTAAGAAGACACTCTTCAAGAGCCTGAAAACAGTAAGAATCTCCCTATGCCAATAGCAGTTTCAGCCAAAAGCGGTTCTATCATATAAGATGGTAAAGGAAAATGGAATCTTAAACTGACAAGTTGAGATATCCTCATTAACATCTTATGTCTGGGTAAAAGTCAAGTGTACATAAAACTTCATTCTTGAAGTGACAAAAGATGTAATGAAGATCTGAGCACAAAAGCTTATCATCATCAAGACTTCTCAAACTCTTCAGAAGATTCATATCTATATGAAGGATGTGTTTACAAGAAATAATCATCAGAGCAAACATCCTTAAACACCCAATGAACTCATAAGGTTTTGTGTCAAGAACACAATTGAGGAAAAAGAAAGAAATAACAAGATCAAGCATGTTATGGCAATACAAGTGACACAGAAGATCTTCAGAAGGCATTCAGAAGATTCCTCCTAAACAGAACTAAAGTAGATAGAGTTTAGAAGACAAATAGAAACATATGATCAGAAGAGATGTTCAGAAGATGCATCACAAGATTACAAGTACAGCATTGTCACCAAACCAATCTCTTTATAAACAGGATCTATATGATTTATATAATATCCAGAAGATTGCTATTCAAGTCTCAGAAGATATTATCACAACACTTGAAGAAGTTTAGAAGATACAAAGCATTAGAGGCCACTATGTTCAGAAGCCCCCTACGGTGTCAGCGTACGGCTCTGCACAGGCGCAGAAATTGAACCCGGTTTACGATAAAAGTCTTCAACGGTTGGTTCAAGCCTTGATGACTACTCTATAAATACCCAATAGATGATCACATTCAAAGTGTGAGAATAGACTATAACCTAAATTAATTCTTTCCTTCATATGGCTTCATATATAGCTTCTGAATGTCTATTATCTCTCTCAACCAAACTCAGTGAGCTTACACTTTATGGGAATATCATTTTGAGTATGTAATAGCTTAGGAGAGCATAAAATGATATACATCATGCAATTATCCAAGCTAGGATTGTTCCCAAACAGAACACAAACACAGTCTCATCTGTTAACCTTCTTAACAAGGCATTGGGTGCCAGATTGTTAATGAAGATGCCTAAGTAGGTCTTAGGGGTTAGATACCTTCTAAAAAATAAGCATTGGTTGCTGTATTGTTAAGGAAGAGGGCTAAGAAATTTTTTCTTAGAGGATAAGTTGCTAGACTTGGAAAAAACTAGAGGTTAAGTTGCTAGAACTTGGAAAAAATTAGTGTGATAGTTGATAGAGCTGTGGAAGAAAACTATTAGTGTTGTAGCCTGTGATGGCTTGTAAACTATTGGGAAATAGTGACAAATCTCACTGGATGTGAGGAGTGGATATAGATCTTGGCGATTTGGGTGAACCACTATAAATCTCTATGTGTTATTTACTGCTTTCCATATAGTTTATGTCTCACAGCTCCAAGCTCTTAAATGAAACCCTCTTCCACTCTATTGTAAGAATCATCTTACAATATTAAGATAAAGTATCTTGAGCTATCCTCCAAACACTTGTTAGTATCCTAAGCCTCAAACACCAATACAATGTTGTGTAACAAACATCACATGTGTGAGAAGTTTAAAACCCATAGAAACTCCTACTCCAAACCTTCTCACACTCCTTATCCTTTGTGTAGGAACAACAAGCCTTCACTTTCCAAATATTCTATCTTCCTTACATAACCTTGATACTGATAAGATGCCCAACTATCCATATATATCTTTGACGTCTTCTTAGCAACCTGACCTACATTATCAACCTTCTTTAACATGCATTTTGCTGAATGATAAACTCAGAAGATACAAATCATCTTCTGACTGTGCTAATGGTTGCTATTAAGTATACAAGAAGTATCATTTTACTTAAGAGGATTGGTTGATTAGTGTCAAAAGTTTTAAAGGATCACAATTCAAACCCCCCCTTTCTTGTGACTGCAGTTGACATTAATTCACTTCAGTTCTGAAGTACTGGCGAGATGATGGAAATGCCATGTAAGTCTTTTTGAGGATTAGTGTCCTTGTACATAGTTTCTTTTGCATCTTACCTCCCATATGTATTTAGGGATGGAGTATGTTTCATGATGTAGATATGATGCCGGCAGAGTGCGTGCTTTCTGTATTAGCGTTGACTATGCTGCCTGTTGCGACCGAAAAATCCGGAGGAGGGATTCTTCGAAGTTCTTGAATGAAGCCGCCACCAAAGTTTTAGTTTAAGGGCAAACATTAGAAAATCCCTATTGAGTGGATAAAGGGGTCTGCGGACCAGGTTTAGGCTCGGGAGTCGTTTATGCGTAGGGAAGGTATTAGCACCCTACGACATCCCTCCTAAGGAAGGTTACCTTCTAACTAAATGTGTAAAAATTTATTAATTCAAAAATAATGTTTTTACCCTTATAATAAATAATAAAAAACTCGATAAACAGTTAGTTATTTTTGTACTTTTTGAGAAAAAGGAGAGAAGTGAATTAAAAGAGAAAAAAAAAGGTTTTTTATTAATGCAATTGACAGAGGTCGGCCGCCCTCTGCTCCTACGTATCTCCTGGTAGAGAATCAAATCACACGTAGTTCTTGGTAGAAAATGTTTGTTGGTTGGTGTTTTTTATTATTTGAATGTTTTTGAAATTTGAAAGACATTCGAAGTGACCAAATAGATAAATCTAGAGTGGTCACCACTAATGGCCCATTTGAAAAGGAAGGTATTCACATTGTTCAAACGAGTTAAACTCAGAGTGACATTTGCAAATAACCGATTTGGTGATTGAGTGTTTAGTTGTTTGAAAATGTTGGCTTGGGAACGCGATCTAAAAAAAGGAGTTAAGATTGTGTGAAAATGAGTTAGACTCGTTAGTTTGTAAAAATAAAGGAGTTGGTTAAAACCTGAAATTTGTATTGATTAGAAAAAAAAATAGAACCACGGTGCAAAATAGAACGGTTGCTAGAAATGAGATAAAGATAACTAATCAAATTAATACATAGAATGAATGATAGCAACTATACATAAAAAGGGTTAGCAACAATATTGATCAGAAATAAACATGAAGAGAAATAAAATGATAAGATAGATAAGAAATAAGAACTATAGAAACAATGGGTGAAGTCCATAGCTGGAGGGAATGCTAACCAGCAGAACAAGGGTGCAAATAGTATGAGCCGAGGTGTATTATCTAGTAACCAAAATTCACACTCTCATAACCCACGCCTAACACAAAACCAACAGAGCCCAGCACTAGGGAATGGAAGGGGTGCAGCGAAAAAGCAAAGGAGGTGTAAGTATTGATCAGAAAATAAATAAAAACAAACAAAAGAAATATAAAAGGGAAAGGCAACCCTAATTCCCTTCTCTCAATCTCCAGCGCCGTTTCCTCCTTTGAGAGAGAGAGAGAGTGAGAGAGAGAGAGAGAGAGAAAGAGAGTTTCAGTGAGAGAGAAAGAGGGCGAAGGCTACGGTGGAGAGAGGCTGCAACGACAGATAGGGAGAGGGAGAGAACAGGGGCGGCGGTGGTAGGGTGGTTTCGGCGGTGCTGCGTTTTGGACGGGTGTTTGGTGGTGGTTTGCGACGGGGAGAGGGTGGCGATGGTGTGGGTTATTGTATGAGAGAGAAGACGAAAAGGAAAATGTGAGAGGGAGGAAGACGGTGACAGCTACGATGGGGGATGGTGGCGGACTCGTCGGAAGTCACGACTGCCTAGCTAATCGGCGTTGGTGCACCACAGTGGGGGGAAAGGGAAGGTGTGAAGGCAGTGTTTGGGCGACGGTGGTGGCGTGATTCGTTTGGGGGGGAAGTTTGGCTGTGAGTTTGTGGTTTACGGTGGAGGGGAGGAGATAGTGAGATAGTGGGGGCGGTTGTTGTTCCGGCGGTGGTTCGGTGACGGTGGTGATGTGGTTTACGGTGATGGTGCAGGGTGGAGGTTTCGCCGGAGACGCCGGCAGTGTGTTGGCGAAGAGAGGGGGGGAGCGACAGTGGGTGAGAGAGGGCTGAGCCGGCGGCGGTGATGACTGAGGCTTCGCCGGAGGGATGTTGACCACGGTGGTTCACGGTGGCTGTTGTTTAAGTGGTGATGGTTTTTATGGTGTTTGGTTCTTTTCTCTTCCTCTCTCTTTCACTCATTTTCACTACCAATTTTTTACTCTGAAACTGAAAACCTTTCCTTTTTTTTTCCAGTGCTATTGTTCTTCTTATTTTATAGAGGGAGTTGTTGTTTTTGAGCTGATGTCTATTTGTTGTTTTGTGTCAATTGTGCAGGTTAGTGGAGCAGAAGAGGTTAGTGGAGCAGAAGAGGTTAGTGGGGCAGCAGCAGCAGGGTGGTGCCTGCCAAAGCTGCTTTGTTGGATCAAAAATGGGAAGGATCAAAGAGGATAAAGAAATGGACTTTGGCATAATGCTCAAAAGGATTTTCCAAGGACAGCAACTTGTGCTGCCTTGCTCTTTTCTTTTTTTAGTTTTTGCTTTTTAATTAATTTTTTGTACTATTTTGTATTTAATTTTTTTTTGTCTACATGTATGTACTAAAGTTGATTTCTTTATTTGTAAACAAAAAACTGATTATAGTAGTAATAATAATAAAAAACAATTATTCAAATCTGATTTTTTTTATTACATTTTCTTATTAAACTAATACCTATAAAACAACGAGTACTAAAATGAGCACCCGTACACGACGACAAGTGACACGCATGCACAACGAGAATGAAACCTGCACATGAACGGGAATGACACGCGCAAACAGCAAACACAATATTTTAGATTTTTTCTAGTAAACTTTAAATTAGCCGGACAAAATTAGGGTATGACAGCTGCCCCTCTTTATTTATATTCCGTAGATAAACTAAAGGGTTTTCATAGTAGGAATAGAAATAAAGATAAGAAGACACTAATTTTGTCACGACTTATGATTTTTTTTTTTTAGAAATTATTGAGCAATTGGATCGACATGGAACAAAAGTAAATAAGGATCACTGGGGATCTGAAGGAGCACTAGGGCTCTGATGGTCTAATTCGCAGTCGATGCTTGGCGCATTGATTTGAATTAAACTGAAGGACCGACTGGGTCTGAAGGGCATGCCTAAGCCTGATGGACCAACGGGTCTGATGGAGCGCAAACTAGCAATGGTACTAGTAAAACGGTCTGCTTGGGGGTGGCCTTTTTCGAGCGGCCATGAGTGGCAAGGTCAGGCCATTGACCTGATTTGCTCACCTCAAAGGACGTCCACTGTGTTTTTTAGGCGGACACAGCTAGTCTGAAGGACCTGGGGTCGGATGATCCGCGGTTGCTCGATAACGCGACGTGCGATCTGGATTGAAGGACCATTGATGGTCTGAAGGAGCGCTTGGGCTCTGAAGGACCACTCGGGGTCTGCAAAAGTGCTGAGACTCTGAATCGTGATATGAGACCAGCGCTTGAAGCACTGACTTTGAGGGAACAAAATATTGGGATTGACACATGGCGTACTTGCCTAGAACATACCTAATGAATGCATTTACCTGAGAAGGGAAAAGCTATCTATATTCGGCCTGTCTGAAAATGCAACGAATGGTGTATGCGTGCAATATATGTATGTGAAATGGTAAGTGTCTGATGGGATGAATGAAATGTGGTAGACGATGTGAGTTGAAGTTGATGGAACATGGAGGTCTACAAGCAACGTATGTGAATGCAGATAGGGTATGAATGTGATTGTGCTGATTAAATGATGAATGTAAGGGAATGAGCGATTTTCCTCTTTTTGCTTTTTTTGCTTTTCTCTTTTTTTCTTGGTATATAATGAGTGTATGAAATGCAAAGTGTAAATGTGATGCAAATGTAATGCTTTGATGCGAATGTCATGCATGGTACAAAGATATGATTAGTGATGTGAAAAAAAAAAACTCTTTTTTTTTTGGGGGCAACGATGAGACCAGCACTTGGACATCTATCGAAGCGAACAATGTCATGCGTGTAATGTGATGAACGTGCAATGATTGATATCTGGGGGATGATGAATGAAATGGGTATACCATGGGTGTTGAACCTGATGGAATGAGAAAGTTGACAATGGTGTATGAGATGTGAATGTGACTGTAGTGATTAATGTGTGATGATGAATGTAATGGATGGATTTTTCTTTTTGCTTTTTTCTTGTTTATTTTGCTTCTTTTCCTGATGCATGCAACGCGAATGTGAATATGATGCGAATGTAATACTTTGATGCAAATGCTATGGTGAATAAAGGAAACACATGAATGCATGGCAAAGGATATGATTGGTAACGTAGAATGCTTTTGGCAATGATGAGACCGGCACTTGGCACGTCTCTCGAAGCAAAAAAGTGTTATAGGTATGCAATGTGTGCAATGCGAAAGCAAATGGACTACGAGAGTCCGTGAATGATAGATGCTGAAGCTGGTCGGAAACAGAAATTGATAAGCTGTGGATGCGGATGCGGATAACATGCGAATGCAAATATACTGTTGATTGCATGATGGAATGATCTATGCTTTGGTGGGAGTAACGGGTGCAATGTGGATGATTTTTGCCTTTTTGGTTTTCTCTTTTTTTTTCATGAATAAATGAATGAATGAACGTGCACACGTAATGCTTAGATGAAGGGTTGTGGTAGCCGCATGACTTGATGTTGTATGATGCAATGATTGGATGTTTGTTGGGATGTGGGAGGTTTTTTTCTGTCTTTTTGCTTTATTGCCTTTTTGGTATTTGATGAATGCATGAAATGAGAATGTGAATGTGATGGATACGTAATATTTTGATGCAAACGCTATGGTGAATAAAAGGGAATGCCTAAATACATGGTGCAATGATGTGATTGATTGGGAGGTAGACAAACTTTTGGTAATGATGCGACCGACATTTGACATTTTTATTGAAGCGATACATGTTATGCGTGGCTATGCATACCCGCATACGCAATGCGTAATGCACAAGAAGCAAAATTGTGTAGGCAAAACAAGTGGAATGTGAATGCATGTACAATACTTGTATGAAAGAGTTGTGATGGGTATGATCAGATGCATGGTTTAATTCTAGAATAATGAGGACACGTATAATGCATGATTTGTTGGTAACAACACTTTTTGTTTTGTAAGGCTGCAAAAATGTTTGATGTGAAACGAAACTTTTGATGCTAGAAACAGAGAGCTGAACATTTTGAATTGATCGTTCCTTGGAAGAAAGATTTTTGATGGCTTGGACTTGAACTTTGGTAAGCTCAAGATTGTCATCTTGAAAAGTGTGGCTTGCAACAATGTATTACTGCCCTTTCTAGAGATCGAGATGTGTATTTGCAGATGGGTTCTCATTTGGTTATGATGACCCATGATGGCTAAGCTTTCAAGTCTAAGATGTTAACTTAGAGGGATTATTGTGTGTCTCTCTCTTTGAAGCATTTGCTTAATAAATATGAAAAAACAGTGTGAATGCAAATGAATGTGCCAGTTGACTCAGGGTTCAAGAAATGTAGGGTATAGTCAAGTGTGACACATGAGTGGAGTGGAGGATGAGGTTTATTGGCTCAAACTTATGAGAGATAAGCTTGCCCCAAGGTAAAAATGTTTGACTGCCCCAATTTTGACTTCAAATAGTGGGGAGTTAAACAGTCTGCCTTTGTCTAGGGAGGACAATGACAACTAAGGATATAGCCTGTTTGAGGGATTGAGAACTATGCAGGTATTGGGGTGACGCGTGGCTAGGAATGAATGGAATGGGAGGCAGAAGGATTATTTCGGGCCGAGCGATATGATGCCCCGGTCTACAAGAGGACAAGGTTGCCCCAATCCATGAAAGGTGAAGATTGCCCCATCTCGAGTGGGATTGTGACAGGGTGTAAAGTGAGAATAATGGTTTGGAAATTGGTCTGGTATGGCTACATGAGTGTAGTATATGAACGGGATGAAAGATGAGGGTATTTTGGCGATGCTAAAAAAATCTCCCTGAGTTTGAGTGGAATGGAGGGTGAGGTATTGCCCCATTTTGATATGATAAGTCAAGTAACTGCCTTAGTAGGGATTTGTGGTTTTCCTTGGGAAGGATTCCACAAGCTAAGATAGTCAAGAGTTTTTGGTTCGATGAAAATTCACTTTGTTGATGACCACTGTTATCTTCCCTTGATGAACTTCGAGCGTGCAGGCCCTTTTAAGTTTTTTTTTTATTTTTTGTGTAATAATATTTTTCTCTTTGTTTTTTTTTTGAGCAAATAAATTATTCTGATTATTTTGTCCTAGAGTATAAGCTTTGAGAAAAATGGAAGCAACCAATCACTGATCAGAATAGGCCTTTGGATTGTAATATGGCCAGTGGTTAATGATTCATGAAGGAAATGATTACTTTGCTCCTGAGAGTGTTCGGGGTTGGTTGAAACAAAGAATCTTTTATGCGCTTCATGGTAGAATGAACCTGTTTTAGGGTTGTAGCGCATTTGAGGGTTTATGGAGGATAGGATGCTTAGGCCAAAGGAAGTGTTTGAGGGTTTGTTTCAGACAATGATCTTTTATATGCTCGATGGTGTGAAGTATCAGCTCACAATTTCTACCGCTTTGGTTTTCAAGGTTTTTCAATCCTCTTTTTTAATTTCACATCTTTTTTTGTGATTTTTCTTTTTTCTTTCGGGCTGAGCGAGCTGTTAGATATGGGATTGATCATTGTGTAAGGTGTTTGAAATTTTTATGATTTTTTTTGGCTCGAAGTGGGTGGCAAAGGGTATTTCTCTTTTTAGGATGTGGGAACGTTGCCAAACTTCACTTCATAACATGATTGCTTATTTTCTCGAAATTGTAACTATAGGACAAAACTTCATTTTAACATATTTGTTTTTTCTTTATTTTCTCTTTTCATGCCCTAATTTTTGATTGGGTTGCTCTTATGAGTTTTCAACCTAACGGGCTTTTCCTTTTTGGATTTCTTTTTTTTTGTTTTTTTTACTCAAAGGACTTGCACGAGTGCTTGGAATGCCGACAGAAAATCTTAGTGATCATTACTCTGCCCCAGTATGGAGCATACAAAGTGCTATTCGTGAAATTTCATCGCTGGGGGAAAGCGAATGAAATACTCTTGTGAGGATTGGGCCTTTTATGGATGGTTAGGTCTGGTTTTCGAAGTGGCGGAAAGACGGGGATAGTATACTGACTCAAACAAGGGTAAACACACATGTCGTACTAATTTATTTTGCAAATGCTTCGTAGAGAGAGAATACCGGTTAAAGTAGAACAATTTAAATTTCCAAAACAAGTTAACAAAATAGGCATTGAAGCTTCTTATCACGGGGTGAGATATATGTTGGCTGATGCCCTTGGTGGGCCACACAGTGGCTAAGGGTCAAGCCTATGGGAGCAAGGGTTTGAAGATGATACGGTCAATATTGTAGTGACCATGATGGTGAATGAGTTATTGGTGAATTCCATTGAAGGGTTAAGTGGGTGGATGGTTTCCATAAATGTGGTAGGTATGAGTAGGATGCATATGGAGTGAAGGGTAAAGGACTTGATGTGTGGTGACCACTCTAGATTGTACTTTATTAATGCAATATGTGTATTATCTTGATGTTGGCTTGAATTTTGTTATGTTAAGTCCAATATGTGTATTATCAATTTATGATAAATTCAAATCATTAAGGAAACATAATAGTTTTCAATTTAAATCATTAAACTATGATAGGCTTCTGTTTCTTATTTGAAATGTCCTATTAAAATATGTTTGGCAAAATTTGAATTTATTGTGTTTTAGGACTTACATTTGGTACGGATTTCTTGGCTCCAATTGATGAGGGTGATGATATAAATTTGGACCAAACTGTTGAACAAGAGTGTGAGTCAATGAAACCCAGTAAGGGTAAGAACCAAAAGAGTAAGCTGAAATCCCATGTGTGGAAATTTTTTACTCACGTAGAAGGGTTGGATAGTGAGGGAAGGAAAAGAGCAAAATGGAATGCATGTGGTACATCATATGCACTTGGAGGGAAAAAATATGGGACAACATCTCTAAAACGTCATCTTGAGGTCTGTAGGGATACTAAAGATCGAGAATTTGATATCTCGTGAAAAATGTGCTAAGGTAATTATTAAGCAGGATCTTCCTTTTAATTTTGCTGAGTATGATGAGCTTACTGATTAGCTTCAGTATTTGAACCCTGAGTACACTCCTACCACTAGAAATATTGCCAGGGTTGATGTTGTGGAAATATAAATGAGGGAAAAGGCAAAGACTAAGGAAGAAATGGCCAACACTCCTTGTAGGATATCTTTAACTTCCAATTTATGGATATTAATTAATACTGAGGGTTATATTACTTTAACAGCTAATTATGCCCTATCCTCAACTTTTTTCACATGCCTCCCCCTCACACTGATTTTGAGTTGTGTAAGAAAACAACTGAGTTTTTGACTGATTGGGGAATAGGGAAGAATATTTTTATCATTACTTTGGATAATGCTTCTGCAAATGATGTCATTCAGCAAACTTTAAAGAGTCAACTAGCCTTGAAAAAGTGGTTGTTAAGTGAAGGGGAATTCTTTCATGTCAGTTGTTCTGCACATATCTTAAATCTAATTGTGCAAGAGGGACTTAAAGTAGCTTCTAATGCATTGCATAAGATTAGGGAAAGCATCAAACATGTTAAGGGTTCAGAGAGTAGGATGGTAAAATTTAAGCAATGTATTGATACAGTTGGAAATATTGATGTATCAAGTGGGTATGCTATAGATGTGCCTACAAGATGGAATTCTACACATTTTATGCTTAAAAGTGCTCTTAAATATCAACATGCTTTTGAAAACCTTCATCGTTATGATGCAAATTACATATGTAGTCCTTCAAAGGAAGAGTAGGCGAGACTTGAACAATGAGTAGGCTCTTGTTTCTATTTTATGAAACTACCAACTTGATGTCCGGAAAAAGCTATCCCACTTCCAACTTGTGCTTTTTGCAAATTTGGAAAACTCAACGTCTTTTCATAGACAACCAAAAAATGTAGATGAAGTTATAAAAAACATGGCTGAAAGGATGATTTTCAAATTTGAGAAGTATTGGGATGAATATAGTGTTGTTCTTGCATTTGGAGATGTGTTAGATCCAAGAATGAAGTTAGACTCATTGGGTGACTTATAGTTATAAAGTGATTGATCCATTAACTTGGGAGTTGAAGTTGGACAACATAAAGCAGAAATTGTACAAACTCTTTTCAGAGTATTCCATTTCTTCTTATTCCAATGCTTCAAAGACTCCTACCTCTTCAACTATGTCAACTGAGCTAAGCCTATTTGATCTAAGTTAACTTTTTGGTTAAAAATATGGCTTCATTTAAATATTTATGTGTTTTTGTAAGTTGTAACAATTTGTGCAAGTTGAAAACTTGGTAGACAACAATCTGGTTTCACTAGTATTTGGTCTTTTTAGTAAAATGTTTTACTAATTGTTCTGTACCGAGCAGCTTCTTGGTCGGCAGCTGTTGGTAGGTCTCTTGCTGTCTTGGCAGGAGGTCAGTGAGCGCCCGGGGGGGGTACCTGCAAGCCACTCCGACACTCAAGTCAGTATATAGAATATATGAGTGTAGGTACTACGGATTAGAGATTGAACATTTCTTACGGCAAAGTTTGCCTGTATTTATAGGAAATCGTGCCCTCTCGTGGATCGTTGGATGGGTAGAGTCGATCTTGACCGTCCAAGCATGTTGGGCTCGCATGGGCTGAATCGGTTGGGCTGATCCATATTACTTGCTAAGCGCACCTCCTGGTTTTGCTAATGGGACCCCTTGGTCCACTCCAGAACAGTTGCCCCCCAAGCCGAGATTATTCCGAAGGATGGTCTTGACTTGAAGGATTTTCGTCGGTTTGCCGGATCTGTGAGGTTACGCGGGACACTGTCTTTGTAACAACCGTGTTCTGTCATTTCCACTCTCTAGAGTAAAAAAGAAGAAATATTTTTTAAGTGTTGCTTTGTCTGTCTTGTCGGGCCGTATGAGATCACTTTGTTGCGACCGTGACTCACACCTCCTTCGTTGTAACCCTTGTGCCTGGCACCAAGCTAGGGTGACGTATCCTGATGTTGGCGTCGTCTTGTACCAAGTGCTCTAAGGTTGGCGCCCTCTTGGGCGCCTTGTGCCAGGATGCTCTGAGGTTGGCGCCCTCGTGGGCTCCCTGTGCCATGCCCCCTGATGTTGGTGCCCTCTTGGGAGCCTTGGGCCAAGGTGCTAAGACATCCTGATGCTGGTGCCCTTGTGGGAACCTTGGGCACCGTTTGGTGAGATGGAGGGTGACGCCCTCTTGGGTGCCTTGTGATGGGCGATTTGCCGAATAGAGGGTGGCGCCCTCAAGCGAGCCTTGTGCTCGATGGTTTGCATGAGAGGGATTGGCGCCCTCATGGGCGCCTTGCACTTGGTGATTTGCACATCGGGGAGAGGTGCCCTCATGGGCGCTTTGTGCTCAATGTTTTGTATGAGAGGGATTGGCGCCCTCATAGGCACCTTACACTTGGTGTTCCGCAAAAGTAGGGGAGTGGCGCCCTCATGGACGCCTTGTGCTCGATGATTCGCACAAGAGAGGTTGGCGCCCTCATGGACACCTTACACTTGGTGTTTCACAAAAGTAGGGGAGTGGCGCCCTCATGGGCACCTTGTGCTCAATGATTCGTGCAAGAGAGGTTGGCGCCCTCATGGGAACCTTACACTTGGTGTTTCGCAAAAGTAGGGGAGTGGCGCCCTCATGGGCGCCTTGTGCTCGATGATTCGCACAAGAGAGGTTGGCGCCCTCATGGGCACCTTACACTTGGTGTTTTGCACATCGGGGAGTGGTGCCCTCATGGGCGCCTTGTGCTCGATATTTTGTATGAGAGAGATTGGCGCCCTCATGGGCGCCTTGTACTTGGTGTTTTGCACATCGGGGAGTGGTGCCCTCATGGGCGCCTTGTGCTCGATACTTTGTATGAGAGAGATTGGCGCCCTCATGGGCGCCTTGTACCTGGGATTTTGCACATCGGGGAGTGGTGCCCTCATGGGCGCCTTGTGCTCGATACTTTGCATGAGAGAGTTTGGCGCCCTCAGGGGCGCCTTGTACTTGGAATTCGCAAACATGGGAGTGGCGCCCTCATGGGTGCCTTGTTGTTTGATGATGCGCCAAGATGGGGTGGCGCCCTCATGGGCGCCTTGTGGTTGATGTTTGGTGAAACAAAGTGTGGCGCCCTCATGGGCGCCTTGTGGTTGGTGATTGGCGAGAGTGGATCTAGCGTCCTCATGGGCGCCTTGCGTTGCCTGGTTTTGGCGCCCTTCCAGGCGCCCTCTTGGGTGTTGGTTCCGACTTTAGATTTTGCATCTCCTTGTTTGTTGTTGTTCTACTGCTTGTTTTGACTTGCTTTTTGATTTGATATTTTCAGGTTCAGCTTGCCATCAAGAGGACTTGTCTTTTTTCCGATTGTTCGCCCGACCTTGCCGCTTCTCTATCACTTGGTAATTGTGGTGACACTTAGTTTCTTTTCTTTGACTCTTGTCGGAGTGCTAAGTTCTGTTGTTGGCGCCCTCCTGGGCGCCTTGCTGGACGCTTGTTTGTTCCTAAGAGTTGGCACCCTCCTGGGCGCCCTTGGTGTTGTTCCCTGCGTGCGTGTGCTGGGAGTCTCCTCGTGGAGCAGGATTCGGCGCCCTCATAGGCGCCATGGGGGCCTTGTCATGTTGTCTTAGCTGCCGCTTGTTGGAGCAGGAACTGGCGCCCTCATGGGCGCCATGTGTTTGCGCGTGTGTTCTAGTCGCAATATCAGTGCAAGTATACACGTCGTACAAGTAATAAAGTGGATAAAAATAAGAGATCGTTCCCACGAGGATTGATTTACTTTCAAAGTTCAAGTCTTTAAAACACAAGTGAAACAAGTAATAAATCGACACTAAAAGTTGGTATTAAGACTAAGAACGTAGATAAAGCAAGTAAACAAGAAGTGGTTGTGAATATGGAAGAGTATGAGTTGGATTGCTGCATGCAAGTAAATCTCCTCTAGTCAGACGTTATAACGTTTACACGTTAACACGTACAAATGGTATGCTGTATAGACGTTATAACGTTTGAACGCTGTTGCAAAAGAGCTGTGCTTTTCAGTCACAAAACGTCAGAGCTTCAAGTACTAGAATTCCTATGTCTAGGTTCTAAGTAGGCCTACTCCTGTATTTTAAGTACCCACAGCAATGTCCTATGAACTATTATCCATTCTATGTCTAGACTTAGATAAAAATGCCTAAATGTCTTTAGTGCATCTTTTCATTCACATAAAACTTTGAGTTCTTTTCATAGACCATTTCTGCACCTATGAATCTACTTGTTTTAAGTGGCCAATTTCAAAACAAGTTTGGAAATATTAACATGCAAAGATCTAAAACGCATAAACATCAATACTTCATAACATTAAACTAGAGGTTCATTACATGCAAAACAACAACCCAACTACAAATGTTTAGCGCATGCTGAGCATCTTTACAGAAAGAAGAGGAGTTGAAATCCAAATACCGTACATAGAGAAAAGGAGACTAAACGCAAAAGATACGCCTAAGTAGCCTTCCTTCATGCACGCTGTAGAGACGTTGCAACGTCTGAGCTTCACAGTAATGGTTGCGAATGGAAATAAAAATTGGAGCTTGAGAAAATTTCGGATGAAGAAGTCTGTGTCCAGAACTTCTTTAGAAAACTATCTCTGAAAATGGAGGAAGGTGGATAATGAATGGATGATATATATTTTTGGATGCGTTCCTGCCTTTCCTTTTGTAGAGAGAGAATAGCCAAGGGGTCACATGCTTGCTGATGTCATTGCCCACCTTCCCAGCTTGCTTGTTAATTGACTCTGTTCTGAGAAGACACTGCACTGCTACAGTGCGTCAGCCGCGTCAGCGCTGAGGAGAGAGAAGATCTTCTGCACTTCTAGATCTTTGCCTATCATTTCTTGCGCGCCAAAAATGAGATATCTCTTTCTTGCTCTGCTGCCTTCCTTCAGACGTGATGAGGGACGCTGCCACGTTCAGCTCACTGCACAAACACAAGAAGCATCAAAATGTTCACAAAGGCGCCAATTGGCGCCAAAATGCCTAGAATTTGTAATTTAGCCCCCTTTCTAACTAAAAAGCGATAAACTAACAGAAACTTAATAGAAACAACCTACTATTGCCAGAGAACTTGCATGATTTAACTTTGAATAAGTATAAATAACTCATATAAATATGAGTTATCACCATGGACGCCTTGTTGCGCAGAGCTGGCTGCCCCTCTTGCGAAGGATTTGCATTGTTCCCCTGCCAGGCGCCCTCACGGGCGCTGGCTGCTTTATCATTGGTGCCCTGCCAGGCGCCCTCATGGGCGCTGCCTTGGTGCTTGGCTCCCTGCCAGGCTCTCTTCATTGGTACCCTGCCAGGCGCCCTCATGGGCGCTGCTGCTTCCTTGCCAGGCGCCCTCATGGGCGCTGGCTTGTGTGGACGTGTGCTTGGCACTGTGCTTTTTTGTTTGCGTGCTCGTGCACTATTTTATTTCCTTCCATGCTCATGCATCCTTTAATTTTCTTACGTGCTCATGCACTCTTTTATTTTCTCACGTGCTCATGCACTCAGATGCTCATGCATCCTTTAATTTTTTTTACGTCCTCATGCACTCTTTCATTTTCTCACGTGCTCATGCACTCAGATGCCCATGCACTCAGATGCTCATGCATCCTTTCATTTTCTTACGTGCTCATGCACTCTTTTATTTTCTCACGTGCTCATGCACTCAGATGCTCATGCATCCTTTAATTTTCTTACGTCCTCATGCACTCTTTCATTTCTTCACGTGCTCATGCACTCAGATGCTCATGCATCCTTTAATTTTCTTACGTGCTCATGCACTCTTTTATTTTCTCACGTGCTCATGCATCCTTTAATTTTGCGAGACAGGGTTTGGTGCTCTCGTGGGTGTCTTACTTCATAGTGCTGACCACCCTGTTGCGAAGGGTTTGCTTTCAGACTGCCTCCTGCCAGGCGCCCCTCTGTTGGGCGCTGCTTGCTCCCACCAGGCGCCCTCATGGGCGCTGGCTCCCTTGACTGGCGCCCTGCCAGGTGCCCTCCTGGGCGCTGGCTGCTCCTGACTGGCGCCCTACCAGGCGCCCTCATGGGCGCTGGCTTCCTTAACTGGCGCCCTACCAGGCGCCCTCCTGGGCGCTGGCTACTCCTGACTGGCGTCCTCATGGGCGCTGGCTGCCTTGACTGGCGCCCTGCCAGGCGCCCTCATGGGCGCTGGTTTGCGTAGACGTGTGCTTGGCACTCCGTTTTATTTTTGCCGTTCCTTCTAACTCTTAACCTGCCTTCTTACCTATGAATTCTCAGGGCTTGCTTGGTGCCGAGGGGAGTTGCTCTTTACCATCATCCATTGACGTTCCCGCGAGTCTTTGCGGCTTCTAATTTACTGAGGTAACTTACGGGCGGACTTTCCGTTTATCTTTCTAGCTTCTCTGTGTTTGAGCACGTCTTGTTTTGTTGAAGTCCCCAACCTCAAGGGAGGGGGTGTCTGCAAGTTTTGTTGACGTCCCCCACCTCAGGGGAGGGGGTGTTTGTTAAAGTCCCCAACCTCAGGGTAGGGGGTTGTCTGCAAGTTTTGTTGACGTCCCCCACCTCAGGGGAGGGGGTGTTTGTTGAAGTCCCCAACCTCAAGGGAGGGGGTTGTCTGCAAGTTTTGTTGACGTCCCCCACCTCAAGGGAGGGGGTGTTTGTTGAAGTCCCCAACCTCAGGGGAGGGGGTTGTCTGCAAGTTTTGTTGACATCCCCCACCTCAGGGGAGTGGGTGTGTTGAAGTCCCCAACCTCAGGGGAGGTTCCTGTCGGTCTCGCGACTGCTTGTTCTACCCCCTATCCCGTAGGTTGAGAGATGGCAAGGACGAAGAAGACGGCTCGGATGCACCCTACCGCTCACCTTGCTAAGAGTCAAGCTGACGACTTTGAAGAGGGGACTGGTGATACCGTGCCTTCGTAAGGGACTGGTGCCCTTGGCTTTGTTGATACTCCCTTTGTCTTGCTTATTTTTCATGCTTCTGAACGTATCATCTCCTATCGCCTCGTGGCAATGTTCTCTTTGTCAGGAGTTTAACAGAATCGATCCGGTTTAAATTCCTCACGAGAGGTTGTGACATTTCGCCCATCTAGGGACTCTGACAGGAGTTTATCAGAATCGATCCGAACTTAACTCACCCATCAGAGATTGCGACCTTTTCGATATGCCGCTTCGCGCCTTAAGTCTCTAACAGGAGTTTATCAGAATCTATCCGAATTGAACTCACCCATTAGAGGTTGCGACATTTGCGATACCGCTTCGCCCATCTAGGGACTCTGACAGGAGTTTATCAGAATCTATCCGAACTTAACTCACCCATCAGAGGTTGCGACCCTTTCGATATGTCGCTTCGAGGTTGTGACATCTTGCGATGCCACTTCACCCATCTAGGGACTCTGACAGGAGTTTATCAGAATCTATCCGAACTTAACTCACCCATCAGTGGTAGTGACCCTTTCGATATGCCGCTTCGAGGTTGTGACATCTTGCGATGCCACTTCGCCCATCTAGGGACTCTGACAGGTGTTTATCAGAATCTATCCGAACTTAACTCACCCATCAGAGGTTGCGACCCTTTCGATATGCCTCTTCGAGGTTGTGACATCTTGCGATGCCACTTCTCCCATCTAGGGACTCTGACAGGAGTTTATCAGAATCTATCCGAACTTTACTCACCCATCAGAGGTTGCGACCCTTTCGATATGCCGCTTCGAGGTTGTGACATCTTGCGATGCCACTTCGCCCATCTAGGGACTCTGACAGAAGTTTATCAGAATCGATCCGAATTTAACTCACCCATCAGAGGTTGCGACGTCTCTTGATAGCCGCTTCGCCCATCTAGGGTCTCCAACAGGAGTTTATCAGAATCTATCCGAATTTAACTCACCCATTAGAGGTTGCGACGTCTCTTGATAGCCGCTTATGAACCGAGTAGGTCGACTCATACCTTGGTTCTACCTGGTTGCCTGGTCCCCTAAGTAGAGATTATCCTGGGGAATGGTCTTGACTTGATGTTGTCATTTAGAATGCCCTTGTAGGTTAGGTCGCCCTTTCGGCTCGTGTCGTTGTCGGGCCTGCTAAGTTTGTCAGCTGATCACAGCGATTATCCTGTTGGAGCAATTGTTTTCTACCATGTGCAAGTAGGGGGGTTCCCTTTCTTCCGCTGGTGGTGCCCTGCTGGGCGCCTTCCTGGGTGCCGCCTGTGGCTGCCTTGGCTCCCTGCCAGGTGTCCTTCCGTGTGCTGCCTTACTTGCTCATGCACTATCTTTATATCTCATTTTCTCCCGTGCTCATGCACTATTTAATTTTCTCTGATGCTCATGCATCGTTCTACTTTCCTAGGTGCTCGTGCACCATTTCATTTTCTCATGTGCTCGTGCACTATGTTATTTGCTCACATGCTCCTGTACTCTCTATTTGCTCGCGTGCTCGTGCACTATGTCATTTTCTCACTGACTCGTGCACTCGCATGCTCATGCATCTTATGTGCTCATGCACTAGTTATTTGTCTTGTGCGCCATGCCGGCTGCCTTCGAAGTAGGATTTGGCGCCCTCCTGGGCGCCTGGATGCCGTCTTGCGCTAGGCTGGATGCTAGCTTGTGAGCAGGAGTTTGGCGCCCTCTTGGGCGCCTCGGGTGCTGGCTTTCCATGCATTGGCAGCCTTCACGGACGCTTGAATTGACGCCCTCTTGGGCGCTGGGTGCTGGGTTGCAGAGGCCTTGTTGTGGTGCCGTCAGCTTGTTTCCCTTCCTGGGTGTGGAGACGTACGAATTGGATTTCGAGCTTAACATGATAATTGTGCCTCTGCTTCTTAGCTTTCCAATGCATGCTTACACGCCTCCGTCGGATAAGTATGGACGAAGTTATGGACTACAGACTGGAACCCCTTCCTGTGTGCCGGGTGACAAGGTGCAACATCCTGAGGTTGGCGCCCTCCTCCTGGGCGCCTTGAGCTGAAGTGCAACATCCTGATGTTGGCGCCCTCCTGGGCGCCCTGCTCCATGTATCCTGATTTTGGCGCCCTCCTGGGTGCCTTGTGCCAAGATGCTGCGTCTTGATGTCGGCGCCCTCCTCCCGGGCGCCTTTCCTGGGTCCGGAGACGTCCGAATTGGATTTTGAGCTCAACATGAGAATTGTAGATCTTCCTCTTAGTTTTCCAACGCATGCTCACACGCCTCCATCGGATAAGTATGGACGAAGTTATGGACTGCAGACTAGAGATCACCCTCGTAGGTGGGTATCTCTGGTGTCTGTGACCTCACGGTCTCGTCATTTGCTTGACTTCCGCGCCTTTCTCGATGCCTGCTACCCAAGACCTCGTGGTCTCATACTTTGCTAGTGGTTTCGCTTATCCTAGGCCAAGACCCCGTGGCCATCCGGCTCGGGCCTCTTCATATATGCTTGTCACACTTGCCTCGTTCCACTCCTGACTATGGAGTTAGGCCCTTTTTCTTTCTTGATCTTAAGGAATTTTTCTTTGTGACAAGTGTTGATGCTAGCTAGCGCCATACATTATGCTTTTGTGCTTAAACAACAAAATTCATAACTAGATCTAGCCCTAGACTCAGGTCCTGATGCCCTGCTCCCTATTCGGAGTCACGAGTTTCATCCTCTTCCTCCTTGTTGCCAACCTTGGCGTCCTCTTGGTACGCCATGTTGTCTTCTTCATAGTCCATGTACTTTTGTGCCTTCCGAAGGAACTCGTACAGGCTTCCGGGTTTGTTAACCCCCATGTCCCTTTGAAACAGGCTTCCCTTCTTGAGGCCATCCTTCATCCAAAAGAGCCTCCTCTTGTCTTCAAGATCCCTGACGTTGGTAGCCTCCTTGTTGAACCTTTCCAAATATTCTCTAAGTGTTCCCATGAGGAGATGGAGTTCGGCCCTAGCTCTTGAAACTACTCTAATGCGGAACTTTCGAAAGTGAGGGGAAAGGTTTTGCAGTGAACAGGCTCCCTGACGCCTCTATGGCTCATTATCGGGGAGAAGTGCCCCAAATGGCGGTCTGGATATCTGGTTCCATCATACGTCTTGAGGGCTGGCAGCTTCTCCAAGGCCCTTGGGGTTTGGCATTCACCCCCCTTTCGAGTGAAAGGTCCTTCATCGGAAAACCTTCTTGAGTTGCGGGGGGATGTGTCTTCATAGTCCAAATTTCGAGCCATGCGCCGGTCGGAGGACCTCCTCGATGGTGATCCCTGGTGGTGTCTCCGATGGTCAACCAGGATTCTTCTTACTTCACTATTAGCCATAATGGCGGTGGTGGTCTGGTCCCTTCCTATGGGTGTCCTGCCAGGCGCCCTCATGGGCACTGGCAGCTTCATCACGGGCGCCCTGACAGGCGCCCTCATGGGCGCTGGCTGCTTCATCATAGGTGCCCTGCCAGGCGCCTTCATGGGCGCTGGCTGCTTCAACATAGGTGCCCTGCCATGCGCCCTCATGGGCGCTGGCTGCTTCATCATAGGCGCTCTGCTAGGTGCCCTCATGGGCGCTGGCTGCTTCAACATAGGCGCCCTCATGGGCGCTGGCTGCTTCAGCATAGGCGCCCTCATGAGCGCTGGCTGCTTCAACATATGCGCCCTGCCAGGCGCCCTCATGGGTGACGCTTCGAGTCCGGGGTCTGCCTCTGGGAGCCATGGAGTAGCAAGAGAAAAGTTTGAGTTATGATTGTGTGAAAGATAGAAATCTCCCACTGTGGTCGCCAATGTTCTGTACCGAACAGCTTCTTGGTCGGCTGCTGTTGGTAGGTCTCTTGCTGTCCTGGCAGGAGATCAGTGAGCGCCCGGGGGGGTACCTGCAAGCCACTCCGAAGCTCAAGTCAGTATATAGAATATATCAGTGTAGGTACTAAGTGTAACACCCAAATAATTTAATTATTTATTTAATTAAATTATTTAGGTATTTTATTAGTATCGTTATATTTAATAATTAATAAAATTATGTTTTATTCAAATTAGGGAGTGGTGCCTAGTAATTAGCTGATTAGTGGACGGGGGCCCGTGATCCACGAGCCCAAGGCTTAGGCGCGTGAAGGGGAGTGTTGGCTAGGGTTTTAGTCATTCGCATTTTTGAGAAAAAGATAAAGAAAGAAAGTTGCGAAGAGGAGAAGAGAGAAAGGAAGGGGGCGGCGAAACCAAGGGCAAGAGGAGAGAAGTCTTGTTGCGGTGGTTCCTTGGAGCTTACGTACAAGGAGATCTCGTGTTCGGCAAACCTAAGGTAAGGGTGGGTTCTATCCTTATAATAGGGTATATGATGGGGACTATGTAGGGGTAGGACCTATGTTGTTCTTTTGATCTTGTTGGTGTTGATTTATTGATGTTAGCATGTATGCATGATGGTTGTGATTGGTTGATCATGGTGAAAATTGGTGTTTGGCGTTTTGGTGCGAATTGGCGTTGTGTTTGGTCGCTGGAATTGGCGCCCTGCTGCTGGGCGCCGTGTCTGTGTTGCGTCTGGTCTCTGCTGGAGGCGCCCTGTTGCTGGGCGCCAAGCCAGTGTCGCCTCGGTTGCTGATTTTGGCGCCCTGAGCGCGCAGTCATGTTGTCTGGTTGTTGATGTTGCTGGAAGTGGCGCCCTAGGCGCCGAGTGATGCTGTCTTGGTTGTTGGAGTTGGCGCCCTAGGCGCCCAGTAGTGTCTCAGCGTTGTTCCTGTTGCTGAAACTGGCGCCCTAGGCGCCCAGTGTTGTTGCTGTCTCAGGCGCCCTGTTGCTGGGCGCCTAGCCTGATGTTGTTGTTGCTGTCTCAGGCGCCCTGTTGTTGGGCGCCAATTCTGCTGTTGCTGTTTTTCCGAAAATTTGTGTTGCTGTCACAGTGAACAATTGTTGCTGTTTTTCTGAAAATTGGTGTTGCTGTCACAATGAACAATTGTTGCTGTTTTTCTGAAAACTGGTGTTGCTGTCACAATGAACAATTGTTGCTGTTTTTCTGAAAATTGGTGTTGCTGTCACAATGAACACTTGTTGCTGTTTTTCTGAAAATTGGTGTTGCTGTCACAATGAACAGTTGTTGCTGTTTTTCTGAAAATTGGTGTTGCTGTCACAATGAACAATTGTTGTTGTTTTCCCGAAAATTGGTGTTGCTGTCACAGTGAACAATTGTTGCTGTTTTTCACAAATAATGTTGCTATTACAGTGAGTAAAATGTTGCTGTTTTTCACAAATAATGTTGCTGTTACAGTGAGTAAAATGTTGTTGTTTTTCATAAACAATGTTGTTGTTACCGTGAGTAAAATGTTGCTGTTTTTCATAAACAATGTTGTTGTTACAGTGAGTAAAATGTTGCTGTTTTTCATAAACAATGTTGCTGTTACATTGAGTAAAATGTTGCTGTTTTTCCCAAATAATGTTGCTGTCACAGCGAGTAAAATGTTGCTGTTCTTCTAAATAACTGTTGTTGTCACCGTAGCACAATTGTTGTTGTTTATCTAAACAAATGTTGTTGTTTTCCCTAAAAGAATTGATGTTGCTGTCACTGTTGTCATGTTGCTGTTTTTAAGGAAAATCACTGTTGCTGTCACTATTTTTAAGTGCTGTTTTAGAAGCTATTGTCGTTGTTGCTGTAAATTGGTATTTGTTCCTGGTGTTGTCAATTGTCGATGTCTCGGTGTTGTAAAAATTGTTGTTGTCATAGATGTTGTAAATCTATTGGTGTCCTTGGTGTCGGGGGTCGTTGGTCAAGTTGTTAGACTGTCCTATAGGTGTAGGTGTATTGGTGATGATTGGTGTTATTGGTGATGGTATAACAGGTGATGTGCCTATTTTATGGGCTAAGGTGAACAGGTGATGGGTCTATGACCATTTATTGATGTTGGTGCTGATTGTGTCACATAGATGACTGTTGTTGTTGATTGACTTTGGCGTGTTGTTCATGGTGTCGCATACATTTCATATGCATTATATTTTTGGTGATGAAGGCTTCGGCCTTGGAGCTATAGGTGATGATGGTGATGCTCATATAGGTGATGTTGCCCTTGTTGGCTACTTTATCGGTGATGATTGGTACCACATGCATATACCCGTTGATGTGGGTTGCATCTCATATACTTACTCATGATGTTGGTGTTAATTTTGGTGATTTGTAATTTGATGTTGTTGTGAAGCGGTTGATATAGTGTTGTAACTCTAGCATATTGCCTATCATATATGCTATTATAATGATAGATATCTCACCCCTTCTGTTTGAATGTTACCCCTATGTTGGTAACGTGCAGGTGATTGCGAGTGAAGGCGTGTCTACCTTCGCTAGTTGAGTCAGGTGTCGTCGCTCTGATACGTAGCACTCGGGGGGATGAACGCTAGGCTTTATTAGTGTTTCTATTATTCTAATTTTTGGAAGTTTTATGGTGATGTTATAATTTTTAATTGAACATTGATTTTATTCCGCTGCTTGATGATGTTATGACGTGCTAGGTGTTGCACTGTTTTAATGGTAAAACTTTATTATTGGCGTGTGATGTTTAACGGTGTAAGTGTAGCATCCCTTGTGGGTGTATTGAAACGTTTTGAAAACTCTGATTTTTGTCAAAAAATTTCCGGGTAGAAAATGGGTGTTACACTAAGGATTTGAGATTGAACCTTTCTTAGAGCAAAGTTTGCCTGTATTTATAGGAAATCGTGCCCTCTCGTGGATCGTTGGATGGGTAGAGTCGATCTTGACCGTCCAAGCATGTTGGGCTCGCATTGGCTGAATCGGTTGGGCTGATCCATATTACTTGCTAACCGCACCTCCTGGTTTTGCTAATGGGACCCATTGGTCCACTCCAGAACACTAATATGGTTTCATTTAAATATTTATGTGTTCTTGTAAGTTGTAAGTGAACTCTTCATTTTAGTAAAACCAGATTGTATGAAGTTGATTATTACTCTTCATTTTAATGCCATTTGCACAATATTCCATCTACAAATTATATGCAGTTGCATCATTCTTTGTTATAGTAGAATGCTTAGGAATATGCAAGTATAAAACTTATACCAGTAACATCTTTCTTTGCTATAGTAAAATGCTTTACTAATTCGATTCATTTAACTTTGTGTTATTATTGCATTGTCATAATTTTAGGAAATTAGAGTTGATAGATAGCAATCTGCTACTGCTAAAACTGAACAAAGTTAGCTTTACATATATTTGGAAGAGCCTGTTGGATCTTGATTACACGGAACATTTTGATGTACTACAATGAAGGAAGAATACTAGACAAAGATTTTCGGAACTTTCAATAACGGTTCGAGACTTGTTAAGCATTCCTATTACCACTGTTGTATCAGAATCTTCCTTTAGAATTTGTTCTAGAGTGCTTAGCAAATATAGAAATCGCCTATTTGTGGAAGCATTGCTTTGTTTTCGCAAATATTATTATCTATTATTTTTTTATATATTTTTACTAACCATTGAATTGATTTCATTGTTTTGTAATGTAGATGGAAATGATGATGACAATGAAGATGAAAAAGAGGGTCCACTCTTATTGACCTTGAAGATTAGAATTTAGATGCTTCACTCTTGTTTTGTTAGTCAATGTTATGTAATTTGAATCTCTAGACTTTGGGGTTGTACTAATTATGGTTTTTTTGGTTTAAATATATTTGTTTTGGTTGCTTGATGGTTAATCCTAGTCATCAAGCAATCAAAATACTTATTTTGGTTGCTTGAAAGTTAATACTTGAATTATAGTTTTGGAACTTTTGGTTGATGGTTCTAGGTGAAATTTCTTAATGGTTTTGGTTGCTTTTTAGTTAATCCTAGTAATTCCACTTCTTGATGGTTTTATGGTTTTATACTTTTATTTGTGAATATATGCAAGAGTTTTTAAAGTAAAAAAATTGATAAAAAATGCTTTATAAAAAACTGTTAAAAAATAGGTGAAAAATCCGTTAAAAAAATTGCAAAAAAATTAAACAGACCAGCCCACCGCCGGCTTGCCCATCAATTTGGCGGGGTGTGTTAAAATTTTGGACCCACGTTTAGTTGGCAAGCCAGTGCGCCCTGCCCCTTTTTTAGCGAGCTGAAGGCAGTGGGGCGGGTTGGCCCGTTTTGACATCCCTACCTTGAACACACCAATTTCTATGTTTCCCTTTCACATAGTTGTATACATCAATTCACAAATAAGAACTCTATATATAAAAGGGGAGAAGACCAACACAGAAAAAGGAGGAGGAAATCAACAGAATAAACTCAAAAAGAAAGGGGTAAGAAAAAAAACAGAAGTAAAATAGGAGAGAAATTAGAGAGAAGTCAAGAGGGAAATTGAGAAAAAAAAGTTAAACAGAGAGAAAAAAAGTAAGGAGGAAGAGAGACAGTGTCCTCACCTCACCACCCATCATCACCGTACAAACCCACCACGACAGCCACCACGCCCGGCAAGCCACAATCGCCACTGCCCCTATCTCCCTCTCGGTCTCTCTCAGTCACTCACTGAAACCCCACTCTCTCTCTCTCTCTCCTCTCCACCACAACACCACCGCTAGAACACCACCACCCATCCTTCCCCTCACTATTACTCATCTCTTTCTCTTTCCACCATCACCGTAAAAACCACTCACTGTCACACCTTCTCTGTCATCACCGCGAATTGTCTCTCTCTCACCACCCACGAGCCCTCTCTCTCCCCATGGTTCTTTCTTTCTCTCTTTGTCCTTCTCTCTTTCTTTCTCTTCTCAAAATGTGTTTTTTCTATCTCCTAAGCATGTTACCGCTGATAAGAGATTAGTGTTTTTAATAAAAAAAGTAATTTTTATAATCAGTTATGTGTAGAAGGAATTTTTAATATAAAAAAGGAATTAAAAAAAAGTTATTTAGGGTTTACCCATCCCCTATTTTATTTCTTGTTTCTCATTCATTTTATTATTTTATCTATTCTTTATGTGTTTCTGCTAAATCATCAAATGTTATTCATCATCCTTATTTATTTATTTTTAAATAAACATTAATTACACTTTATTTTGGCATTTCCAAAAATCAATTTCACTTTCAAAAATAGGTTGTTAGTCATAGTCAATCTAAGTTTACCTTGTTTGATTATTGCGAACAATTTTAATTTCCAAACAGGCGTAGTATAAGACCACTATGAATTTATCTTTTTGGTCATTACGAATGCTCTTCAATTTCAAAAATATTCCAATAATAAAAAACACAAACACACAAACATCTTCTACTCAAGAACTACGTAGCCTTTGCATTCTGCATCGCACCGGGAGATACGTAGGAGCGGGGCACACTCCCGTCAAGCGCAAAAATAGATAAATTTTAGGGTTAAATATGTTTTTGGTCCCTATAAAATTTGGGTTTTCGTTTTTAGTCCCTAAAAAAAATTTCACCAACTTTTGGTCCCTATAAAATTTGAGTTTTTTGCTTTTAGTGCATCATGACTTTTAATAGCGCTTCAAAACTTTTAATAGCGCTTATAAAAGGTCAAAAAAGAGCTATTAAAAGTTTTGAAGCGCTATTAAAAGTAATGAGGGACTAAAAATAGTAAATCTAAATTTTATAGGGACCAAAAGTTGGTGGAAATTTTTTGAGGGTTTAAAAACAAAAAACCCAAATTTTGTAGGGACCAAAAACAAATTTAACCCTAAATTTTTTTAAGTATTTTTAATACATTTCATAATAAACGGGAAATAAATATTTTCAAAGCTAATATAGTTTTGCACAATTAACCAGAGGTAACTTTTTTCAATACGATGTTGTGGGGTGCAAATACATTTCCCACACATAATCGACTTACGAACCCAAAATATGGTTTTCAAGACCATTTTCTTTTTCAAAGTGATTTTTCAGTGTTTTCTCTAATAATTAAATATTGATGGCGACTTCATTGAACATGAGGAATCCTTTGGATTTTTCGGGTGCAACAGTTGGCAACTTCCCTTGAAACGAGGAATCCTTCGGATTTTTCTGTTGCAACCCACTGGGGACATTTAGAGAGTTAAGCCTAACATGGTTAGTCTTGCAAAATTTTTAACTTCCTCGATATTTATTTCCCTTCATCTTTGACATTATTTATTTTATATGTTGTATATATTATTGTTATGCTTCAACCTTAGGTCAGACAATATTGTATCTTGTATAGATGTTCGTTGTTTGTTTTAAAGCTTCTTTAATATAAGTTTTGCTCCTATGCATCTTTACACATTATCACACACATGAGTGCGGTCTTATACCCGGACCTCGAGTAGAGCTTAAGAATAGTACGAGATTGCGTAGTGATGCCTTTCTGGATATACATCCTATTTGGTGGTCACAAAAATCTCACCTAGAGTTTGATACTTTTTGATGATACTATCACTTTTAATAGTTTACCTATTGTTGGAATTCATATTCTTAAATGGGATCATTGGCTTTATGAACTGTATTTAGAACTGTAATGAGATACCCTTGGAGAGATTCACATAATAAAAACTCATTGACCTTTTTGTATGGCATTAGGAGCTTGTTCTATAAATTTTGTCTTATTTATTGAATATAGTCAAAAAGGGTGTTATACCCCAATTTTGCCCAATCTTTTTATCGTAATTGTTTTAGCCCCGTGTCACAAGCCCATGGCATTTCGAGCGCTGATTTGTTTAAAGTTGGACCGAATTGACCAATTGGGCCTATGTCCAACCTTTTGGGCCTGATTTTGTTAGCTTATCTATGGGCTTACGCTTTTTGTATTGAATCAATTTTTAATAAGCAGGCTTAAGTTTAATGTTTTGGGTCGTTTGGGCCTATATCTAACTTTTGGGCCAGTTTTAATAAATGGGTCTGTGGCCGCTTTTTTGGACCTAATTTAGCCTTTTTGGTCAAAAGGCCATGAGGAGAATAACAATAAAACAAAATAAGATTTAAAAAATATTACAACATCCCAAAATATAATAAAATCAGAATTAAAATTTAATTTACAATAATCCAGAAAAATACAAAAAAATAATAAAATCTGAAAATACATAAAAAAATAAATAATAATAAAAAAAAAGCAAAAGAGGCGCCTCAGCCTAAAGAAAAAAACAGCAGCTGAACCCTAACCCTTTCTTGCTCACCAAGCACCCATCTTCTCCAACCCAAGCCCAAAACCTGCAAAAAAGGAAACAAAGATGGAGAAGGATCAGAAAAACCCTAATTTCTGCCTATATAAACAAGTTTGATTCAGAGAGAAAAAGACCCCAAAAAAAACACAGAAATTACACAGAAATTCAGAACCAAAGGACTAGGGTTTTCACACTGAAACCCTAATCATAAAGCAATAAAAATCTAGAAGCAGTAGCAGTCAGTGAAACGAGAAGCAGCAGTAGAGCAAGAGGGACAGGGATTAACAACAAATCTATTTTCATTCAGGAACCTAGGTTGGTTTTGTCTTTTAATTCAAACATGTGCTAGACCAAATGTAGATATGAGATGTCAAATAGTTGAAATTTCAAGCATGCTGTTTTTAAACATTGTTTAGTGTTATATGTTATACAAACAGTGAATAAGTAATTTGTTGTTGATAGGGTTAAAAGAAAAAATCACAAATAAATTTGTTGGTGATAGTTTCTGGATTTGAGGATTTCTGAAGATCAAAAATTAGGAGTAAAGCAAAAATCAGACTATAGACTAAAAAGGGATCTAGGTTTTAGAAACCCTAAAAAATGAAATTAAGAAAGGAGAGCAAAACAGAACCATAGGATTTCAGAATATCACAAATAGTTTAGCTAATAGATTAGGGCTTAGATTTAATCTGTTTCAGAAAAAATGAAATTAGCAATTAGTCTAAAATAGGTTCAGTTAGAAAATTAGGGTTTAGTGAGAAATCAGTTGGGTAATCATAAATTAGAGAAATAATGGAAGAGAAAGGAAAGTAAATTAGAACCGAAGCTTACCCCTTTCAACTCCGACCACCGTAGACGGTGGTCGTCCTCCCCAGTCACGTCGTCACCGTCAGTGAACACCGCCGTAAGGCTCGCCGTTGACTGTGAACCACCCAGAGAAGCAGAAAAAACAAACATAAAGAAAAGGAATCAGAGTAGAAGAGTGAAGAGAAAGGAGAAAATATAAAAAAAAAAAAAAATCATAGGAACCGAAGCCTTACCCATTAGTTCCGGCCACCGTCGATGGTGGCCATTCTCTCCAAAACACCGCCACTGAACCTCCTAATCACGCCTTCGTACTACGCGTTAGGTCGTAACCACCACCGTGGCGGCCTGTCAACACCGTCCACCACCGTAAGCCCACTATCGCGTCGCACACCGTTTTCCTCATCGTCCTTCCAGCGCCGCCGCCGTTTCTCCCCAATGACCAGTACTCTGTGCGCGCTGCTCTTCGCACAGCCACCACCGAGATGGCCTGTCAACGCCGTCCACCATCTTCGTCACCGTCAGACCCTCACCACCGTAAATCTCGCCCTCTTTCCCTTTTGTTTTCCTCTCTTTCTCTCTCACTCCTAAAATTTCGCTTCTCTCTCTCTCTCTCTCCATTCTGGGCGTTGCGGCTGAGAGATTAGGGAATTGAGAAATTAGGGTTGAGGAGAGTTAGGCCGTGAACGGCGCCGCGTGAGAGATGAAAAGGAATTAGGTTTAGGTTTTTTTTTAAAACGCCTTATATAGTGTGGACACCTAGGGTTATCTTCGTCTTTTCATTTAACTCAATACTACTTACACCACTCGTTTTTCGTATTACGCCTCCCCCTGAAAACCCCATGAACTCATGGACCAGTCTACAAACTGGGCTGCTGCTTTTCACACCCAGTTTTAATAATACAACTCCCTCCTGCAAACTGCACCCCATTTTACTATTGCACCCTCTCTTTTCGTTTTTTTAATTTCTTTTACAAAAAACCTATAAAAATAAATAGATAAATATTTCGTTTTCAAAAAATATAAATAGGGGATTAAGTCGACTATACAGTCGAGTTAGATAGCGTTCTAGGATGAATGAGCCGTACGGCTCAAGAGTCCTGAAATCCCTATTCCAATAAAATCAAACCAACACATATCAAACTATTTTCCAAACTCCAAAAACTCCATTTTTATAAAATAGGGGACTAAGTCGACCGTATGGACGGGTTAGCCACCGTTCTAGGACGGATGAGCTGTACAGCTCAATAATCCTAAAACCCCTATATTAAAAAATACCAACCAACAAACATTTTTCTACCCCAAGAACTACGTAGCTTTGATTTCTCCACCGCACCTGAAGATACGTAGGAGCAGGGGCCCACTCCTGTCAAGCACAAAAAACTAAAATTTTTATTAAGTCTTCTTTCTTTTCAATTCACAATAAAAGGGTAAAATCAACATTTATTAAATTAATATTCTTTCCTACAACTAGTTAGCAGGTAACCTTCCTTAGGAAGGATGTCGTGGGGTGCTAATACCTTCCCCACGCATAACCGACTCCCGAACCCTTATCTGGTCTCAAGGACCCTTATCCATTCCAAAAGGGATTTTCCAATGTTTGCCCTTAAACTAAACTTTGGTGGCGGCTTCATTTTTGAACCTTCGAGGAATCCTCACCCGGATTTTTCGGTCGCTACAAAGGGTAAATAGTATCATCATGCTACACCATTGAAAAAACATAACATTCATGCACCATTTCCCTCTTATAGTCATCCTATTTCAAATTCATCATTTCTCAATGCATGCATCATTTTCTAAATAAAAATATAAATCATGCCATTATTCTTTTATTCTTGCATCACTCATTATCCAATCAGTAAAAAAAAGAGTTTGCATCATCCACATGTTGCACTGCCTCTGAAAAGAAAGTAATCATTTAGATTGTCTGTCTCTTACTTAGCAGACATGTCATTTCATAACATCCAATCAATAATTTCTCAATGCATTTTACACATAAGTACTTTCATCGTGCACTTTCATCGATATCTTCATCCATGTAAAACATTTGTGCAGAAAAATCATTTATATCAGCTGGCCTCTTACTCGTCTGATAATTCATTCTATTGCATTCAAGCAATTACTTCTTTACGCATCTCATGCATCTGTATTTTTGTCATGCATGTCTATCACCATGTGTTCGTTCATACATACATCCAATCAATATTCTACATGCTTTGATGTTGCAAATATTCTATAGGCTAAATTACACCAGAGGTCCTTTAAGTTATTTAATTGTAACAAGTTGGTCTTTTAAGTATTTTTCGTACAACTTAGGTCCTTTAAGTTATTTAATTGTAACAAGATGGTCCTTTAAGTTTTTTTGTACCACTTAGATCCCTTAATTTACAAAACGTTTACACTGTTAGCCTTTTTTAAAAAAAAATAAGGACCTCTCATGTAAACGTTTTGTAACTTAAAGGACCTAAGTGGTATGAAAAAAACTTAAAGGACCAACTTGTTACAATTAAATAACTTAAAGGACCTCTGGTGTAATTTAGCCTATTCTATATTTGCAAGTATTGAAAATATTGGATATGTTTGTTTGTTTTATGGTTTAAGTAATCTTGTGTTTTACTCCCTTCACACACAACACTTACACATTTACACACACTTATGAGTGGAGCCCTATACCCGGGTCTTTGTGAAACTTTAGACGAGTGGAGGTTATTAGTGGTAGTCATTCTGAATTTCCGCCTGACTATCACAAAAATCTCATTCAGAGTGTGCTCTTTCATAATATTCTACACTTGATAGCTGTCTATCTTGTTGGTATATTACAAAAGAGACTTTAGCTCTGGAGACCCGTAGGGAGGAATGACTAGAGCCACCCGAAAGAATATTTATAATGTGACCTTTAGACCACTTGAATTTAGGTATAGCCCATTTAGGACACAGTGGAGCATTTTTTAATTTATTTTATCATTTTTCTTAAAAGAAAGAAAAAGAAAAAGTCATGCAGTTACCTCATTGTACCAATAACATTGCATTCATGTATCATTTCGTTCTTATTATCATCTTAGTTCAAATGCATCCTTTCTCCATGTATGCATCATTTTTTAGATAAAAATAATGTCATTATTTTTGTATTCTTGCATCATTCATCATCTAATGAATACAAAAATGGGAGTTTGCATCATCTACATGTTGAATTGCCTTGAAATTTTTTTAAAAAATGTCATAATTGTTTCTTTGTATATATGACATATCATTCCATTATGATCAAACAATCACTTGCTCGTGCATTTCATGCACCTACATTTTCATTGTGTATATGCATCATCTTCTGTTTCTTTCATGCATTGTTTTTTTAAAAAAAATATGATCATACTTTTCAAAAATATTGTTTGATGAGAAATGTTTCTTACATACCCCGGAACTAAGTTGCAAACTCAAGCCATTTGAAGGCACTCGATTTTTTGAAAGACCATCACTGTTAGAACTCGTTCACAATTTTATTAAAGCAATGCATGATAAAAGACTCGTATGGTCTATTTTAT
This sequence comes from Astragalus membranaceus, assembly GCA_039519185.1. Lineage (NCBI taxonomy): Eukaryota > Viridiplantae > Streptophyta > Magnoliopsida > Fabales > Fabaceae > Astragalus > Astragalus membranaceus. The sequence continues at coordinate 78,684,568 of CM076851.1, read as the reverse complement.
TAACTGTGGGATTGTCATTAAGACATCTCGTCTATCATGTTTTCGACTAATGTTAACTCTCCATGACTATTTGGTCTTTTTCCTGGGGTACTCTTTTTCCTCCTTGGGTCTTTTTCCCATGGGGTTTTGGTCCAGGGAGGTTTTAATAAGACCATTTGTATTTGTAACGATTGGGATGCTCACTTGCACCCCCTATTAATATAACTTTTTCTAATAAAAAAAGGCTTAAAGGTACACTTGGTCCCTGCAAATATACAAAAAATTCTGTTTCGTCCCTGCAATTTCAAAAAAATTTAAAAAGTCCTTGCAATTACCAAACGCGTTTAATTTTGCCCCTGTAAAATATTTTATTTTAGTCCCTCCAATATGAGTAGAAAATATATTTGCAGGGACCAAACTGGATAAAACATATATTTGCAGAGACAAAAAAGAAAGTTTTATTTTTACAAGGACTAAACGGATCAAACTTGTATTTGCAAGGGCATTTTTAAAATTTTTGAAATTGCAGTGATGAAACAGGATTTTTTGTATATTTGCAAGGACCAAATGTACCTTTAAGCCTAAAAAAACTCTCCATGATGCATTTGTATAATAAACATGCATGGCATGTGTATTTACTTGTTTGAGTCAGTTAGTGCCCTCATCTTTGCATCCTATCATTGTTCTATGTCCATTTATTGTTCCACCCCAACCTACCATAAAGCGTCTAGCCCCCATATTAGTCATTAATTTATCTTTCCTTAGTGCACTTTATAACTTCTCGGTGCGTAAGCCCTTTTGATACATCCCTTATACTCTCAAGCCGAGCTTGCTACCAAGGTTATCTATCTGACAAGTATTTATTTTATCAGAACCCTATTGTCTCCCTGACTCTCCTTGTGTGACCTAGGCTTTACCTAGCCTCGGTTTGCTCTTTTTCCCTCGGCCAACAACTTAGATTATTTTGGGTGTCAAGAAATGCCTCCATCTTTGTGTTGTTGTCCAGCCGAGTGGATGGGATTGACGGCGCGAAAATGATATCAGCGCCATTAGTTCTATTACGGCGACTAGCCTTTACGTCATTGACGGGACGCTCTGACGGTGTATCTTCTGTAAATCGATGCAACGAAGCGACAATTTGCTAGGTAGCACTCATTGCACCTTATAGCTATAAATAGTCATTTCACCGATTGTCCCAGGCTACTATTGCTCCCACTTCCTCGCTGAAACCTTACCATTCCTTCTGCCATCTCTCCTTTTCTCCGAATTTGCACTCATCCATCATCATGTCTTCTAACCAAGAACAAGTTGCTTCCTCCTCCAGACACGGCCAACAAACTCCCTCTTCTAACATAGTCTACTTTAGCATCTTTTCCTCTGCAGGGACTCTCACCATGCTTCGCCCTGTACTTACAACACCAATCATTGTGTCAATGTCCTTCAAGAACGCTTTAAGCCCGAAAGTGTACACATTACTGGTTCCCGGTAGGTACACCATGAAAGCCAAGCTTCATGACCTCCAAGGCTAGCCAAAGTGCTCTCCAGGTTACATCGAATGGGCTAATAGGGTGTCCAATGTCAAGGGCAACACTTGAAAATCTTAGGGCATCTATGATAAGATTATGGTGTCAACCATGGAGGTTTCCCGTAATTTTGACGTTCTCTTCCCTTTGATGAGCTTTTCGTCACCCACCCTCAATGCTTTCATCTTTCCATGGGGAATTTTGACCCCCATGGTGCTCGATGTTGCCACCATATTGGGTCTCCCCGCCGGCGGGTGTGACGTCCACCATAATCCTGACTTCCCTTGCAATGACTTGGAGTACACCCAACATGATGGTGTACACTTTTCGTATAATAAGACGTGAAAATTTAAGAAAATAAGCGGAATAAGAACAATCAATCTGGAATATGAAAATTGACTTGGTAGACATCTCAACCCCGAAGGTCTTGTTTGTGTCCTTTTAGCTGTCATTTGAGGGGGGAAATGCATTGAACACATTAATATATTTTAACATGATCGGCTTTTTTTCCTCTAACACTAATATACAGTTTAGAACCCCTACTATTAACTAGTAAGTCACGGGGGTTGGAAAATATAGGGATGAAAAGCAATACAAAAACAATTAGAATAAGTAGTCGGAAAATGTACATCTAACTACTATCACCATCTAGAAAGAGAACTCAAGTCTTGCTATCAATACATGATGCAATGATGGTTTAATCATAGATCCTACAACAGTCGAGGAATGATACTTCATTTGTTCCCTATTGTAATGAGATATATAGGTCAGCACTTTCAAAATCTGCCACTCCTCAATTAGGAAGATAAGAAAAACCTATTAAGAAGTTCTTGTGAACTCTGCAGAAAAAAGTTCTAGTGAACTAGAACTACAGTTGAGACTTTCTCAAGAGCATTTAACGACTTCTAATGAGTCAGGCCTCGTCACTACAAGAAAGACTTTTGCCTTTCTCAACAGCTTCAACATAGTAATAAAGTCTCCAGAGTGTAGCATTATCCTGCACAAAGTATACATCATATTATATATAATGCTAATAATTTTGGTGAACTACAAATGATTTGGCAACTGAGATGAACAAATCTTCCCCAGTTAGAGTATTACCACTTTTTCCAAATCAACTAATATTTGGTTACAACTTTGTTCCTCTACTGGCCTATTTTGACAAATTATCTCCACCACACGGTCGAGGTTTCTTGCTGGTAGCTTCTGAATTAATATCTGTAGCTGCTGTTTCTCACCAAGGGTCATTGATCTGTAAATAGGTATCAGGAACTCAGAATATTAAATTGTTGTAAGAATGCCCATTATTTCATAATATAGTAAAAGGAGAAAAGATTAACAATGTAGGTTAGAAGCTCTTTTTAGCCCTAGGAGGTTTGGGTCCTAGACACCATCACCATGTAATATTCACAGAATGCAACATGAAAGTAACAACATGGAGCATTTTTTTATTGAAAGTGAAAACAAGAATTTTTTTACAAGACACTATGATTGTAATCTTTCTCTCTCTAACTACCTGAGTGTAGATCATGTAACTGTAACTAACTAACTAATAGATTTCCTAAAAATACCCCCTCTTATTTTCAACTTGTCATCACTGTAATAAGGGATATGCCATATATCACGAAATTTTGTTACATAAACTCGGAAACGTTTGTCACAAACAAGAGTTTTCTTCATCTATTTGGGACTGTTGCTTTTATAACCCTTTGTGGATCACTGTTGTTTCTTATTTCCTCTCTTAACTTCCAATTTTCTTGGTAGAAAGGACTGATTGTGATACCTACTTCCTCATTCAAGAACACTATGTTGTATTCATGTTTTTTATAAGTCACGTGGTTTTTACCTTATCAAATTCATATGCTAGTTCAGGAAGTAGCTTTTACTCCTACCCTGTACAAAGCTTAAATTCAGCTCTCTGTCTGACTCAAATGGATGGCTGAATTGGGGTGACAAATTCCACCATAGAAGCTTCTTGAATGACTATTTGAATCATCATTTATACCTATGACTAAAGTGGCTGTCATGTTATTGGCAGAACTATGGTCCAATGTCTCCTAAAATGCTTGAAGCACAGCAAAGAAACTAAATCACTAGTTAAAAGGATTGATGCCCATTTGCATGGTCCTTATGCAGTTCATGAAGATAGTGGCATTGCTTCCCATATGACATGAGTGCATCCGGTTTTATGTGTCCAAGCCAAAAAGGGTTCTCGCAGCAGTTGGATCTTTATGCCACTAAGACGAATAGTAACTGCAATTGGTTAGAGAAGAGTTGGTTGTATATAAACTGCAATCTAGAGGACAACCACAGATTGTTTCCTAACTAGCTACCACCTAATGGACAAGGTCAAGGTGCAATTGGTTACAGGTTGAATTTACATATGCTTCACAAATTTACATAAACCAAGTTTGTTGGTGTTGTTTATATCCACTTAAAAGTATCACAACATACCTGCACTTTGACATTACAGCATCAAGAAGCAACTCAAGTTGTTGTTCCATATACCCTAGCTAAAAGCCAATAATAAACACCAATTAGATACACATTTCAGTTCATATATTTACATATATCATATAAAACGATGGCTTCAATCTCACTAATCCCTAGAAGACATGAATAATTACTATGATAATATGATTTTGATAAAAACAGTAGAGACGCATTATAGATGGTAATCATAGCTATCAATGGAGAACTTTGAGAAAATTACCGTTTCAGATAGATCATCCGAATATTTCTTCACCATCTCCTCTACCTCCACACCACCATTCTCCAAAAGGAACTGGACATCTTCAGTCACCTAAAAGTTATAAAAAAGGATGAAGTGGGGAAATTATTTTTTTGCCATTTTTAAGCATATTTTCACAAATGTTGTAACTTGCATGCACTAGAAATACAACCATAGTTCTAAGTATCTTCTGCCTATATGTTTATTTCTTCTAACAACTCACAATACAGATATATGGAAGATGCTCTTCAATATGTATCGATAACTAGACTAGAATTTAGTTTTTCAGTTAACAAGGTAAGTCAGTTTATGGCTCACACACTGGACACACATTGGACAACTGTAAAAAGGATCTTGAGGTATCTCAAAGGAACCATTTCATGGGATTCACATATGAAGCCTGCTGCTCCTTATGCCCTATCTCTTAAGGCATTTTGTGATGAAGATTTCTTACATGTCAACCTTGGAAAAACTACAACATACAGATTGAGTCTTTGACCCTGATGACAAGAGGTCCACCTTTGGCGCATGCCTTTTCTTTGAGACATGGATCCTTTGTTGTCATTGTGATAGGCCACAACCCCCAATCAAGAAGATCTATGTTAGGCGAAAAAAGACAATTGTAGTTGATCTTAACCAAAATAACTAAGAGTTGGAGTTAGTTAGGAAGTTACTAACAGCTGGAGTTAGTTAGGAGCTTAACGGGGAGTTTATAGAGCAAGAGTCAGATAGAGGGAGGGGTATGTTGTATCTTTGAGGGTAATTCCAATAGTAGGAATCAAGAATTGAAGCTTTGGAGCGAATGATTGCGACATTGAATTAGAATCACAAAGGTTTTGCAGAGTGGTTGGAACGACGATTCAATCAACAAGCTGGGCATCTCGCAAAATCAGAGGAAAGTGATGAAGAGGTTGGCCACCACAACATGCGAGTTAAGGTGGCGAACAAAGTTTGCGATGTTGATAGGATTAAACACAGAAACTGAAGGAATTGGGTTCTGCTCAACAGCAGAATCAATTGTATTGATTATAAATGTGAGTTACAAGTGAGAATCAGTGTGATTCTGCTTGATTACAAGTATGAAAACTGAAGAAAATATAGAAGAAATAACCCAGGCGCTTACAGAGGCCTAAACTCTCCCATGGCCAAGCCAATTCCAATCTAACCGTCCCTCTCACTCCCACTCTCCTATAGTATTCAGTCTCTCTTCTCACGCCAAAATCACCTGCCACGTCAGCAGCAAGTGCGTGCTCCACTACTCTTCATCACTTAGTTAGTTATTAGAGGAATGCTCCTCTACAACATGGTCTACCATGTTCCCTCTTTTCTTTCTTTCATAACTTTTTCCAAATCTGCCCTTCCTCAGTGTATCATTACCCCCCCCCCCCCCCCCTTCGAAATTCGCCTTGTCCTCAAGGGGAAGATATGGAAATTCAGTCCTCAGTTTGGTCACCAACTCCCAAGAGTTCTCAAAGTCTGGTAGCCCTTGCCATTTAACCAATGCTTCCCATTCTCCTTGCTCGTTCTACCTCATGTCTATGACTGTCTCTGGTTGTGCTTCCAGCAACCATTCCTCATTCATACAAGCTGGTAGTGGCTGGAACTCTGCAGTAGGTGCCACAGATTTCTTTAACAATGAAGCATGGAAGACAGGGTGCACCTTGCTGTCTGGTGGCAGTTTCAACTGATAAGCTACAGCTCCTATCTTCTTCTCAATTTCATAAGGGCCATAGAAACGGGGACTTAGCTTCTGGTTAATTTTTTTTGCTAGACTCTGCATCTTGTAAGGCTGGATCTTCAAGTATACCATATCACCAACTTGATATTCCATTGCTCTTCTATGTTTATTAGCTTGGGTTCTCATTCTATCTTGAGCCTTTACTAGTTGTTCTTGTAATTCCTTTATCATGTCATTCCTCTCAGCTGTCAATCTACTGACTTCATTCACTGATGAATGGTGTGCATCCCCTCTAAGGAGTACCGGAGGAGGTCTGCCATATAGTGCTTCAAAAGGAGTCATCTTCACAGAGGAATGATAGTTGGTATTATACCAAAACTCTGCCCAATTGAGCCACTTAGGCCACTGTCTAGGCTGTCTACCAGTTAGGCACCTGAGATAAGCTTTAAGACACCTGTTGACCACTTCTGTCTGGCCATCAGTTTGTGGATGGTAGGCACTGCTGTACTTCAATTTAGTGCCTGCCATCTTGAATAGCTCAGCCCAAAAACTGCTCAAGAACACCTTATCCCTGTCAGAAATTATAGATTCAGGGAACCCATGTAACTTCACTACTTCCTTAGTGAAAATCTAAGCTACACTCTTAGCTGTATAGGGATGGCTAATGGCAATGAAGTGGGCATATTTAGTGAGTCTGTCCACTACTACTAAGATGGTATCCACCCCCATAGCCTTAGGAAAACCACCAATAAAATCCATAGACACATCACTCCACACCTGCTGTGGCACTGGCAGTGGCTGTAAGAGTCCCCCAGGGCTCAAAGTTTGGTACTTATTCCTCTGGCACACCTCACACGCCTGTACATAGTCTTGTATCTGTTTCCTCATGCCTTCCCAATGCACCAGAGCAGCCACCCTTTTGTAGGTTCTGAAAAATCCCGAATGTCCTCGTACTGCTGAATCGTGTAATTCATGAAGGATCCAAGAAATTCTAAGTGAATTCCTGGGAATAACAATTCTATCTTCCTTATACAGTCTTCCTTTCTTCAACTGATACCCCTGGTGGCTGTTAGAATCACCTAACAGATCCTGGACAATGCTCTTAAGCTTATCATCAGCTTGTACTTCTTCTTCTAAACCTTCCCAGATCTCACACCTTACTGTAGATAAGGTAGCAAACTGCATTTGTCGTGATAAGGCGTCTGCTGCCCTATTCTCTTTTCCAGGCCTGTATTTGATTTCAAAGTCATACCCCATCAACTTTGATATCCATTTTTGTTGCTCTTCTCCCATGATTCTCTGCTCAGTCAAGAATCTCAAGCTCTTCTGATCTGTCAGCACTTGGAAATGTTTTCCAAGCAAGTATGGCCTCCATTTTTGAATGGCAAACACAATCGCCATCAACTCCCTTTCATATACAGATTTTTTTTGTGATCTATCTGATAGAGTTTGGCTCATATAAGCAATAGGTCTTCCCTCTTGCATCAACACAGCCCCAAGCCCTTTTCCTGAAGCATCAGTTTCTATCATGAATTCTTTGTTGAAATTAGGGACTGCCAGGACAGGCAGTGTAGTCATCACTGTCTTAAGCAGGTCAAAGGCAGCCTGTGCCTCTTCATTCCATAGCAAATTATCCTTCTTTAGCAGCTGAGTTAAGGGCCACGCTATCTTCCCATAGTTCTTGACAAACTTCCTATAGTATCCGGTGATTCCCAAGAAACCCCTCAATCCTTTCAAATCTTTAGGAATGGGCCATTTGAGCATATCTTCAACCTTCCTTGGGTCTGCAGCAACCCCTGCACTTGATATGAGATGACCTAAATACTCAATTTGAGGCTGACCAAATGAGCATTTTGTCTTATTTGCATACAGTTGGTGTTTTCTCAGCAGCTTCAGAATTTCTTTTAGATGCACCTCATGAGCCTCCACACTGTCATTGTAAACTAGTATGTCATCAAAGAAAACTAATGCAAATTTTCTTAGATATGGCCTTATGACTTGAGTCATCAATGCTTGGAAAGTAGATGGTGCATTAGTCAATCCAAAGGGCATCACCAAATACTCATAATGACCCTCATGTGTTCTAAAGACTGTTTTGTGGATATCTTCTTCTCTCATTCTAATTTGGTGATATCCAGATTTCAAGTCTAACTTAGAGAATATCACAGCAGTGCCCAATTCATCAATAATAGGTATAGGGAATTTGTTAGGCGCAGTTATCTTGTTAAGAGCTCTGTAATCTATACAAAATCTCCATCCCCATCCTTCTTCTTCACCAGCAAAACAGGGCTTGAGAAGGGGCTGGTGCTATGCCTCACAATGCCTGACTGTAGCATCTCCTTCACCATCTTCTCAATCTCATTCTTCTCGTAAAAAGGGTATCTATAGGGCCTGATGTGAGGGATTTCAGCACCAGGTTGCAAGGTGATTGAATGGTCATGATCACGGGCTGGAGGTAACCCTGGAGGCATTTCAAACACATCACAGAATTCATTCAATAACTCACTGAATTCTTGTTCATTCTGCTGCATACGTTCAGCTATCTCAGTGCCATCCTCTTGCTGAACCAGAAATCCAACACCATGGTTTTGCAAAGCCTTCAACATAGTCTTCCAGGAAGCTTGTCCTGCACATAGAGATGGATCACCTTCTATAACCTGCTTCTTGCCATTCACAGTCCATTTTAGGCATAAGTTTCTGAAATTAGCTTCAATGTTCCCCAATCCAGCCAACCAATCAAGCCCCAAAACTAACTCTGTCCCCCCTAACTCCATTAGATAGAAATCCTGAGCAAATTCTATCCCTTGAATGGTGAATTTCACATTCTGACACACTCCATTGTTTCTGATTTGCTCCCCTGTTCCAACTTCCACTATGAAAATTGGAGTTTCAGTCACTTCCAATTTCATGATCTCAACAATTTCAGGTGCAATGAAACTACTAGTTGCTCCTGAATCAATTAATGTCAGTATCTTCCTTCCTTCAATCACCACCCAAACCTTAAAAGACTTGTGAGTGGCCTCCCCTTCCTTACTGTGCAATGATAGTTGTAGAGTCTTAAACTCCTCTACTGGCTCACACTCCTTAAATTCTTCCTCATCACTACTCTCCCCTTCACATAACATCAATCTCATGTGTTTCATTTTGCAAATGTGGCCCGTCCCCCACCTATCTCCACATTTGAAATAAAGTCCCTTCTTGCTCCTTTCGTCCAATTCAGCTTGGCTCAACTTCCTCCCCTTCATTCCTTTTCCACTCTTCTCTACAGTGATACTGGATGCAATGATAAGTCTATTTTTAGAGTCTTTTTAAATAGTTATTTTATTAAGTCTTTTTAGTATTTTAATTATATTTTTGTTCTATTTTACTGCAAATATTTACTTTTTATCTTCAGGTCTTATTTTGAAGCAATTTGGGCTGCTTAAAGTCTCAGCAGGTCAGAATTCGACTGGATCTCTCAGAATTCGACCAAGATCTCTCAGAATTCGACCTAGATCTCTCAGAATTCGACAGCATCTGTCTCAGCAGGCCAGAATTCGACTGGATCTACCAGAATTCGACAGCATCTTCCAGATTTCGACTGGATCTCCCAGAATTCGACTGTGCCTGCTTCTGCTGGCAAGATTTCGACTGTATCAAGCTTCTGCCACCAGATTTCGACTGTGCCTCAACTCTGCTATCCAGAATTCGACTGAAACAGTCAGAATTCGAATTTCCCACTTGCTGATGGATATTTTGCCCACTTGTTGATGGATATTTTTGATGGCTACCTTGGCCAACTTGATTTGCCACTTTTTCCTCTTTAGGACCATTTTGCCCCTCATATTTTCCTATAAATAGAGGCTTGATCCTCACTTGTACCTAAGCTTGAATTTTGTTAGAAAATCAATGACAAAGGCTCTCTAACGATTCATGACTTCAATTTACTCTTCATGCTTTTTATGATTCTTGTTTATTTACTTTCTTGCCCTTTAAATTCTTGCTATTTATTTTCTTGCCCTTTTACTTTCCAAGTCATTTACTTTCTTGCTCCTTTAAAATTCTTGCACCTTTATTTTCCAAGTCATTTACTATTCTTGCTATTTAATTTCTTGCACCTTTATTTTCCAAGTTATTTACTTTCTTGCACTTTTATTTTCCTTGCTCTTTAAATTTCCAAGTCAAGTAAACTACTGGCAAGTCAAGTAAATTACTGGCAAGTCAAGTAAATTACTGGCAATTTACCTTTCAAGCAATTTACTTTCTTGTCATTTACAATTCCGCTATTTATGATTTTTGCACTTTACCGCTTTCTTTTATTTCTCGCTATTTAACTTTATGTCTTCTTCTTTTATTTTCCTCCTTTCCAAAAACACTTTCTTTTCAGTTAATCAAACTTTGAAAAATTAAATTGGTATTCACTTAGGCTCTCCCTGTGGACCGATACTCTTTTATTACGCGATACGACCCGTGCACTTGCGGGGCTATCAAGTTTTTGGCGCCGTTGCCGGGGAGGCAGTGATATTAATTAAATTTTTCGAAACCGGTTAGACTGAAATTTTATTTTCTTTATTTTTACTTTTTCTTCTCTTGTCCCTCGAATGCGAAGAACCAGAAGTTTCGGTGAAACTGTTCAACAAATTCCCGAAATCGAAAGGTTCTTACATAGAAGGAGGAGAGAAATTCCCGATAACCAAATGGCGGCTAATGAAAATCGTGCTCTCAAAGAGTACGCAACACCTTCAGCAGAACCATCGGCTGCCATTGTACATCCAAATGTGGAAGCAAATAATTTTGAACTCAAATCATCTCTGCTTTCAATGGTTCAACAAAACCAATTTTCTGGTTTTCCCACGGAGGACCCAAATCTTCATATTTCAATTTTTCTGGAATACTGTGGGACTCTCAAATTAAACGGGGTACCTCAAGATGCCATAAGACTAAAGCTCTTCCCTTTTTCATTAAGGGATAGAGCTAGAGCATGGCTACATTCTTTGCCTTCGGAATCCATTACCAGCTGGGACCAGCTAAAACAAGCTTTTCTTACTAAATTCTTTCCCCCGAGTAAGACAGCTCAAATGAGAAATCAAATTACTCGATTTTCTCAAAACGACGGGGAATCTCTTTATGATGCTTGGGAACGTTTCAAAGAAATGTTAAGGCTATGCCCCCATCATGGACTAGAGAAATGGCTTGTTGTTCACACTTTTTATAATGGATTACAATATGCAACTAGAATGACTGTTGATGCAGCTGCAGGTGGAGCTTTAATGAACAAAAATTTCACTGAAGCTTATGCACTCATTGAAGATATGGCTCAAAACCATTGTCAATGGGCAAGTGAGCGAGCCATAGCAGATAAACCAGCATCATCAAAGGAGCCGGGTAAGTATGAAATATCCGCTGTTGATCATCTTGCCTCAAAAGTGGACGCACTTTTTCAAAAATTTGAAAAATTAAATGTAAGTGCCTGTTTCACAAACTTTTTCTCCTACTACTCCACCATGTGAATTATGTGGGGTTGTTGGCCATATTGGAGCTAAATGCCAGCTTGAGGCATCTAGTACTGGAAATGAGCATATAAACTATGCTCAAAAAGAAGATCCGTTTTCAAATACTTATAATTCTGGGTGGAGAAATCATCCAAATTTTTCTTATAAAAATCCTCCACCCAATCCAGCACCTAGACCACCTCCTGTCTTTCAAAATCAAAGCGTTTTTAACAACCCACAAAACAGCCCGCAAAAGTCGAACTTAGAATTTTTGATGGAAAAATTTGTGTCATCTCAAACAAAACAAAATGAAGAATTCAAAAATCATACTTGTTATTTGAATGACACACTTATCAAATTAGAATCAAAAATCGACTCTATTGCCACTCACAGTAAGATGCTTGAAAATCAAATAACTCAAGTGGCAACACAGGTGGCTTCATCCTCTAAATCTTCGGGGGTATTTCCTGAACAGCCTGAACAAAATCTAAATGGCCAAATATATGCTGTCACCCTTAGAAGCGAAAAACAATTAGAGGAACCAAGAGCAAGCCAAGAAAAAATTGTGAGTGACAAACATAATTTACCGTGTGAGCAAGAAGAGAGAGAAAAAGAGAAGGAACTAGAAAAAGAAAAAGAGAAGGAACCAGAAAAAGAAAGAGAAGAACCATACATCCCCCCACCACCATACAAACCATCTCCTTTATCTTATTTTTCACCTTCCTTTGTGAAAAAAATAACATTTGATCTGGGGGGAATTGTAAAAAAGATCCTATTGCTTACACAACTTCCATTTTACAAGCCATGGGATCTAGGAAAATGCTTTCATTCTTCATATGTCACTTGGTCTCTATGCTTCAAGCAATGGGACCCAGGAATAACTTTCTAAAAGGAAAAGGTCAAGCTAATGACCATAAAAAGAGCGCTGCGTGGGAGGCAACCCACGGCTTAATGCATTTTTCGATTTATTGAAAAATAAAATACCCCAGGGCCGAGTATCCTGAACCAGACAGCCAGGTGAGCTCTCCTAACCCCTTTTGTCTTATTTGAAAAATCATTGAGGACAATGCCTAGTCCAAGCATGGGGGGGTATTTTATTGCTTTTATTAAAGAATGTCTTTATTGCTTTGCCAAGTTTTTATCTTTTCTGTACTTTGAATTGTATCTGCTCCCTCCACCACGAAACTTTGTGAACCCCAAAGCATGTTTTAGATTAGCCAGTTCTGGACAAAAATAATTTTTCAATTTTTCATTAGCAATCATCTAGGTGGACTGGTTGGGAACAACAAAAATTATATCATGGTTCGATTTCTACTTATAAGGCTTTTTCACACACACACTACTGAGACTATTTTCAGTTATTAATACAAATAGAGAGACTGAAAAGAAACTAGTAACCTGGTTCTCTTGGTGACATTTACTAGATGCGCGGTTACTGGAGAAAAACGTCTGAGTTGGGGTATTCAAAAAAAAAAAAAAAAAAAAAAAAAAAATATTGTATATATGCAAAACCAATTCAAAAATGCAAAAGTTAGTGCATTTTAAATATCAAAATAAATGGTTAGCATATAAAATCAAAAAGAAAAGAAAAATGCTTGAATACCCAACGTATAAAGACCCTCCTTTGAGACCCGGTCTTAGTAAATGGAGGACCCAAGCTTAAGAATGTTGGGGAACCGGTTCTATGATGACATTGATATCCTCTCTAGAGTACTGATACTTTAAAGTTGTCTCTCAATTCCACAAGAAGCCCAAAATAGTAGCTCTCATACCAAAGTATTAGAATTGCCCCACAGTTCACTTAAGGTTTCAAAATGAAAATAATTTTCCTTCAGAATTGGCCTAAAGATTTACACTGTTTTTGCTTGAGGACAAGCAAAGGTTCAAGCATAGGGGAGTTTGATAAGTCTATTTTTAGAGTCTTTTTAAATAGTTATTTTATTAAGTCTTTTTAGTATTTTAATTATATTTTTGTTCTATTTTACTGCAAATATTTACTTTTTATCTTCAGGTCTTATTTTGAAGCAATTTGGGCTGCTTAAAGTCTCAGCAGGTCAGAATTCGACTGGATCTCTCAGAATTCGACCAAGATCTCTCAGAATTCGACCTAGATCTCTCAGAATTCGACAGCATCTGTCTCAGCAGGCCAGAATTCGACTGGATCTACCAGAATTCGACAGCATCTTCCAGATTTCGACTGGATCTCCCAGAATTCGACTGTGCCTGCTTCTGCTGGCAAGATTTCGACTGTATCAAGCTTCTGCCACCAGATTTCGACTGTGCCTCAACTCTGCTATCCAGAATTCGACTGAAACAGTCAGAATTCGAATTTCCCACTTGCTGATGGATATTTTGCCCACTTGTTGATGGATATTTTTGATGGCTACCTTGGCCAACTTGATTTGCCACTTTTTCCTCTTTAGGACCATTTTGCCCCTCATATTTTCCTATAAATAGAGGCTTGATCCTCACTTGTACCTAAGCTTGAATTTTGTTAGAAAATCAATGACAAAGGCTCTCTAACGATTCATGACTTCAATTTACTCTTCATGCTTTTTATGATTCTTGTTTATTTACTTTCTTGCCCTTTAAATTCTTGCTATTTATTTTCTTGCCCTTTTACTTTCCAAGTCATTTACTTTCTTGCTCCTTTAAAATTCTTGCACCTTTATTTTCCAAGTCATTTACTATTCTTGCTATTTAATTTCTTGCACCTTTATTTTCCAAGTTATTTACTTTCTTGCACTTTTATTTTCCTTGCTCTTTAAATTTCCAAGTCAAGTAAACTACTGGCAAGTCAAGTAAATTACTGGCAAGTCAAGTAAATTACTGGCAATTTACCTTTCAAGCAATTTACTTTCTTGTCATTTACAATTCCGCTATTTATGATTTTTGCACTTTACCGCTTTCTTTTATTTCTCGCTATTTAACTTTATGTCTTCTTCTTTTATTTTCCTCCTTTCCAAAAACACTTTCTTTTCAGTTAATCAAACTTTGAAAAATTAAATTGGTATTCACTTAGGCTCTCCCTGTGGACCGATACTCTTTTATTACGCGATACGACCCGTGCACTTGCGGGGCTATCATGCAACAGTGACTTCCTTCCCGTCTCTGTTGTTATCCCATGTCCCACGAAACTTGGGAGTGTACCCCTTATCCTTAGCCTCTCCCCTGTCCTTCATTCCTCCCCCCTTCACAAACAGAGTCTGGTGTTTTTCCTCTACCACAAGAGCTTGATCCATTAACTCAGTCAAGTCATCAATCTTAAATAACTTCAATTCAGCTTGAATCTCGTCCTTGAGTCTATTCCTGAAAATCCTAGTGAGCATGGTGCGTTCCTCCTTCTTCAACAGAGCAACATGTAGCTCAAACTTATATCTGTACTCCGCTACGGTTCCATCCTACTTCAATTTCAGTAATGGGCCCATCGGGTCATGACTTGCACCTGGGTTGAACCGTCGCAATACCGCCGTTTGGAATTCCGACCAAGTTCTCATCGGAGCTTGCTCTTCCCACCATTGGAACCAGTTTAGCGCGCGCTCTTCCAACGCAATCACCACCGCGTCGAGTTTCTCTGCTTCCTTCACGTCATTGACCCGAAAATACCTTTCGACTAGAATGAGCCATCCATGCGCGTCGTCTCCGTTAAAAACTGGAATCTCCAGCTTACGTCATCCTGTTCGGAGATGAGGTTCGTAATACCTGGATTTTGCACGAGGTGACGTGACGACACTGCGTTCTGGGGATTCTTTGTCGCTGTCCTCGGATGCGCGTCGTTTCTTCTTCGTGAACTCCCTGAATTCTGCGTGAAATGATTCCATACTTTCCAGGATTTTCGTCACTGTTCCTTCGAGACTAACTACACGTAACTCCACAGTATCCAAACGATTCTCCATTGTGCTTCTCGTCACCACCATCCACCGCACCAGGAAAGGTGCTTTGATACCAAATTGATAGGATTAAACACAAACTGAAGGAATTGGGTTCTGCTCAACAGTAGAATCAATTGTATTGATTATAAATGTGAATTACAAGTGAGAATCAGTGTGATTTTGCTTGTTAAAGTATGAAAACTGAAGAAAATATAGAAGAAATAACCCAGGCGCTTACAGAGGCCTAAACTCTCCCATGGCCAAGCCAATTCCAATCTAACCGTCCCTCTCACTCCCACTCTCCTATAGTATTCAGTCTCTCTCTTCTCACGCCAAAATCACCTGCCACGTCAGCAGCAAGTGCGTGCTCCACTACTCTTCATCACTTAGTTAGTTATTAGAGGAATGCTCCTCTACAACATGGTCTACCATGTTCCCTCTTTTCTTTCTTTCATAACTTTTTCCAAATCTGCCCTTCCTCAGTGTATCAGATGTTCTCACATGGAAGAAGTGGCGGCAGCTGGTGGACTATGCTATTACAAGAAGAGAAAACATTGGCTTCCTAGAGGTAAAGTGTTGTCGGCAGAAGTTGATGGTTGTCGTACAGGCACCGCAGGAAGGACCAATACAGCTTAAAATCGAAAAACTTGATGAGTGAGGGGCAATTTAAAGGGGCAAACAATCTAATTGGCTATGATTGTGAGATTGGTATGACCTCAAAGTAAATAAAATGTATGAGAGGTTGTTGTAACCAATTACTGTCATGTCAACACTTGGGAGGAAAAATGTGAGTCTTTGAGTAGTATCAAAGTAGGACGGGATAATGAGAGGGGAGACTGAGAACTTGGGAGAGACTACTGTTTACATGTTTATATTTTGTTCAGTTTCAATGATGCCTCTATTTCCACTTTTGGTGCTTTGTTCTTACTCATATTTCAATATCAGTATCAGTTTCAATATTATTTCAATATCAGTATTAGTTTCTCCGCTTCTCTATTATTTCAGTTTCTGTTTCTTCTCTTTGTTCATTTGTTGCATTTTTTGGTTAGTGAAGCCCACTAGAGAGAAGCTTGACATTGATTGGCAATGTCAAGCTTGAAAGATATTAAAGATAGGAAATTTGTAACTTGTGATTTTTGACATAAAACAAGTACGGGAGGAATGACTAGGGCCAAAAGACATCAAATGGGAACAACGGAGATGTTGGAGCTTGGAGAAAAATATCACCAAAAGTGAAAGCATTGTTGAAGGAAGACTTTGAGAGGAAAAAGGGGTTAAAGGATGATGTTGCCTTGGCTGAGCTAATAGAGGAACAAGATGAGATGAAATGGCTGATTTGCAAGAGATTATGAGTATCCGAAAAGGAAAACAACCACAAAACGAGCACTTTTTTTGGATAATGTCAAAGGTCCATTGAATGCACTTTTTTTGGGGACCCTGATCTAATTGGTTAAAGCTAGCAAGCAAACAAGCATAAAAGATTGTTTCGACAAGGAAGCTAGAACAAGAACTAACCAATATATAGAAAGATTATTGATTACAAACGAGATTCCTTTTAATGTTGTGAATTCGAAAAGCTTCCATTTGATGCTTGCAACGATTGGGAATTATAGTCCTCATCTAAAGGGTCCCACCTATCATGAGTTTAGAGTTCCTCTCCTTAAAAGTGAGTTGCAATACACAAAGGAGTTGTTGAAGGGCCACAAAGAAGAACAGACATTGTACGGAAGTTCTATTATGTCGGATGCATTGACAGACAGAAAGAATAGAACCTTGGTTATTTTTTTGGTGAATTGTCCAAAAGGGTCAATGTTTGTGAAAAGTGTTGATGATTCTGGATATATGAAGACCGGGGAAATTATTTTTGAGCTCTTGGATAGTTTTGTGGAGGAGATCGATGAGAGCAATGTGGTCCAACTTATTTAACAATGGAAGTAACTATATGATGGTCGGTAAGTAAGAATTATTATTGATGTAGTTTCTCAATTTCAATTTTAATTGTTAGTTATGTTATTATTAAGAATAAGAATTATTATTGATGTAGTTTCTCAGTTTCAAATTCTAATGGTTAGTTATGTTGTTATTAATTTTAGGTTGTTGATTTTGCTTTTAGGGAGTTTATTAGAAGCAAAGAGGAGTCATCTGTTTTAGACTCCATGCGCCGCCCATTGCATATACTTAATTTTGGAGGACTTGGGAAAAAAACTAGAGTTAAAAAGGCAATTCAAAGAGGCATAGGAATTGTTGGTTTTATCTATAACCACACATTGGTTTTGAACATGGTTAGGAAGTTCACAAGCAAGATGGAATTGGTTAGGCATGGAGTGACAAGGTTTGCTACTTCCTTTCTTACTTTGTAAAGGCGGTATCAATAGAAAAACCATCTAAGGAAAATGTTTACTTCAGAGGAATGGAATAAGACTAAAACTGCTAAAGACCGTGAGGCAAAGAGGGCAATTGGCATTGTTCTTATGCCTAGCTTTTGGAATGATGTTCTTTACACTCTTAAGGCCAGTAATGGGTTACATTTATGAAGCAATGGATAGAGCATAACACGCAATTCAAAGGTGCTCTCAAAGGAAATTAAGAGAAATACAAAGAATTATTTACAAAGACTAAAACTGCTAAAGACCGTGAGGCAAAGAGGGAAATTGACATTGTTCTTATGCCTAGCTTTTGGAATGATGTTCTTTACACTCTTAAGGCCAGTAATGGGTTACATTTATGAAGCAAAGGATAGAGCATAACACGCAATTCAAAGGTGCTCTCAATGGAAATTAAGAGAAATACAAAGAATTATTTACAATCATTGATGGTAGATGGGATAGTCAACTCCACCATCCATTGCATGCAGCATCACATTTTCTAAACCCAAAATTCTTCTACAAGAATCCAAGAATGGAAAATGATGTTGAAGTCATGGGTGGGTTTTATTAGTGCATTGAGAAGCTTAGTGGAAATTTAGAAATGGAAGAGAAGATTTCTAATAAGTTGGCTAACTATAAGAGGGCAAAAGGAATGTTTGGTTTGAACATTACAAAAAAGTAAAGGACTACACTATCTCCTGGTAAGTGGCTAAGTGCATTTTCTTCAAAATATAGAGCTTTCGTTATTCATAGTGATTGCAAAAGAGAATTTGGCATTTTGTTTTATCACAATATAGATTCATTCGAAGAAGAGAAGTAGGCTTGATCATCAAAGGTTGCAAGACTTGGTTTATTTTAAATATAACCAAGCTCTTAAGCTACAATTTGACAGTCGTGATGTGATTGATTTGATCCTTCTAAATGATATAGATGAAAGTAATGAATGGTTACTAATGAGAAGAGAGATTTGGTTTTTGATGACTGCAACTTGACTTGGATGTGGCCAATCTAGCTGGTGTAGGTGGAAAACAAAAATTGTTGCATCTGCTTCAAGCTCCAAGGGAAAATACATATTGGTGGAAGAAGATGATGAAGAAAAAATTAACGAAGTAGATGAGGAATAAAATTTGAGTTTTTTAGTTTTAGTCTTTCAAAAGTTTCGCCCAAGCAGTAACTCATGCTTTGTAGTTTTATGTTATGATCGAATAAACAAGATGAGGGAAAGAAAAAGGAGAGTCAATTATTTGGAGTTGGTTATGGCAGGAAGAGACCAAGTTTTCTAATTCGTTATTAGATAGAGACTAACAAATTCCTGGGAAGTTCTCGTAATTTCTATTATTTCTTTATTTTCTGTAATTTTTTCCCTCTTTTGGAAACCATTTCCAATAGCATATTATCAATATAACATTTATTGTAATTATTGCAATCTTACTATAAAAACAACATAATATGATCCGATTTACACATATCATAAATTCAACAAAACCTTGTGTACTAGCATAAATATGCTACTCAGCTAGTTTTTTTATCAGCTCAAACAAAATGACAAAATAAACACCACACGTTCATACTCGAGGTATTTCAACTATGATTTGATGATTTTAGAATGACGGAGAAAATGACATTGAATAAAATCCTTGATCAAAAGTATACCTGGGGATTGACATCACTAATTTGTGTAAGGATGTTGGGCCTAGCTGAAGGGGATGGTGAGGACACCTTTTGTGTTTCACAAAGAATTTGTTGAACATCATTAGATGTCGAGGAGGCCCTATGATTCAAGGAATGATTTTTGCTTCTTAATCCAGATTGCAGATGATACATAGCAAAAACTGGGTCCACGACCTGCTTAGAGCCAAAGTAAAATGTATAAATAAATATCTCAAGACAAGAACATATAATGTGGGTAAGGGTGGGAATGTGTTGGGTACTGAGGGTAAAATAAAAGAGATCTCAACACACCCTGTCACTCAGGATAAGAAATTTGGAGATTGGACAAATACAAATGGAATAATGCATAACAAAATTAGCTTGTGAGGGGGAGAATTGTCCAAGCCTTGTAAGCACCGGGTAATATCTCTAGTCATGTGAAACTTTCAACACACTCTTTTAGGCTCAAGATTTGAGATTTGAATCATGGTCAAATGTGGATGGAATAACAAGGCTCTTGATGTAATAATTATAAGTCTCATGAAAAGAATCATTTTAACAAATGATTGACTAGGAAATAGACAGCAAAAACAAGACTAATAGAAATATTATGAGTCATGTTCAAAACGCATAATACCTCATCAACTTCTGATGAAAGAGAGAATGCACTTTGTCTGAGCAGTAATTTTAATCTATCATTTTGAAAGTCTGATAGCCCAACACCATTAGTATACAATGGACTCGAAAAAATATCACTGCAATTTGCTAATTCCTTTCTACCCTCATATTTATTTTTTGGTAGCCCATATGTGTGGGTAGCATCAGGCAAGATATTCTCATCTTGTGACAATAGACTTACTACTTCATTTGAAAAATATCCAAAGTAATCAGGCCCTACACTCTCGTGTTTATCAGAAGCAACTAATCTCTTTGGCGCATTGGACATGGCAAATGTTGAAGTCCACCAAATGATAACTGCAATAAAGACAACAAAATATAGGTGTGATCAATAGAAGCATTAATAATCACATGCAGGGATCGCAATGGTGTGGGGCACGACGAGCAAATTGGCTAGAGTAGTGGTTCCCTCATATTCATACGAGTTAATAACCATGGATAGTTATGTGGACAAAAAGCATTTGTAGATGTCTATGGGTATTCAATAATTTATTTATAGTTTATCATTAAAATAGTTGAACAACAAAATTTTCAATGGAGAGATTTGAAGGATTATTGCAAAATAAAGTCATGAACATTTGATGACTATATATCTAGAATTTAGTTAGAAAAATGACAAGATGAGTACACAACATCAAATATTCAATGAGCACAAATACATTTCGATAACAAAACGCAACGAAACATTCTAACTCTATATTTAAAGGTTAAATGCAAAACAAAGTGATATGTATGACAAAATTTTGTGACAATAAATCTAGGATTTTGTTATAAGAATAGAAAAAGATGAATACACATCTTCATGTAGTAGATGTTTACTTATGCAATTTGTTAACAAAACGAAATCAAACATCTAAAAATGGTAGACAGGTGAAACGATTTAAAAGATTAAAGACCAATCTCAAAAAAAAATTAAACTTTAATTAAAAAAATGCTAACAACACTTTTTTTAAACAATCTCTCCAACACAACACATATTGGTTAATGAGACTACAAATTTGAAAATGTAACCCATTAATTAATAATTAATGAGACCAATGTGATTTTTAACCGATAATAGAGTGAGTATTGAAAAATGTATTTAAAAGAGAGTTTTTGCAGCATTTCTCTGACAATAAATTTACCTTTTGAAATAAGAGTAAAGATCCAAAGTGTTTTTCAAGGTTTCGACATGTAGAATTTGAAAACAACTTCCATTGTTGCAATTGGAAGTCGTGATAGGACAAATAATATTGTGAGTATGCCTTGAATAACTTATTTTAATATATATTTGAGATTTGTAAGGAATGACAAAATATTTTTTTATTGGTTCTCAAGGAAAGGACAAAAAATTTTATACAAAATATGTTTGACCAAAACAATATCAAATTTTGAATTGTTCAATATCATTCAATGTAGATCTGTAGTTTGTGGTGATGCAACACAAAATCTTTTGATGCTTCTTTAAAAAATTAAAATAAAAAGAATTATTGATGCATGAAAGATAAACGAAACAGTAAGAACCTTGATCCAGAAAAGAATGCGAGTCTTGTAATTAGAAATAGCCGCAAGTAAGATGAAAATGATAGGAATTTTCGTTTTGGGCAGATCATTGATCTGCGTGTCTAGTTCGCCTCGGTATGTGCATCAGAGAAATTTTCGGTTTGGCCGGATCTTCTGTTTAATGGCGAGAACTGTCGTTAATGGCGAGAACTAAGAAGAAAACTAAGAAGAGATAAGAAAGAGAGATGAGGGAGCATGAACCTGATGAAGAAGCATTTCTGTTGCGGCTGGAGTTTGTGTAGAAGATATAAGGACACATGTTTTTAGGGTTTCGGATAATAGGACTTTTTTACAGTGATGGGCCTTTTTTTTTCGCCTATAATGGGCCTTTTTTTTGTAACTGAAAAGTTTTTCTCTTTCTGATACAGAAAAAAATTTGTAACATATAAAATGAGTTTTTCAATTTACTTTCTTTCGAATAAAAAAACTCTTTTTTTGAATATTGTAGTTGTTTCAATTTTCAACTTTAATTGAAATTTAGTAAAAAATAAACTTATTGAGTATCGTGTCTTAATTTAGGGTATGTTTGAGTAGGCTTTTAAGAATTGTCGTGTAATTTTCTCTTACTTTCTCTTATATTATCAAATTTTAAGTTTTTAATGTAGTTTAAGTTGAGACCCATTTGGTTAATTTCACGCCTAAATATGGTTTTCTAATGTAGCTTCTTGATGATGATGATGATGATGATCATGATGAGGAGGAGGAGAGAGATGAGTTGTCATTACCTTACTTTAACAACCTTCTAGAGTAGAAAGAGAAAAAAAAAATGGCCAAAAAGAAGTGAACCAGTGAACTAGATATGAATATCACGAGAGAAAGAGAGTGAAATTGTGTCGATACAGATGTTTTGATGCGAAGGAAACAGGCGACACTTAAGTTCTGGAAGGATATTCACTTGAAAGAAAATTTGTTGTACTAGAAATCTAGAGCTAGGTGGAGCAAAGAAGGAGATTCTAACTCGAAATACTTTCCCTCTCTTTTGAAATTTAGAAGAAGGAAGAACAACCTGACTTTATCAGATGCGAATGGGGGCTGTTAGATGAGGTGGAGGAGGTGAAGTCCTTTATTAAATATCGTTTTGTGGAGTGCTTTGATGAGCCTTTTCAAGACCATCCAACTCTTGGTGGGTTGAATTTTTCGCAAATTACTCAGTTTGACAATGATCTGTTGAAGGCGCCTTTCACAGAAGAGGAAATAAAGGGGGGAAGTGTGGAATTGTGATGGTGATAAGAGCCTGGGACTGGATGGATTCAATTTGCGTTTTTTCTAGGATTGCTGGGAGATTGTGAAAGGTGATATTGTAGCTTTTTTCAATGAATTTTATTGCAAGGCTTCTTTACCTAAAGCGCTTTCGGTATCTTTTATTGCCCTTATTCTTAAGAATGATCATCCTCAAAGTTTAGGGGATATAGACCTATTTGCTTGATCAGTAGCATCTACAAAATTCTGGCAAAGGTGTTAGCTAATAGGCTAAAGAAAGTTCTCCCAAAGGTAATTTCAAATTGTCAATCAACTTTTTTTGGGACGAAGAAATATTTTAGATGGGGGTGTTGGTGGTGAATGAAATTGTTGATCTAGCTAAGAGAACAAAGAAAGAGTGTTTGCTTTTTAAAGTGGATTTTGAGAAGGCGTATGACTCTATATCATGAAACTTCTTGGTATATATGATGGGGAGAATGGGGCTTTAGTGTGGAGTGGATTCAGTGGATGAAGGCTCGTGTTTGTTCTAGCTCCTCGTCGGTGTTGGTCAACAGTAGTCCTACGAAGGATTTTAATGTTAAAAGATGACTTCGTCAGGGGGATCCTCTTTCTCCTTTTTTGTTTTTGATAGTTGTTGAAGGTTTGTCGGTAATAATGTCAAAGGCGGTTGTGATGGGTCATTTACGGATGTTAAGGTAAATGACAATCTTCATTTATCTATTTTGCAATTTGCTGACGATACTATCCTGATGGGGAATCCTTGTTGGGATAATCTTTGGAGTATCAAAACTATTTTAAGAAGCTTTGAACTTGTTTCGGGTTTGAAATTTAATTTCCACAAGAGCAAACTTATAGGCTTGAATGTGTCGGAAGAGTTTCTGGATTCCGCTTCAACGTTTCTTCATTGTCGCACGGAGGGTCTTCTGTTTAAGGTTTTGAGAATTCCCGTGGGGGCTAATCCTAGGCGGAGCTCAACTTGGATACCCGTGTTAGAGAAGCTTCGTAACAAATTGGCTTTGTGGAAGGGGCGTAATCTATCCATCAGAATTCGGGTAACTCTTATAAATTCGGTCTTAAATAGCATTCCACTTTTTTTTCTCGCTTTACAAGGCATCAAAGACGATGATTAATGCTATGATTAAGATTCAAAGGAATTTTCTATGGGGCATAAATGATGAGGCGCGGGGTATATATTGGGTGGCTTGGGACAAGGTGTGTAGATCCAAGGTAGAAGGAGGGCTTGGTATTAAAAATATTGAATTGTTCAATATTTCTCTTTTAACTAAGTGGAAGTGGCGTATTTTGTCCGACGATGGTGCTTTTTGGAGGGGTATTCTTTCATATAGATACAGGGACTTATCATCTTGTTTTTCCAATGGTTCTCATGCTTCGATAGGAAGATTAGATTCTTTGTGGTGGTGAGACCTTAAGTGTGTGGGTAATGATCATATTGAGGCGAGGTGGTTTGAGAGATGTGTTAGAAGGGGATTGGGGGATGGTTGTGGAGTTGATTTTTGGCATCATCATTGAATAGGGCCAAGGCCCTTGAAATTTGAGTTTGCTGATTTTTTTGAAGGTTGTTCTTTCCAGAATGCGAAGTTGGCGGACTTGGGATTGTGGCACAATAATCTTTGGGTGTGGAAGGCTCCTTTGAACGGCGCACATGATCTTCAAGGAAATGAGGAGATCGGAATTTTCGTGACTTTTTAGTTCTAGAGAAGATGTATTTGTTTCGGTTGCATGTTGTTTAAAATCTTTTCGTTATTTTGTGCACTAGTGTGTGACAGGTTGTCCACTTTAGAAGTTTGTTTTTTTTGTACTTTTCTTTTGACTTAGTTTGGAACACTTTGGTTTGTACTTGTGTTGCTGCTATATGTACTTGTAGTCGGCTTTTAGCCTTTTCTCTATTATAATATGTAGTGTCTTTCTTTAACCATTGTGAATTGTGCATGCTTTAACTCATACTTGTTCCACTTTTGTCTCTTGGGATTTAACTATAGTTAATAGTGTTGTTTTGTTGTGAATAATAATATTACATGAGTCTATTTGGATGTGTTTATATATATATATATATATATATATATGTTATGTTTATAATGTGAATATACACATTTATATCGTACTTTATCCATAGGTGGTGTCTCAGTTGACGGATATTGTATAATAAAATATTGAGATGAGTAAATCGGGTCATTAAAAAACTACATGAATGATTGTGATTAATAATTGGATAGATTTCACGTCTAATATTAGTTTCAATATGAAAAGTTCATCAGGAGTTGTAAGTGATTGAACTATTATATATGATGATACACATGTGACCATAATGTTTGGTCACATCGCACGCTTAAGTATTAGGACTACTTTTTTTCTTAGATGAATGATGGAAGGTTGTGGCATCACGTTGCAGGCTTAAGTGTGATAACTTATTTGCTCGCTTAAGTACGAGAACTTCTTGTTTGGTTGGATGAAAGATGGAAGGCAGTGGCATCACGTTGCAGGCTTAAGTGTGATAACTTATTTGCTGGCTTAAGTATGGAGACTTCTTGTTTGGTTGGATGAATGATCACTACAAAAAAACTAGTGATTAGCGACGGAATTTAGCGACGGATCTAAATTCCGTCGCAAATAAAAACATTAGCGACGGAATTTTACATCATTAGCGACGGACCGGGTTTCACAAAGTTAGCGACGGAATTATGCTTATTTAGCGACGGATTGGACAAGGCGCGAAGAAACGAAAAATTTGAATTTTATTAGCGACGGAAATCCGTCGCTAATAATCCGTCGCTAATCATATTAAATAGCGCAACTGACCGTTTCAGTTTTAATTGACGCGTGTCACAATTTTCAAAGTTTAGCGACGGAAATCCGTCGCTAATAATCCGTCGCTAAGCTTTGAAAATTGTGCCACTGTCCGTTACATTTTAGTTTGACACGTGGGCCAAAGTTAGCGACGGAAATCCGTCGCTAATTCCGTCGCTAAGTGTTAAAAAAATTTTAAAGCCGGATCCCTCCCCCTTTTCTCTCTTTCTTTCCTCTTCTCCACTGTTTCTGTCTTCCTCTTCCCCTCCGTCCACCGAATCGCCTCCCTCTTCCTCTCCGTCCACCGGCCACGCCACCACCACCGTCCACGCCGCACCGCTCCCTTTTCTCTCCATTCTTTCTCTCAGACTCACCCTCTCCGAACCGTCCACCGTCCACGCCATCGCCACCGTCCACGCCACCGCCACCGCACCACCACCGTTCACGCCACCGCACCACCACCATCCACGTTACCAAGGTTTGTTTCTTTTCTGTCTCCACGAATTTTCTCCCTATTTTTCTCTAATTTTGTTTGTGCCTCTCTATTTCGCAAGTCACCGGACAACCACGTCACCGGACAACCACCGCACCGGACAGCAGCCACCACCACCGCACCGGACAGCAGCCACCACAGTCACAGTCACGGTCACGGTTAGTTTTTTTTGTTTTTTATTTTCGAATTGATTTTTTGTTCCGTTGTTATAGGATAAAATTTTATTGTTAGAAATATTAAGATTAGTATTGTAGAATAAGATTGTTGTTGTTGTTAATTAGAAAGTTGTAATTGAATGAAGTAATTGGAATTGAATTGAAATTGAAAAATGTAATTGAATAGTGTATGTGTTTAAGATAGTGTAATTGTAAGTGTATGAAATGTGTATGTTGTTGGAGATAGTGTATGTTAATTTTGAAATGTGTATGTTGTTAATTGAAAAATGTGTAATGGTAATGTGTATGTCGTTTGAGATGTTAAATTGTTGTTTTGATGTTTGATGAACCCTAGGTTAGATGACTATTTGATGTTGTTATTGTGTGTTGTTGATGGAAAAGGGTGAGGTTTTATTGGTTTTATATTGGGAATGTTATGAGAATGTAAAACATTTTTTTAAATGCGTGTAGATGAATTGGAGTCAATTGAATCGTGGTTGGGTGTATGATCGGTTATATCCGGGAAGAGCGTTTTTAAAGGAAACTTTTGTAAATGGGGTTGAAGAATTTATTAGGGTAGCATGGCAACATGATTTAACTAAAGAGGAAGGGGGGATTAGATGTCCATGCCTTAAATGCAAGGGTGTACCTATTAGTACTGATGATGAAGTCAGGGAGCACTTGTATCGTCTTGGGTTTATGCCTAATTATTGGATTTGGGTGGATCATGGAGAAGTACTTCCGAATTTTCACGTAGGGGCTTCAAGCAATTCTGGTGGTGTTGTTCCATCTAATGAACAATTTGAGTCGATGGAAAACATGATTTGTGATGGTCTCAGGGTGAATGTGCCATTTGATGAACCTCAGTATGACGATCATGATGAACTTCCAAATGAAGAAGCACAGAGATTCTATAATTTGTTAAGGGAGTCAAACAAACCGTTGTTTGAAGGGTCGCCAGAGTCAAAATTATCTATTTCTGTGAAGCTTTTAGCTCTCAAGTCCATGAGTAATATTTCTGAGTTGGGTTTAGATTATGTGACTAAAATGATGATCGATGCGACACCTAATAAGGATAATTTGCCAAAAAATTATTATGAAGCAAAGATGTTAGTTTCGAAACTGGGATTGGAATGTAAGAAGATTGATTGTTGTGTGGATGGGCACATGTTGTTTTACAATAACGAATTTGGTAAAAACGATGGTGCACTACTGGAATGCAAATTCTGTGGAAAGCCGAGGTATCACGTTCGTAAAGGGGGAAAACGTAATTATAAACCCATCCCTGTAAAGTCGATGTTCTATTTGTCTATAATTCCAAGGTTGCAAAGAATGTTTGCATCGGCTGAAATTGCGAAGAAAATGACGTGGCATTATGAGAATAGGCGTACCTCAGACATTTTACGCCACCCATCTGACGGTGAAGCGTGGAAACACTTTGATCAAGTGCATTCAGATTTTGCCTCAGACCCACGAAATGTTCGACTTGGCTTGTGCTCTGATGGATTTACTCCATATATCCAAGCATCAGCGTCGCCCTATTCCTGTTGGCCAGTCATTGTTACCCCTTACAATCTTCCTCCTGAGATGTGCATGACTAAACCTTATATGTTTTTGACTTGTATGATACCTGGTCCAACCAATCCAAAAGCTAACATTGATATCTTTTTGGAACCCCTAATTGATGATCTCAAGAGATTGTGGGGTGGTGTTTTGACATATGATGCAGCACAAAAAAATAATTTTATGATGAGAGCGTCATTGATGTGGACAATAAATGACTTCCCTGCTTATGGTATGTTGTCTGGTTGGGGGACTCACGGTAGATTGGCATGTCCCCACTGCATGGAACACACAAAAGCGTTTACGTTGAAATACGGGGGGAAGAGTTCTTGGTTTGATTCGCATCGTAGATTCTTACCGTCGGGTCATGAATTTAGAAAGAACAAGAAGGCCTTCAAGGATGGGGTAGTCGAAAGAGATAGACCACCGCCTTTGTTGACATCAGGTGAAATCTGGATGAGAGTTATCGATTTGCCACAAGCCACAGAGGTAGGTGAGCTCTCCCGATTGAACGGTTATGGACGACTGCATAACTGGACAAAAAGAAGCATATTTTGGAATCTCCCATATTGGAAAGATAATCAATTGAGACACAATCTTGATGTTATGCACATCGAGAAGAATTTCTTTGACAACATATTTTACACTGTGATGAATGTGAAAGATAGAACCAAAGACAATAATAAAGCTAGAATGGATTCTGCTCTTTACTGTAGCAAACATCGATCCAATTTGAATTTGGTGCAAATGACTAATGGCAAGATGTTAAAACCTAAAGCTAATTATTGTCTAACACCCGAAGAAGCAATTGATGTTTGTCGATGGTTGAAGGGATTGAGGATGCCAGATGGTTATTCTTCTAACCTTGCAAGATGTGCGGATGTGAACACTGGGAAGATGTATGGGATGAAAAGTCATGATTGCCATGTATTCATGGAGTGTTTGCTTCCCATTGCTTTTGGTTCATTACCAAAGAGTGTTTTGGAACCACTTACTGAAGTGAGTCAATTTTTTAAGAATATGTGCTCTTCAACAATGAGAAATGATGATCTTATTAAGATGGAGCAGAATATTCCTTTCATTATCTGTAAGTTGGAGAGAATACTTCCTCCTGGTTTCTTTGATTCCATGGAGCATCTCCCGGTTCACCTTCCATATGAAGCAAGACTTGGTGGGCCAGTTCACTATAGGTGGATGTATCCATTTGAGAGGTAATTGTCTATTTTCGCATTTTATTTACAGTGGCCTTTAGTATGACTATTTGTTTAATCAAGCGTTCTTCTTTCATATATAGATTAATGGGTGATTATAAACGATCTGTGAAGAATAAAGCTAGAGTTGAAGGATCGATCTGCGCAGCATACTTACACCGTGAAACAATTTATTTTTGTTCTCATTATTTCAACAACTTTATGTTGTCAAGAAATAATAGAAACGAAATGGAGGTTGAAGAAGAAAGACACGCACTCACTTTATCTGTGTTTACCAAACCTGGTCGCCCCTCGGGAAAGAAGTCGACCAACTGGTTATCGGATAAAGAGTATGAATCAGCACATGTTCATGTCTTGATCAATTGCACCGAAGTTAAACCATATCTTGAGTAAGTATGCTTCAATTCAATTTTTAATCTGTATACACCATTAAAGTATGAAGCTAAATCATGTTTTGATCAATTCAATTCAGTGCATTCTTACGAAGTGAGGGAATATGCGCTGAAGAATCTTCTGTTCGTATACATGAAAGTTTTCCATCATGGTTTACTGCTAGAGTAAGTAAATAAAATTAATGTTTTAATGTCAAACGTTTAAAGTAGATTATATTATGAGACATGACATATTTTTTTCATATATGATTACTTAGGTTTATGAAGCCGAACCAACTCCCTTAATCCGACACTTGAGGAACTTAGCCGATGGTCCTTTTCGTGAGGTGACTGAGTGGCACACGTACCTCGTTAACAGTTACAAATTTGACACACAATCATGGAGTGAGGGAAAACAAACAATTAATAGTGGTGTATATGTTAAAGGGGAAACAGAAGGAGGTCAAGGTGACTACTATGGTGTGATCCAACAAATATATGAACTTGAATACCCATATTTGGACTATCAAAAGAGAATAGTTTTATTTTATTGTAGTTGGTTTGATCCATCGGTTAGAGGAACGAAATTGAATCCAAAATGCAATACCGTGGACATTCGAATGGATAGAAGGTATAAACTTTATGACCCGTTTATCATGCCAGAAAATGTGAGACAGGTGTATTATGTTTCATATCCATCAACTAAGAGGGGCTGGTGTGTTGCAATTAAGACAAAACCACGGGGTCGCATTGAGGCAACTGATGCGGAGGATGAGGTTCCTTATCAAGTGGATGAAATGTCGGGAGTTAATGAGGTACTTGAAGTTGAACCAATTAATACCTTACGTGATGATCGACTCTCCGTTGAAGAAGTTGAACCATGTGAACCAGTACCAGAAGTGACTGAAGAGGAAGAAGAGACTAGAGATGAAGAGGAGGAAGAATATACTGAAGATGAAGAAGACGAAGAATATGAATATTTAGAGTAGTCTTATTAGTATTAATGTTGTTATCATTATTAGATTATGTTGTTAACATTATTACATTAATGTTCTAATTATCGTCGTTATATTAGTATTAATGTTGTTATCATTATTAGATTATGTTGTTATCATTATTACATTAATGTTGAAATTATCGTGATTATATTATTGTTCTTGTTATCATTATTATTAGAGTCTTGTTATTGTTCATAGATATGCATCCAGGAGAAAGTTCAGACCCATCGAGACAAGGGAAGAGGCATCATCGTCGTAGACAACGTGAGGTGACATTAGTTAATATTGGGAATAACTCATTTATTGCGACGCCTCAGACCACCTCTCCAATTGCCCCACCGGTGGTTCAGCCTACGTCTCCACCAGTTGGGTATATGCCTACACCAGGGGGGTATATGCCTACACCAGGGTTGCATACACCAGGGTATACGCCTATACCACCTGGGTATATGCGTATACCACCTGGGTATATGCCTACACCAGGGTTATCGATGCCTACACCAGCTGAGCCCCATGGTGATGCGTATACTGATGAGCCCCATGTTGGTGTTACTGATTCAGATTCATCGACTGATGAAGAGGATGTGCAGGTAGTTGTCGGCAATGATGGTATCAAACGCAAAGTCATCTATCCCTATGGTAACGCGTAAGTATTGTTTGAATTTTTTAGTTTAAATTAATTATGCAATGACTTATATATATGTTTGATATATATGTTTTGTTATGCAGGTTGCTTCCTGCGAAGGCCGCTTCATCGCATATCACATATGTCATTCAGAAAATGTATTTTAAAACTTATCATGAAAAGTGGACAAAAGTCAATGATGAGGAAAGGGGAAAACTTTTGGATTTGTTTAAGGTAATTGTTAGTTAATTATGTCATTACATATATTGTTAATTTTAATTTTTTTATGTTATATATAATAATACATATTTTTGTTTTGCTTAATACAGTCTAAGTTGACGTGGCTGCCGGAACATGATGTAGCTGTGCAGAAGCTTTTTTTCAAAAGAATGGGCAAGCAATTGTCGGATTTGCTTTACAAACTGCGTTGTAAAGATAAGCAGCCAAAATACATCCCTGACCGTGTTTGGAATGCCTACAAGGAACTTTGGGCTACTGAGAGCTACAAAGAAAAAGCTGAAAAGGCCAAGCAGAATAGAAATTCTGAAAAGGGTGGCTCGCTTCACTGTTGCGGCTCCGTCAACCAGGCTCAGCATGCTGTCAGATTGGTAAATTATTTTAAGTATGTGTTATTTTAGTTTATTTAGGGTGATTAGCAATAATTAAAAATGTGTTTCATTATTACAGAGTAAGAAGGCTGGACGCGATATCACTATTCCTGAGCTTCACAGGGCAACACATTTGAGGAAGGGTACTACGGAGTATGTTGATGAGCGCTCTAGGAAAACTCAGGTATATACAACTTGTTTTGTATTAAATAATTTTGTTTTCTTAAAATGGAACGCTAATTATGCTATGTTATCTGGTTATGGAAAACAGGAGGATGTTAGTGAGACGATGATTGAGCCGACTCAGGGGACCTGGAACCCTGGCTCACTTGGTCCACTTCCCCCTGAGATCATAGCTCTGGCGAACCGCAATTGGAAGATGGCGGTAGGCGGGCCGAATAAGGGTCGCCTGTATGGTTCGGGGCCCTTGGCGCCGTTATTGGACTCTGGGGTTGATCACTTCGACACTAGTGGGCCTTCTGGCAGTGGACCTCCTCCTCCTCCTCCTGCTACAGCTGACGAGACAGCGCAACTTAGGCAGCAGGTGCAGGCTCAGGCACAGGTCATTCAGGATCAGGAGCAGCGGCTGCAGACTCATGAACAGGTGCAGACAACCTTGCAGGAAGACTTCTTGAATTTTACCCGTGCGCAGGCGAAGATATTGAAGTATTATAACCGCAAACATCCAAATGGGTCTGAGTCTGAGGGGTCTGATGGTCCCTATTAGGACTTTGTTATTTGTGAGAGATGCGGGACTTTGTTTATTTTGATTCGGATTTGTTTGAACTTGTTTATTTTGATTCGGATTTTGTTTGTATTTGGGATTGTATTGTTTGATTTCGACTTTATTGTTAATTCAGATTTTCGCATTTATCTTAATTATAGTGTTTATAATAGACAGGGTTTTGCGCAATAGACAGGTTGTTCGCATTTCGATTTTAAAAAGCAGGTTTTCCAAATATTAAAAGCCAGGTTTTCCAAAAAAAATTTAAAAAAATCCAGGGGTCATTAGCGACGGAATTAGTGGCGGAATTCCGTCGCTAATATTGCTAACCAGACACACCCACGTGGCATCAATTAGCGACGGTATTAGAGACGGAAATCCGTCGCTAATGGGCTCATTCCTAGGGTAACACGTGGCAATAGTTAGCGACGGAATTAGTGACGGAAATCCGTCGCTAATATTGCTCATTCATAGGCTAACACGTGGCAGTAATTAGCGACGGAATTAGCGACGGATTAATCCGTCTCTAAGTAGCGACGGATCCAAATCCGTCGCTAATAATTAGCGACAAGCTTATTAGCGACGGAATGTATCCGTCGCTAGTTCCGTCGCTAATTACTGTTAGCGAGGGAAAAAGTGGTATTAGCGACGGAAAAATCCGTCGCTAATACGCTGTTTTTTTGTAGTGGATGAAAGGCAGTGGCGTCCCATTTGAAATCAATTACCAAAGATCTAAATCTGGGGTCTGGTAACATCCTACTATTTAAGTACTTTGTTGATTCGTCATTTGAATTAAATAGAGATATTGTGCAATTAAGGAACTAAAACTACGTTTAAATTCTTACCATCAATACACTCTTTATCCATCTAGTTGAATTTATAACTGACAACTTCCAAAAATAAAAACTATTCTAAATTAGATTTACCATATAGTTAAAATCATATATATTATTAAGTATACGTTGTTTTGTTGTTCATAAAAAACATATGTCCACTAATATTCAAGTCATCATTATGGTCATAACAAAAAAAAAGTAAATAAATTTACTTAAATAAAAAACACTAACTTGAAAAACTATTAGTGTATCATAATCTAGAAATATCAATAAATAAATTGCATCAACGTTATAAAAATGGATACATTACTTCTTAAATACTAAACATATGGTTACATGAAATAAACATCAAACATCAAATGAATTTTTTTTCATGATAAATCAAAACATATCAAATAAAACAATGGCTGCATGTCGACCCATTAGTGGAAATCTAAGTTTATTGAAGCTGTTAACAGTAAGCTGATTTGCTTCGAGAAAGGAAGTACATCCTCTTGTTAACCAACAAAGATTCTGATTATATCTATCGACGAACGCGTACATGCGCCAAGTTCTTCCAGATGTATCGACTAAAATACCATCATGTGAAACACAGTTTGATGTGGCAGCCGTTTCAAATACTTGAAATGGAATGACCTACATATTTCCAAAAAAAAAAGTTAGTTAAAAAGCTCAATCACACACATATTTTCATAAGTAGTTGTTGGTTGAGGTTCATTGTCTATACTGAGTAAACGTGGGGGAGTTGGATACTCAACTGGTGCACCGAATCTTTCTTTAATTTTAATCTGAAATCTAGCACCTCCTACGTAAACTAATCTTACAACTCCTCCTTGTCTTAAACGATAAAATTGTCCCAATTGAATCCATCCAAACGTTATGTAAACATGTTGTAGCCTTTTCCTCAAAATGATTTTAAATTTGTTACCCATGGGATCACAAAATATTACATTAAGTGGAACTTCATGATAATGTTGTAGAGTGATAACTGTAGGAATCTCAACAATTGACTGGATAAAAAGAAGTAAACTATGAATACCAAAATTGTAACTTGGTTAAAAGACTCAAAAAATTATTATAATTATACCTTTTCAGAATAATATTCCAAATAAAAACATTTATATTTGATGATGAAAATAGAAAGTCCATCTTGTCGATCATACTGCTCTATCAAACTCATCTAAAGAAACCAAAGATTAAAATAATCATGACTAAATGTATAAGAAGTAAATTTAAAATGTCATAAAGAAAATCACAATAATATGAAAATTTATTAAAATATTAAAGATTAGTAGGAATATGAGACCATTACCTTCTTGAGTTTTCTAGCTTTTTTGATACTTGTAACTGGAGCCGTAATCAATAATAGATGGGTATGCATATCTTTCCATTGTGGCTTATATGTAGTACACATATTGAGTGCAACTATAAGGAGTAGTTGAGAAAATAATTTGTTTTTGAAATGTGTGCCACAATTATGTCAAACTATAAATAATAAATATGTGCCCTAACATCTAAATAAATATTACTTTTATATTTGATTGAAATCTGAGGTAGATAATCATTGGCTCAAAAAGAGGTGACGCTATAGTATTTATCTTATCTTCAAATATTGAAGGGTATGCCCAATATGACATGAACAACGACACACTATGCATGCAACCCAATATCATAACCAGATGACAACACACAATAAACATAACACACACCACACATGACGCATCGCTAAAATAATAGACTTCCAACACAACAACATGACGATAAAAGCAATAACTGACGGAGGCCAAAATATCAATAGAACACACACATTTGTAATGATCATTAGAGGTAAAATAAAATGCAACCAAAACTCAAAAGTAGCATCAACATTATACTGCTGATATACATAAAGATAAAAATATATAGAGCTTTCTCAAAAAATTTAAATAACTTAGAAATTAATGTCACTTTTAAAAAGTTTTTTGTTTCTAATTCAAAAATACAGTACAAAAATATTCAAAAGAAGCTTGCGTAACAATTATTGATAAATAATTATGAAACAGAAAATACATACATTGTGGTCATTAATACATATAAAACAACCATATTGTCTCTAGCATCAAATACATAGTCCACCAAACTAAAATACTTAAATATTCAGAATTAGTTGCATAAAGAAAAGTTAACGATATTAATCAAAAGCCAGTTCAACAACACCAATGACTTGATATACATAACTGATTTAAACATATTATATTACTATTATCGGATTCTCAGGAGTTCCGTCAGTTCCATTCTAACTAGCTTTCATGGAAATTGCATTTCAATGGAAAGTGGCTGATTTCTCATAGGACGCCGACGATCAGAAATATCATCCAAATGAACACGAATCTTGAAGCGACCTCGAGAGACATAAGCCATATCAAAAAGTGTAGGACCATCAAGCAAGAAAAGGTTCATTATCTCATAAGTGTTAACCTTCAAGAAAGCCGTACCACCACGATTCACATACAAAATGCCCTTAAAAACTGAACCACTAACAGTTTCCAACATAACTCTAGAAGGAATTTTTTCCTTATATGACGTATAAAACATTTTTTGGAATCTGGATCCTCTTCTGTTAAAACAAAATAAGAATATAAAGGTTAATCTTGAAAGATTGTAACAATTTCAAAACGAAACGATAAATAGAACAAATTCTTACTTACACTATGGTAGCAAACAACCAACTGAAAGTGTTTTGGTTCCATCTAAACAATGAACCTGAAATAGAAGACATAAGACCAGGGAAAACATGCATATACCCAGAAACATATATAAATAGTGCAAACAAATAAGAGGCAAAAAATAAACAGAAGAGGACACCACTATGTACCACTTCAAAAATATAATGACACAAGCTTCAACGAAGGAAAAAGCATGTAGCTAAATTAATCATGATAAAGAACAATAAATGAGACATAAAATTAATTTCATCGGAATTCTAGCATACTTGTACGTTAACCCTAGTAGACATTATCATTAAACAACCCAGCATAGAGCTATTTAAAAATCATTGAACACAAAAATAACTAATGAATTGATAAAGCTAAAAATAGCAAAAACTAATTTTCCCATACAATGATTTATTATTTGGCCATATACGCCAAGTCAATAGATATGCAACAAATAGCCACCAGGAAACATCCAAATTGAATCAATTATAGGAAACAACAAAAAACCAAATAAGCTCAACACCACAAACACATGGAGATGGACAAATGATTAGAATAATAAGAACAAAAGCTTATCTATTGAAACTCATTTTCCTATACAATGAATGAAATGATCATAATAATGAACACACAGATCAAAGATGCTATTAACAAATCAGAGATGCTATAACAAATCATATACAAAATCGTGTGAATAGGAAACGAAAAAAGGCTCAGCCTATTGATGGAAAAACATATCACAGATGATATTAACAAATCAGACACAAAATGCTGAACCAAATGTGTTTCTTGAATCTAAAGCCACAATCTTAAGACCGAAAAATTGTTCTCTCCTTATGTGCTAGATTCAACGGTTTTTCCTCTTTTGATCCTACAACTATTAACCTTAACAGAAAATACCACTTAATATGAGATACAACATCACAACAAACTTATAGGAAGATGACGCCATGAGAAAAGAAAAGTCAAATTGCTAGACACGGGTCAATGACGATAGAACACACTGAGACATCGCCTTCTTGTGGCCGAGAATGAAACCCTAAACATATTTAAGTAAATTGGGCTTATCAACCTGGGTTGGATTGTTTAGCAATTCTTGGGCTGACATGTATTGTTTTGGATCCCAGTTGTAATGATTAAATTAAATAATCTACCACTAGTGCAAAAAATGGATTTAAAGTCAGGCGAAAAGGGGATTTAAAGTCAGGCACCCGGTTGACTTTTATTAAGTCAACTTTGTATGTAAGGAGTTTTAAAGTCAAGCGATAGCCTGACTTCGTAAGTCTGATTTAAAGTCAAGCATTTATTAGCCTGACTTCGTAAGTCTGATTTAAAGTCAAGCATTTATTATTGTCTGACTTCATAAGTATTATTTAAAGTCAAGTATGTATTATTGCCTGACTTCGTAAGTATGTTTTAAAGTCAAGCATTTATGGCCTGACTTCGTAAGTTTTTTTTTCAAATAGTCAGGGATTATTGCGCCTGACTTTAAAAGTTTTTTTTTTCAAATTTTGGTTTAATCTCCTACATACACCCTGGTTATACGATTTTGGTCATTTTCCCAGCAAAACCAGCAAATAAAATTCTACACTTAAATTCATCACATTCTACTTTAAGTACATCCAAAGCTAAAATTCATCACTTTAAGTAGAATTCTACACTTTAAGTACAAAATCATCCAAAGCTAAATTACATTAAAGCTAAGTACATCCAAATAGAATTTTACACTTAAATTCATCACATTGTACTTAAATTCATCATATACAACAATTCTCTATCCCTATAAATCCATCAATTCTCTATGAACATGCCAGTGATTTAGTCATATGACAATGTCAAGCAATAAAAACATAAAAGATAAGTAATCAACAAAACCAGTGAACAGCAGCAACCAGTGAACAACCCACGTAAAGTCTCAGCACCCAGAAGAATTGCATCACTTCCTGCATATTTATTAATAATTAGACAAAATACCCATCAACTGGTTCTAACTAAAACGTAGTAGACGGTCACTGATAAAAGAAGCAAAAAAAATCACTAAGAGGGGAAAGTTGTTCTTTAAGTCACTAAGAGAAGGTCTTCTCAATTAACAAGCAAACCAATATTAACGAACAGCCTCATGCACACTATATTAGCAGTAGCACTAATGAAAAAATATGACATCATTATAGTTTGTAAACCATAATGATGTTTATCTTGACAAGATTAACATGTCCCAGCACTAATGGGACAAAAGTAATTAAATATATAAATAGGCCCATTGATGTTTATCTTGACAAGATTACAAGTGCCCTAACAGTTTATGTACAGTAACTCAATCTAATAGCTAATGGGCCAAAAAAGCCCAAATGGACATCCAGATCAGGCACGGGTACTGGAGAGGACTTCTGCGTTATCTTGAAGAGGATTAATGTATTATCTTGGAGATCGTTTCTAACCAGAGGAAAACCAAATGATTGCTTCTACTATGAGTGTAATGAAGACCCTCTTGCTTGTATGACTAGGTAGTTCTAATCAGGCAATATAGCTTTGTAGTATACAGAGAAGGCAGGTTCTTGGGTGGGTGCTTAGGGGTGAGGTCCCTTTTGGGGATCCCTCTACTGCACACTGTTATTGTGAGGGTTGGGGTTCCCCTAATACCCCTATCATAAAATATATCTTTGCTAATAAAAAAAACAGAGGCTGCATAGCAGTCCATATTAATATAAAACAGAGGATAACAAAGGGTACATCCAATATAAACTTATTACTCAATTAGAAAATATCAAAATAGTCTGAGATATTTTCTTATCGTCTAACAATATTAACTGAATTTGCAAACATTTATGATATACCAACAAATGTTAGACAACACGTCCTACACGAGGTGGGTACCATAGCAACTCCCCTTGGAGAAAAGAAAACCATATCAACTAACCTTTAGTCTCTGCTTCCCAAGTGGAGGTCTCAATTCTCCATATGTTGTAGGCAAGACTTTTTCATCGGATGATACATTTAAAAGCATTAGCAATTCACCTGCAGAGAAAAAAAAACACCGATGATGTGATATGGACAACAAAAATGGACAGATTTTGTACCAAACAAAACATAAAGTGAAAAATCATCCTCAAACAGAAAATATGAATTGAACTTACTAAGTTTAGGAAGCATTGCACCAATAGTCTCTGGGTTTACAGGAATAGGTGGCTCATACATGTGTTGACTTCGGAATGATTGAAAAAGGGGAGATGATAAAGTAGATCTTTTGGGATCTAACAAAGAAATGCATACTGAAAGTGAGTTCACAAGTGTAGACTTTGATTGTGAACCTTCCAACACATGACCCAGAATTTTTGTGACAAAACTGCAAGTTTAGAAAAGAAAATATAACAATTATTTCACAGGTACATTCCAAAAGAAAAAACATAAAGCCTTGCAATGCAAACCTTGGGCTTGATAGTTTAATTGCTAAAGTAGATGAAGCATTCCGTGTTATTGTACATAATGTTTCAGCTGCATTGGCATGAACTTCAGGAGGACACTGATTTATATGGTAGAGAAAATAATTGTCAGATAATTTGCAGCAAAAACCAAGGCACTAAATCAAACTCTTGTATAAAAACCGAGTCACTATATTGGGTTTCTCATTA
The DNA here is from genome assembly GCA_039519185.1 of Astragalus membranaceus. Taxonomy (NCBI): domain Eukaryota; kingdom Viridiplantae; phylum Streptophyta; class Magnoliopsida; order Fabales; family Fabaceae; genus Astragalus; species Astragalus membranaceus. The sequence continues at coordinate 78,645,167 of CM076851.1, read as the reverse complement.
ATCATTCCTTTATGAAACAGAAAACTGAATTTCTTGGACAAATTCACAAACTAGTGGCAATCATTTGTCTGATCAAAGTAAAGTGGTAGGATAGAAAAACTAAAATCAAAGTGTGTGACTTCCCAGTGAGCTCATTAAACATGTCTGAACAGAATACAGTTAAGTTCATATGCATCATATAGCTAATGAGTAAAACCTGGCTCAAACATAAATCTGGATAGATGGTTAACTTACTGATGGACTTAATTTATCAACAATCATCTCAAGCAGGTTGCTCTCAGCCAACCATTGCATGACATCTATAAAATTGGGATACACATGGTCATCAGCGCCTACTAATCGAACCAAAACCTGTCCAATGAACTTATTTCAGAATTCATTCTGACCTATCAGCAAGTATCGATGTTGTTATAATTACTAATGGAAAGGTAAAAGTTCACCTCCATAATGGATGTGATTCCTATAAAGTCAACCAATTGGCGAAAAACATTTTGATGGGCCTGAAAAAAGGATGCTGAATCATGAATGAAATATTTCAAAGGATACTATGTAACATACACAGCAATAGTTGTGAAAAGGTGACATAAACAAAAGGAACTAATAGTCGGTCAAGCTTTATTGTATCCATAAATTTGTAGATATCAAATTGTATAAGAAATACACAATTGTACCAGTATTAGAAAGGTGTATTTTTTTACTTACCTGAACATAATTCATTAGCGAAACTGTTTTTCGAATCATTAGGCAAACAACAACCTGCAAAAATGGCATTGAAATCAGCACCAACTAAATGGTATTAATGTAATCAAATAGGACAGATTGACAAAAACGTCATACACACTACAGTGGTGGTGCGATTTCCGACACGGTGGTGCGATTTCCGGCACGGCGGAGCTCCGGTGGAGAGTTCTCCGAACTTCAAATTTCTTGAGGGGTTTTCATGCGGACGCTTAGGGGATACCAAATATCAAACTCGTTTTTTGATTGGACGTCTATGGTGGTCGGAAAATGAGGGGGAAGGTGGCGGTCAAGGGTTTCTGGATCTACTCTGATGTTCCCTCATAGCTACGAAATGGTCATGATTCTTGAAGAGGAAGAAGATACAAACACAAGGCTGGCTTTGGATATTCAAATGGTGCTCGGAGTTGACCGGAAAACGTCCATGAACGTGCCATGAGTAGACAAAGAGGGTGACGAAAATGTGGTGGTGAGCGTGAGGAAAGGATGATGGTGAGGGAGGATGACAGAGCGCCTGACTTTAAATGTCTAATTCTTTTCCTGATTTTGCACTAGTGTACTTAACTTTTATTATTATTTTTAAATTAAAATAGAACATTCTCGAGGTAAAATATGGATACCTTTTAAATAATAAAAAATTGCCACCTATTATTTTGAAACAACTGTATAAATTAATTATTAATTAAATATAAAACTCATTTATAATCAATAATATCTACTAATACGGTAATATAATGTAAAACTTATTGGCTAATTATTTCTTAAGCATAGACATGATTTAATTACTTGCACCGTAGCATTTATGTTACCACTGAATCAAAGACTCCAAAAATAACAAATAAAAAAAAGTATCAAATAACTAATACATAATATGGCTGAAAATATTAACTTAAATAAACACACAACATTTAAGTAGGATACAATATGATAAATCAAAATAAAAAAGTTAAAAATAATGAACCAAACAACACAATAAATACTTTATTAGTAAAAAACATAAAATAAAAAAATGATAGTTCAAATATTACTTACCTATCTTAAATTCTTGAAGACTTCATGATAAATAGCATTTGAGGTAACATTTGACCTCCACCCTTCATCATCCATGATCAAAACTTTAAGTCCCTGTCTTCATGTCACTCTTGAAAAAGTAACATATAATTGACCATGAGAAAAAATAGGACTTGGAAGATAAACTCCAACTCGATGAAGAGATTGTCCTTTGACTTTTGTTGATCGTCATTACAAAAGATACAACTAATGGAAACTGTCTTCGTTGAAGTTTGAAAGGAATTCTAACATCAGATGGTGTTAATGACAATCTAGCTATGTATACCTTGTGACTAACATTACTCCCAGAAATCACTTGACCTTCAACTACAAATTTACCAAGTCTAGTAATCATCAACCGAGTACCATTACACAACCCAGATTTCTGATCTACATTTCTCAACAACATCACAGGGACTCCAACCTTTAACTTAACAACATTCTTTGGTAAACTTGACGATACAATTGTGTTTAAAAACTCTGGTGTGTGAACGTTATCAGGTGTATCACTATGTATATGGTCATAGTGGAGTATCAAGACTCAAGTAAACATGCTCACTACCTGGAAGTCCATTCAACATATACTCATTGATGTCATCAACAATATCATTTTTGGGAGCCAATATCGCCCTATCTTAATAATAACTTAAGTCATTCAGATGAATTATAAATGCAGGATAGATTTAATTCAACAATGTCTGAAATGAAATCACCTGAACTTGGTAAAAGTAAGTTTGTTGGAATATTTATTTCAATATGTTAATCATTAACTTTTCCAATTGATCCATCACCAATACCCAAAACCCAATCAAAAAACTGTTTCCTTTTTTGAATATCATCACCACAACTCCCATTAAGAAATCTCATATTTGTTTGCAAACACATAATTTAACAAAAATTCCAAAGATATGATGAATTAATCGCCGCATTTACAACTTGTAGTCTTGTTCCCTTTAGTATGAGTGGAAGTATTTGTCGAAAATCTTCACCCAAAACAACAACTTTCCCACCAAAAGGTTTAGTAGGATCACCATCTTTGGTAAAACGCAATATATCTCGCAACGTACGATCAACAACTTCAAAGCATTACCTATGCATCATTGGTGCTTCATCCCATATAATGAGTTTTGTCACACAAATCAATCCAGCTATGGGATTGCCTTGAGCTATATTGCAAGTAGAATATTCATCTACATTGATTGGAATAACAAACCTAGATTGTGCAGTTCTACCCCTTGGCATAAGCAATGTTGCAATACCACTTAAAGCAACAGTGGAAACGGCGCTTGAGAGTGAAAAATTAGGGTTCCCTAATTAGATGTTGCCTTATATAGCCTCCCTTTTATAATTTTAGAATTTTTTAAAACATCAGATTCATACCTGCATTCCCGCTTTTAATGATACACCACCCTTGCTCGTGGACTCCATTTCGCGGGCCAGCGGGTTTAAAATCCCAAGAACGAAAACTGGGCTGCAACTAGTTGCACCCCCTATTTTTTATATCACCGTCCACTTTGTTTCTAAAATTAATGTATGCCTCTCTAGAAAGTTGTTTTTTTAAATAGGGGATTAGGCCAGTTGTACAACCGGGTCAGTCAGCATTTTAGGTCAAATGAGTTGTACGGATCAAGAGTCCTAAAACCCCAATTAATAAAAACAATATGCAATTTTCAAAAATAAAGAAAACTATTATCTTTCTGTGAACATTTTTTTCCAAAAATAAAAATACGAGATTAAATTGGTTTTACAACCGGATTAATATGTGTTTTAGGATGTATGAGTTGTACAGCTCAAGAGTCCTAAAACCCCTATAAAAACAAAATTAAATATTTTCAATTCAAACTATTTTCTTCTTATGAAAACAAAAATGTAATTTGCAAAACAGGGGATTAAGTTGGTTGTACAATCAGGTTGTTCTGCGTTTTAGGATCAATGAACTAACTGTACAGCTCAAGAGTCCTAAAATTCCTATGAAAATAGTAATAATAAAAAATATTAAAAAACACCAACACACAAATTTTTTCTACCCAAGAACTATATAGCTTTGAATTTTCCATCGCACTAGAAGATATGTAACATCCCTAATTTTTTAGACTTGATCTATGAAGCCTAAGACCGATTTAATTATTTGTGGGAATAATTGGTCGTGTCTCGGCGAAGAATAGTCGAGGAAAAGTCCCAAAAGGGTCCTACTCTACATTTAATTGTGGCTTAGTCATAATTTAAATGAACAATTAGAGCGCAAGGGTAAAATAGTCATTTCACTAAATGTCGTTGGATCGATCTAGCAAGAGGTCATGGCTATAGTTGTTAGTCGACCCAAGGGATTTAACTAAGTAAATTGCTAATGATGGGAGTAGATGCATTATTGACTGAAATTTAAGCTTAAGTGAGGATTTAAGCAAAAAGGGTCTTTTGGTCATTGTACTTTTAAATTACCCTCAGCTCATTAACCCAACTCAGTAACCAGCTGACCCATTCACATGTTCACATTTCCAGCAACTGGAAAACAGAAAAGCCAAAAGCTGAGAAAGGAGAATAGAGAGAAGAGAGTGGGGCGATAGAGGAGGGAGGAAGAAGTGAAGAGAACTTCAGAGTTTCTGGTTGCATGTAAGTGTTTCCTTTTCCTCTCCCTTCAGATTTTTGAGCTCTATCAAATGACCCAAGTCTCAGCTCCACATTCATCCCCTAACTCTTCTTGCCATTTCTGATCCATGGAACTTCATGTGGAATTTCCAAAGTTTTTAACCACTCTAATGCCTTGCATGTTCATTTGAAACCTTTATGAAAAAGATTCTGAACCTATGTAGTGAATTGGAAGGTGTTTTGAAGGTTATGGAGCTTCTGGTACAGAGGATGGAAACATCAAATTCGTGGTTGCAAGTGATATAATATGATGATTGAAGTTCATCAGAATTTCTGGGTAAAAACAGTTTTGATACCCTCCATTGTTCTCATCGTATCTCACTGTACACTACTCCGATGATCGTGATTCTTGTCCCTCTGGAAACTAGACACAAATCTCTTCATTTTGGGCACAAGAACCGTATGATTTCATGGCTAAATGAAGGAGATATCTTGTCCCCAAGTTACGGTTTCAGAATCTGCCACTGTACTGAACCAGTCACATAGTTTCGGTGATATCTCTCAATCTACTGGATGCATGCGCGTGAAACTTCTTCCATATGAAAGTAGACGAAATTATCTTCACAATGGGCACTGATTTGAGTATATTTGGTCACCGATTGACCAAGTTATACTTATTGCAAAATTGGGTCCTGATTCTGGGAAATGGAAATGGAAGCTAGTATGCCGTTCGTCAAATTTGAGTTCGATTCGTCATAATTCTCGAGGGTCGTCAACTCAAGTACCGGATGAGTGTTCAGTAACAAGGATTTGATCGAGTTACTGATGGTGCATGTGGGACCCATCGAGTTCAGATGCGGAGGCACTAGGAGCGTGTACGTGACTACGGGGATTGTTCGAGTGGTTACAATCCGGCCGTTCGTGTTCCGGCGTGATTTCTCGCGGGATCGTCAACCGGGTGAGTTCTACTCACGGATAGGGATATTTTTCGTGTCTTGAAATTATATCGGGTTGAGTCATAAGGCAATTATCAATTTTCGAAAGATTTTGGAACCGAAAACCGTTTTGAGCAATATCGCGTTTTTACGGTTTTTATTGAATTGTTGAACAATTTGCGAAATTGTGATTTTAAGTGCTTTCACTGGAATATGGTCTGGAATGTTGTTTATTAAATCCGTTTTCAGGTTGGAGAACGATCGGAATTCGATTTGGGCGAGAAATGGAAAGCGGAATGAGAAACTAGAATTCAGTAACAGAACAGGCCGCACGGGTCGTGCGCCCCTGGGCACGGACCGTGCGTCCTCTTCGGGTTGGCTGTGTGGTTTTGGTAAATCACGCACGGGTCGTGCGCCCCTGGGCACGGACCGTGCGTGAGCTGCTGTTACCGGACTCCGATTTCTCATTTCGTCGCTCCTTTCGATCCTGAATCACTTCTAATTTTCTCCCCAACCCACTTTAAGGATATTGCCTTAATGACAACCGTATTATGAACTTGTTCAACTCATGTTTTTGAAAAGGGCTTCAAACGCATAATTGATTGAAAAACCGAAACCCTAGTACGCGTGTGAGTACACCGACTGATGGATTGACTGAATATATATGTTTATATATGTCAAATGAAAATGATTATAATGCCGGAGGTCTAATTATGAATTCCTCAAAACGGATTATAGATCGATATGGATATTGTTTATCCAATTACTATGCGAATGATCCTTTGGTGATCGAAAGATATAAATTATCTAATGAGCTTATATGACTGACCCTTTGGTGATCAAAATGAAAAAGAAGATATAAATTATCTAACTCTCGAGAACTTGATGCGTATTGTCATACGTATTGCGTTGGGTGACGACCCGACAAGTAGCATACTAGGAAGGGAAGTCATGAGCCCTCACCCTAGGCCCTGAATGTGTTTTGGCGTGGTCAACTCACGGGTTACCGGGATTAGTGGTTGTTGCACGGCCGGTTTATGCTAAGTTAACACACGATTCGCCGGGATTAGTGGTTGTTGCACGGTCGGCGTTTCGATTTATAACTGGACTTTTCTTCCTAATTAATGTTGTAAACCAGGATTAGTGGTTGTTGCACGGCCGGTTTATACTAAGTAAAAACTCGACTCGTCGGGATTAGTGGTTGTTGCACGGTCGGCGTTTCGATTAATAATTAAGAACACGAATTGCCGGGATTAGTGGTTGTTGCACGGTCGGCATTTCGATTAATCAATAAGACATTGTTATGTCAGATTTTATTGTAACGGTTTAATAATTGAACCGAGTGTCAGTGAGGGGGCACGGTAGGACTCACTGAGACAAGTTGTCTCACCCAATCCATATTTGTTGTTTTTACAGAGAACAGGTAATAAGGACAGCAGGCGGCATAGTTAGTATGTTGGGTTCGAGGAGAAGATTGAAGATTGATTCAATCATAGTTGTCCTTGTTCTTCTGTAGTTGTATCTGTATTCGGTCGTATGACTCGAGCTTGTATTATTTTATTTATTAGTTTCCGCTGTTTCTTGTAAAGATGTATATCTAAACAGGAATTTTTATACTCTGATTTATACCAAATTGTATATTTAGGTATTTCTTTGTTAAAGAAATATCGGGGTGTCACAAGATACGTAGGAGCGGAGGCCCACTCTTGTCAAGTACAAAAAATAAATAATTTTTAGTCACTTTCTTATTTAATATAAAACATTTTTTAGAATTAACATTTCTTTTTACACAACTAATTAGAAGGTAACCTTCCCAAGGAAGGATGTCGTGGGGGTGCTAACACCTTTCTTACGTGTAACCAACTCCCAAACTCGAATTCAGTTTCGAAGGCCCTTATCCAAATCGAAGGGATTTATCAATGTTTTCCTTAATAATTAAAATTTGATGGCGGCGTCATTTCGAACTTCAAAGAATCCTTTCCCGAATTTTTCGGTCGCTACATACACATTTTCTTATTCTGATGTCAAACCATGTATTACTTACCATTGAAGTCAATGAGAGTCACAAGGAATGGGGATTGGAATTGAGACCCTTTTAAAATTTAACCTGAAACAAGATAAACAACTTCACAAGTTTGATTAGACATTGTGAGTCTGAGCGCTGAGTTGAGAAGGGTGGGTGAAAACAGTCTTCTCAACTGTGATAGTGAGTAGAGAAGAGTAAGATGGAACTGTCTTCTCAACTATGTTACTGAGTTGAGAAGGGTCAGTTACTTCAGTCTTCCCAAAACAGCTATCAATAAAGAGAGTGAGATGATTTTCAAAATAGCTTTTATAAGGTAAGAGATAGTGTTTAAAAAGATTAACTTAAGTGTAAATTACTTAAGAATAATGTTTGAATTCTACCATTTAGAACACATTTGAGAAGGGTCAATAAACAATGTTGTCACAACATTGTTTTAAGAAAAACTGTGTGTAGTAGAGAAGGGTCAGTAGAGGCTGTCATCTCAGCTTTTTCAAAACCTTCTCCAAATGGAGAGTTTTAAGCACAGTGTAAATCAGCTTAGAAAAGCAGTAAATAACACAATAATGTATAGTGGTTCAACCAAAACCCTGGGCTACGTCCACTCCTCACACCCTGTGAGTATTTCCACTATTTTCCAAATAGTTACAACTTTACAACCAGCCTAGGCTTAAAGTTCTTATGGTGATCTTAACACAGCTATACCTACTGTTCTCACACCTAATACGATTCTTCTGATCTACTAGGTAGCTTCTAACACAGAAGCAATTCACTTCTCAAGCCCTACAACAACACATGCTACTTGAGAAGGTTTCTAACAGGCATCTCTTTAACCATAGCAACACGATGCTATTTGAGAAGGCTTCCTAACAGGTTTTACACTTTCTGGTTTGGGGGTGTTGTGGGATTTCTAGAGCTTGGTTGATACAAATGGTGTTTCAATAGAAACTAAACTCAAGCTACAATACATACACTGAAATAAAAAGAATCCCTACGATTTTGAAGTAGCTGAGTATGAATGAGAGAAAACTTGACAGTTGAGAAGATTGGAGGATTTAAGCTTTAAGTAATCTCACACAGTTCAGTGATGATCCAATGCGTTTATTTATAGATGAACATGTGTGTAATAACCTCTGGTCCATGAGAAATAGCCGTTGATAAAAGTTTATAGCCGTTGGAGTGCTTTTGGCTTGAAGACAGCTGTATTTTTGCACTTTTGCAGAAGACAGCCCTTATATAGCTGTCATCACTTCTCAGCTTTGGCTCTTCTCTTCTTTGAGTCTTCTGAAGATGATGCTTCCCAAGTTGATACTTCTAAAGTTGATGCTTCTCATATTGATACTTCTCAACATGACTCTTCTCAGCTTGATTGTTGTCATCATGATACTTCTGAAGAATGCAACATTAGCATTTATCTTTATTTCTATTTCCCTCAATATTGCATTCTTTACTTGTGCTTTGTCTTGTTTTACACTTACTAGTAGGATACCCGTGCATACGCACGAGTGCTTTTGTGGTCTTTTTATGAATGAACTTGGACAGTATTTAAATAGTCTGAACATTACCCCGTGAAAATAAAGACAAATTAAAAGTAGATAAAAAAGGAGTTTCAATAAAAAATAGATAAATATTAAAATCTAAAAATGTAAAAATATCATTTTAAAACAATCTGTGCAGTTATCCTGTATTTTTTTATATATCAGTGTTGTGTTTTTTTTTATATATCAGTTTTGTTATTCCGTGTTTTTTATATATCAGTGCAGTTATCCCGTGTTTTTTTATGTATCAGTGCAGTTATCTCATAGTTTCAATTGATTATTTAAGTTGATTAGTAGATTATAGTAGATAGTAAAAGATAGATAGTAGATTATCAATAAGAAATATTTATCCCGTGTTTTTTTATATATCAGTGACAATTATTTGTCTTTTTTTAGGTATTAGTGACAAATATTTGTCAAGTGTGTTTTAAATATTAATCAGTTTAAATAGTCATTAAGCCTTCTTGTTTTTTAGATAATAGGTTGATAATAGTCTTCAAAATTTTTAATTATCAATGACAAATATTAATTGTGTTTTTTATATATCAGTGAAGTTATCCCGTGATTTTTTTATATATCAATGCAGTTATTTCGTAGTTTCAACTGATTAGTAGATTATAGTAGATAGTAAAAAATAGATAGTAGTGTGACTCATTTACATTTTTATAGGTAATTTTAGTAGAGTAGTCTTTGTATAAATTTAGAAATTTAGTTAAAAAAAATTAAACTGAAGTGATAAGAGATGCTTCCCTTTTTGCGTTGTTGTCCAGCCGAGTGGATGGGATTGACGGCGCAAAAGTGTATCAGCACCATTAATGCTATTACGGCGACTAGCCTTTACTTCATTGATGGGGCGTTCTGACAACGCATCTTCTGTAAATCGATGCAACGAAGCGACAGTTTGCTAGGTAGCACTCATTGCACCTTATAGCTATAAATAGTCATTTCACCGATTGTCCCAGGCTACTGTTGCTGCCACTTCCTCGCTGAAACCTTACCATTCCTTCTGCGATCTCTCCTTTTCTCCGAATTTGCACTCATTCATCATCATGTCTTCTAACCAAGAACAAGTTGCTTCCTCCTCCGGACACGGCCAACAAACTCCCTCTTCTAACATAGTCTACTTGAGTATCTTTTCCTCTGCGGGGACTCTCACCATGCTTTGCCCCTGTACTTCCAACGCCGATCATTGCATCAACATCCTTCAGGAACGCTTTAAACCAGAAAGTGTACACATTACTGGCTCCTGGTACACCATGAAAGCCAAGCTTCATGACCTCCAAGGCTAGCCAAAATGCTCTCCAGGTTAATGTCAAGCAAGGGCAACACTTGGAAATCTTGGGGCATCTATGATAAGAATATGGTGTCAACCATGGAGGTTTCCCATAATTTTGACGTTCTCTTCCCTTTGATAAGCTTTTCGTCATCCACCCTACATGCTCTCATCTTTCCATGGGGAATTTTGACCCCACGGTGCTCGATGTTGCCACCATCTTGGGTCTCCCCGCCAGTGGGCATGACGTCCACCCTAATCCTGACTTCCCTAGCAATGACTTGGAGTACACCCAGCATGATGGTGTACACTTTTCGTATAATAGGATATGAAAATTTAAGAAAATAAGCGGAATAAGAACAATCAATCTGGAATATGAAAATTGGCTTGGTGGACATCTCAACCCCGAAGGTCTTGTTTGTGTCCTTTTAGCTGTCATTTGAGGGGGGGGGGGGGGGGGAAGCATTGAACACATTAATATATTTTAACATGATCGGGTTTTTTTCTTCTAACACTAATATACAGTTTAGAACCCCTACTATTAACTAGTACGTCACAGGGGTTGGAAAATATAGGGATGAAAAGCAATACAAAAACAATTAGAATAAGTAGTCGGAAAATGTACATCTAGAAAGAGAACTCAAGTCTTGCTATCAATACATGATGCAATGATGATTTAATCATAGATCCTACAACAGTCGAGGGCAATACATTTTTGGTGACTAATTTCTCAGAATATACACTTCCCGTGGGCATTAAAAAGATACTTCATTTGTTCCCTATTGTAATGAGATATATAGGTCAGCACTTTCAAAATCTGCCACTCCTCAATTAGGAAGATAAGAAAAACTTATTAAGAAGTTCTTGTGAACTCTGCAGAAAAAAGTTCTAGTGAACTAGAACTACAGTTGAGACTTTCTCAAGAGCATTTAACGACTTCTAATGAGTCAGGTCTCGTCACTACAAGAAAGACTTTTGCCTTTCTCAACAGCTTCAACATAGTAATAAAGTCTCCAGAGTGTAGCATTATCCTGCACAAAGTATACATCATATTATATATAATGCTAATAATTTTGGTGAACTACAAAATGATTTGGCAACTGAGATGAACAAATCTTCCCCAGTTAGAGTATTACCACTTTTTCCAAATCAACGAATATTTGGTTACAACTTTGTTCCTCTACTGGCCTATTTTGACAAATTATCTCCACCACACGGTCTAGGTTTCTTGGCGGTAGCTTCTGAATTAATATCTGTAGCTGCTGTTTCTCACCAAGGGTCATTGATCTGTAAATAGGTGTCAGGAACTCAATATTAAATTGTAGTAAGAATACCCATTATTTCATAATATAGTAAAAGGAGAAAAGATTAACCATGTAGGTTAGAAGCTCTTTTTAGCCCTAGGAGGTTTGGGTCCTAGACACCATCACCATGTAATGTTCACAGAATGCAACATGAAAGTAACAACATGGAGCATTTTTTTATTGAAAGTGAAAACAAGAATTTTTTACAAGACACTATGATTGTAATCTTTCTCTCTCTAACTACCTGAGTGTAGATCATGTAACTGTAACTAACTAACTAATAGATTTTCTAAAAATACCCCCTCTTATTTTCAACTTGTCATCACTGTAATAAGGGATATGCCATATAACACGAGATTTTGTTACATAAACTCGGGAACATGTGTCACAAACAAGAGTTTTCTTCATCTATTTGGGACTGTTGCTTTTATAACCCTTTGTGGATCGCTGTTGTTTCTTAATGCCTCTCTTAACTTCCAGTTTTCTTGGTAGTAAGGACTGATTGTGATACCTATTTCCTCATTCAAGAACACTATGTTGTATTCATGTTTTTATAAGCACATGGTTTTTACCTTATCAAATTCATATGCTAGTTCAGGAAGTAGCTTTTACTCCTACCCTGTACAAAGCTTAAATTCAGCTCTATGGAAGTAGAGCTATGGTCCAATGTCTCCTACCCTGTTCAGGAAGTAGCTTTTATTGGCAGAACTATGGTCCAATGTCTCCTACAATGCTTGAAGCACAGCAAAGAAACTAAATCACTAGTTAAAAGGATTAATGCCCGTTTGCATGGTCCTTATGCAGTTCATGAAGATAGTGGCATTGCTTCCCATATGACATGAGTGCATCCGGTTTTATGTGTCCAAGCCAAAAAGGGTTCTCGCAGCAGTTGGATCATTTATGCCACTAAGACGAATAGTAACTGCAATTGGTTAGAGAAGAGTTGGCTGTATATAAACTGCAATCTAGAGGACAACCACAGATTGTTTCCTAACTACCATCTAATGGACAAGGTCAAGGTGCAATTGGTTACAGGTTGAGTTTACATATGCTTCACAAATTTACATAAACCAAGTTTGTTGGTGTTGTTTATATCCACTTAAAAGTATCACAACATACCTGCACTTTGACATTACAGCATCAAGAAGCAACTCAAGTTGTTGTTCCATATACCCTAGCTAAAAGCCAATAATAAACACCAATTAGATACACATTTCAGTTCATATATTTACATATATCATATAAAACGACGGCTTCAATCTCACTAATCCCTAGAGGACATGAATAATTACTATGATAATATGATTTTGATAAAAACAGTAGAGACGCATTATAGATGGTAATCATAGCTATCAATGGAGAACATTGAGAAAATTACCGTTTCAGATAGATCATCGGAATATTTCTTCACCATCTCCTCTACCTCCACACTACCATTCTCCAAAAGGAACTGGACATCTTCAGTCACCTAAAAGTTATGAAAAAGGGACGAAGTGGGGAAATTATTTTTTTGCCATTTTTAAGCAGATTTTCACAAATGTTGTAACTTGCATGCACTAGAAATACAACCATAGTTCTAAGTATCTTCTGCCTATATGTTTATTTCTTCTAACAACTCACAATACAGATATGTGGAAGATGCTCTTCAATATGTATCGATAACTAGACTAGAATTTAGTTTTTCAGTTAACAAGGTAAGTCAACACACATTGGACAACTGTAAAAAGGATCTTGAGGTATCTCAAAGGAACCATTTCATGGGATTTACATATGAAGCCTGCTGCTCCTTATGCCCTATCTCTTAAGGCATTTTGTGATGAAGATTTCTTACATGTCAACCTTGGAAACACTACAACATACAGATTGAGTCTTTGACCCTGATGACAAGAGGTCCATGCCTTTTCTTTGAGACATGGATCCTTTGTTGTCGTTGTGATAGACCACAACCCCCAATCAAGAAGATCTATGTTAGGCGAAAAAAGACAATTGTAGTTGATCTTAACCAAAATAACTAAGAGTTGGAGTTAGTTAGGAAGTTACTAACAGCTGGAGTTAGTTAGGAGCTTAACGGGGAGTTTATAGAGCAAGAGTCAGATAGAGGGAGGGGTATGTTGTATCTTTGAGGGTAATTCCAATAGTAGGAATCAAGAATTGAAGCTTTAGAGCGAATGGTTGCGACATTGAATTAGAATCACAAAGGTTTTGCAGAGTGTTTGGAACGACGATTCAATCAACAAGCTGGGCATCTCGCAAAATCAGAGCAAAATGATGAAGAGGTTGGCCACCACAACATGAGAGTTATGGTGGCGAACAAAGTTTGCGATGTTCTCACACGGAAGAAGTGGCGGCAGCTGGTGGACTATGCTATTACAAGAAGAGAAAACATTGGCTTCCTAGAGGTAAAGAGTTGTCGGCGGAAGTTGATGGTTGTCGTACAGGCACCGCAGGATTAGGAAGGACCAATACAGCTTAAAATCGAAAAACTTGATGAGTGAGGAGCAATTTAAAGGGGCAAACAATCTAATTGGTTATGATTGTGAGATTGGTATGACCTCAAAGTAAATAAAATGTATGAGAGGTTGTTGTAACCAATTACTGTCATGTCAGCACTTGGGAGGAAATATGTGAGTCTTTGAGTAGTATACAAGTAGGACGTGAAAATGAGAGGGGAGACTGAGAACTTGGGAGAGACTACTGTTTACATGTTTATATTTTGTTCAGTTTCAATAATGCCTCTATTTCTATTTTTGGTGCTTTGTTCTTACTCATATTTCAATATCAGTATTAGTTTCTCCGCTTCTCTATTATTTCAGTTTCTGTTTCTCCTCTTTGTTCATTTGTTGCATTTGTGGGTTAGTGAAGCCCACTAGAGAGAAGCTTGACATTGATCGGCAATGTAATGTCAAGTTTGAAAGATATTAAAGATAGGAATTTGTAACCTGTGATTTTTGTCATAAAACAAGTACGGGAGGAAAGACTAGGGCCAAAAGACATCAAATGGGAATAACGGAGATGTTGGAGCTTGGAGAAAAATATCACCAAAAGTGAAAGCATTGTTGAAGGAAGACTTTGAGAGGAAAAAGGGGTTAAAGGATGATGTTGCCTTGCCTGAGCTAATAGAGGAACAAGAAGAGATCAAATGGCTGATTTGCAAGAGATTATGAGTATCCGAAAAGGAAAACAACCACAAAACGAGCACTTTTTTTGGATTATGTCAAAGGTCCATTGAATGCACTTTTTTTGGGGACCCTGAGACAACCATCAAATTGGTTAAAGCTAGCAAGCAAACAAGCATAAAAGATTGTTTCGACAAGGAAGCTAGAACAAGAACTAACCAATATATAGAAAGATTCTTGATTACAAACGAGATTCCTTTTAATGTTGTGAATTCGAAAAGCTTCCATTTGATGCTTGCAACGATTGAGAATTATAGTCCTCATCTAAAGGGTCCCACCTATCATGAGTTTAGAGTTCCTCTCCTTAAAAGTGAGTTGCAATACACAAAGGAGTTGTTGAAGGGCCATAAAGAAGAACAGACATTGTACGGAAGTTCTATTATGTCGGATGCATTGACAGACAGAAAGAATAGAACCTTGATTATTTTTATGGTGAATTGTCCAAAAGGGTCGATGTTTGTGAAAAGTGTTGATGCTTCTGGATATATGAAGACCGGGGAAAATATTTTTGAGCTCTAGGATAGTTTTGTGGAGGAGATCGATGAGAGCAATGTGGTCCAACTTATTTAACAATAGAAGTAACTATATGATGGTCGGTAAGTAAGAATTATTATTGATGTAGTTTCTCAATTTCAATTTTAATTGTTAGTTATGTTATTATTAAGAATAAGAATTATTATTGATGTAGTTTCTCAGTTTCAAATTCTAATGGTTAGTTATGTTGTTATTAATTTTAGGTTGTTGATTTTGCTTTTAGGGAGTTTATTAGAAGCAAAGAGGAGTCATCTGTTTTAGACTCCATGCGCTGCCCATTGCATATACTTAATTTTGGAGGACTTGGGAAAAAAGCTAGAGTTAAAAAGGCAATTCAAAGAGGCATAGGAATTGTTGGTTTTATCTATAACCACACATTGGTTTTGAACATGGTTAGGAAGTTCACAAGCAAGATGGAATTGGTTAGGCATGGAGTGACAAGGTTTGCTACTTCCTTTCTTACTTTGTAAAGGCGGTATCAATAGAAAAACCACCTAAGGAAAATGTTTACTTCAGAGGAATAGAATAAGACTAAAACTGCTAAAGACCGTCAGGCAAAGAGGGCAATTGGCATTGTTCTTATGCCTAGCTTTTAGAATGATGTTCTTTACACTCTTAAGGCCAGTAATGGGTTACATTTATGAAGCAATGGATAAAGCATAACACGCAATTCAAAGGTGCTCTCAACGGAAATTAAGAGAAATACAAAGAATTATTTACAATCATTGATGGTATATGGGATAGTCAACTCCACCATTCATTGCATGTAGCATCACATTTTTTAAACCCAAAATTCTTCTACAAGAATCCAAGAATGGAAAATGATGTTGAAGTCATGGGTGGGTTTTATTAGTGCATTGAGAAGCTTAGTGGAAATTTAGAAATAGAAGAGAAGATTTCCAATGGGTTGGCTAACTATAAGAGGGCAAAAGGAATGTTTGGTTTGAACATTACAAAAAAGCAAAGGACTACACTATCTCCTGGTAAGTGGCTAAGTGCATTTTCTTCAAAATATAGAGCTTTCGTTATTCATAGTGATTGCGAAAGAGAATTTGACAATATAGATTCATTCGAAGAAGAGAAGTAGGCTTGATCATCAAAGGTTGCAAGACTTGGTTTATTTTAAATATAACCAAGCTCTTAAGCTACGATTTGACAGTCGTGATGTGATTGATTTGATCCTTCTAAATGATATAGATGAAAGTAATGAATGGTTACTAATGAGAAGAGAGATTTGGTTTTTGATGACTGCAACTTGACTTGGATGTGGCCAATCTAGCTGGTGTAGGTTGAAAACAAAAATTGTTGAATCTGCTTCAAGCTCCAAGGGAAAATACATATTGGTGGAAGAAGATGATGAAGAAGAAATTAACGAAGTAGATGAGGAATAAAATTTGAGTTTTTTAGTTTTAGTCTTTCAAAAGTTTCGCCCAAGCAGTAACTCATGCTTTGTAGTTTTATGTTATGATCGAATAAACAAGATGAGGGAAAGAAAAAGGAGAGTCAATTATTTGGAGTTGGTTATGGTAGGAAGAGACCAAGTTTTCTAATTCGTTATTAGAGAGAGACTAACAAATTCCTGGGAAGTTCTCGTAATTTCTATTATTTCTTTATTTTTTGTAATTTTTTCCCTCTTTTGGAAACCATTTCCAATAGCATATTATCAATATAACATTTATTGTAATTATTGCAATCTTACTATAAAAACAACATAATATGATCTGATTTACACATATCATAAATTCAACAAAACCTTGTGTACTAGCATAAATATGCTACTCAGCTAGTTTTTTTATCAGCTCAAACAAAATGACAAATAAACACCACACGTTCATACTCGAGGTATTTCAACTATGATTTGATGATTTTAGAATGACAGAGAAAATGACATTGAATAAAATCCTTGATCAAAAGTATACCTGGGGATTGACATCACTAGTTTGTGTAAGGATGTTGGGCCTAGCTGAAGGGGATGGTGAGGACACCTTTTGTGTTTCACAAAGAATTTGTTGAACATCATTAGATGTCGAGGAGGCCGTATGATTCAAGGAATGATTTTTGCTTCTTAATCCAGATTGCAGATGATACATAGCAAAAACTGGGTCCACGACCTGCTTAGAGCCAAAGTAAAATGTATAAATAAATATCTCCAGACAAGAACATATAATGTCGGTAAGGGTGGGAATGTGTTGGGTACTGAGGGTGAAATAAAAGAGATCTCAACACACCCTATCACTCAGGATAGGAAATTTGGAGATTGGACAAATACAAATGGAATAATGCATAACAAAATTAGCTTGTGAGGGGGAGAATTGTCCAAGCCTTGTAAGCACCGGATAATATCTCTAGTCATGTGAAACTTTCAACACACTCTTTTAGGCTCAAGATTCGAGATTTGAATCATGGTCAAATGTGGATGGAATAACCAGGCTCTCGATGTAATAATTATAAGTCTCATGAAAAGAATCATTTTAACAAATGATTGACTAGGAAATAGACAGCAAAAGCAAGACTAATAGAAATATTATGAGTCATGTTCAAAACGCATAATACCTCATCAACTTCTGATGAAAGAGAGAATGCACTCTGTCTGAGCAGTAATTTTAATCTATCATTTTGAAAGTCTGATAGCCCAACACCATTAGTATACAATGGACTCGAAAAAATATCACTGCAATTAGCTAATTCCTTTCTACCCTCATATTTATTTTTTGGTAGCCCATTTGTGTGGGTAGCATCAGGCAAGATATTCTCATCTTGTGACAATAGACTTACTACTTCATTTGAAAAATATCCAAAGTAATCAGGCCCTACACTCTCGTGTTTATCAGAAGCAACTAATCTCTTTGGCGCATTAGACATGGCAAATGTTGAAGTCCACCAAATGATAACTGCAATAAAGACAACAAAATATAGGTGTGATCAATAGAAGCATTAATAATCACATGCAGGGATCGCAATGGTGTGGGGCACGACGAGCAAATTGGCTAGAGTAGTGGTTCCCTCATATTCATTCGAGTTAATAACCATGGATAGTTATGTGGACAATAAGCACTTGTAGATGTCTATGGGTATTCAATAATTTATAGTTTATCATTAAAATTAAAATAGATGAACAACAAAATTTTCAATGGAGAGATTTGAAGGATTATTGCAAAATAAAGTCATGAACATTTGTTGACTATATATCTAAAATTTAGTTAGAAAAATGACAAGATGATAAGTACACAACATCAAATATTCAATGAGCACAAATGCATTTCAATAACGAAACGCAACGAAACATTCTAACGCTATATTTAAAGGTTTAATGCAAAACAAAGTTATATGTATGACAAAACAAAACCAAAGATCTAAAAATGGTTTACAGGTGAAACAATTTAAAAGATTAAAAACCAATCTAAAAAAAAATTAAACTTTAATTAAAAAAATGCTAGCAATACTCTTTTTTAAACAATATCTCCAATGTAACCCATTAATTAATAATTAATGAGATCAATGTAATTTTTAACCAATAATAGAGTGAGTGTTGAAGAATGTATTTAAAAGAGAGTTTTTGCAGTATTTCTCTCAGAATAAATTTACCTTTTGAAATAAGAGTAAAGATCCAAAGTGTTTTTCAAGGTTTCGATATGTAGAATTCGAAAACAACTTCCATTTTTGCAATTGAAAATCGTGATAGGACAAAAAATATTGTAAGTATGGCTTGAATAACTTATTTTAATATATATTTAAGATTTGTAATATTTTATTCAAAGAAAATGACAAAATATTTTTTTATTGGTTCTCAAGGAAAGGACAAAAAATTTTATTCAAAATATGTTTGACCAAAATAATATCAAATTTTGAATTGTTGAATACCATTGAATTGAATGTAGATCTGTACTTTGTGGTGATGCAACACAAAATCTTTCAAAGTCTTTTGATGCTTCTTTAAAAAATTAAAATAAAAAGAATTATTGATGCATGAAAGATAACAGACGAAACAGTAAGAACCTTGATCCAGAAAAGAAAGCGAGTCTTGTAATTAGAAATAGCCGCAAGTAAGATGAAAATGATAGGAATTTTCGTTTTGGGCAGATCTTTGATCTGCGTCTCTAGTTCGCCTCTGTATGTGCATCAGAGAAATTTTCGGTTTGGCCGGATCTTCTGTTTAATGGCGAGAACTGTCGTGTGTGTATAGAAGAAAACTAAGAAGAGATAAGAAAGAGAGATGAGGGAGCATGAACCTGATGAAGGAGCATTTCTGTTGCGGCTGGAGTTTGTGTAGAAGATATAAGGACGCATGTTTTTAGGGTTTCGGATAATAGGACTTTTTTACAGTGATGGGCCTTTTTTTTCGCCTATAATGGGCCTTTTTTTTTGTAACTGAAAAGTTTTTCTCTTTTTGATAATTAACAGAAAAAAATTTGTAACATATAAAATGAGTTTTTCAATTTACTTTTTTTCGAACAAAAAAACTCTTTTTTTGAATATTGTAGTTGTTTCAATTTTCAACTTTAATTGAAATTTAGTAAAAATATAAAATTATTGAGTATCGTGTGTTAATTTAGGGTATGTTTGATTAGGCTTTTAAGAATTGTCGTGTAATTTTCTCTTACTTTCTCTTATATTATCAAATTTTAAGTTTTTAATGTAGTTTAAGTTGAGACCCATTTGGTTAATTTCACGCCTAAATATGGTTTTCTAATGTATCTTCTTGATGATGACGATGATGATGATGATAATGATGATGATGAGAGAGAGATGAGTTGTCATTACCTTACTTTAATAACCTTCTAGAGTAGAAAGAGAAAAAAAATTGCCAAAAA
The DNA here is from genome assembly GCA_039519185.1 of Astragalus membranaceus. Taxonomy (NCBI): domain Eukaryota; kingdom Viridiplantae; phylum Streptophyta; class Magnoliopsida; order Fabales; family Fabaceae; genus Astragalus; species Astragalus membranaceus. Next base: position 78,625,199 of record CM076851.1, on the reverse strand, counting down.
GAAGTGAACCAGTGAACTAGATAGGAATATCACGGGAGAAAGAGAGTGAAATTGTGTTGGATTTGCAATTCAAATCCCTATGCTTGCCATATTTAATGGCAATCCTTTGTTAGAGGGAATTCCACCGCATAACCCACACTACTAAAAAGGAAGAAAATATGAACGAGCGAGAGAGTAATTGTAAGAGTGACGATTTGAGCTATCCGACTATTTAGTGTTAAAGTGAGGGAAAATTTAAATAGCAAACACAAGAGACCTAGAGGAAATAAATTAGGGATAGTCCTAATTTCTGATTGCATTGGAAATTTTAGCAACCTATAGTCTGTTTGATTTGTCAACAGGTAAGTATTGGACAACTTTTTGTCATGTACACTGTTTGGTGAATAATGGACGGCACAAGCAAAAACAATTTAAAATTTACTTTAATTCACTTTATAATATTTATAATAATTTTATATAACACATAATAATATAATTAACAAGTTATAAAGAAAAATGTGTGAGAGAGAAGATATAAGAGAGGGAGAGGGAGAGAGAGAGAGAATGATAGAGAAAGAGACATGAGGGAGAGAGGTCGTGAGATGAGAAGATAGAAGGTATACGAGGGGGAGAGAGGTAGAAAAAAAGGAGAGAGAAGAATGAGATAGGAGAGAGAGAGAGATAGAGAGAGAGAGAGAGAGAGAGAGAGAGAAAAAGAATATAGGAGAAAGAAAGAAGATAGCGAAAAGAGAGAGAGAAGTTGGTGCATGGAAACAAGACTTATGTAGCGAAAGAGAAGTTGAAAAGATTAAAAGAGCATCTATGTGTTTGGAATAAGGAGGTGTTTGGTGTGCTTGATTTGACTATTGAAATTGTGGTTAAAGAGATTAATGCTTTGGATCAGGCTCTTGGGGATGCATTCGATACAGATGTTTTGATGCGAAGGAAACAGGCGACACTTAAGTTCTGGAAGGATATTCACTTGAAAGAAAATTTGTTGTACTAGAAATCTAGAGCTAGATGGAGCAAAGAAGGAGATTCTAACTCGAAATACTTTCACTCTTTTTGAAATTTAGAAGAAGGAAGAACAACCTGACTTTATCAGATGCGAATGGGGGCTGTTAGATGAGGTGGAGGAGGTGAAGTCCTTTATTAAATATCATTTTGAGGAGTGCTTTGATGAGCCTTTTCAAGACCATCCAACTCTTGGTGGGTTGAATTTTTCGCAAATTACTCAGTTTGACAATGATCTGTTGAAGACGCCTTTCACAGAAGAGGAAATAAAGGGGGGAAGTGTGGAATTGTGATGGTGATAAGAGCCTGGGACCGGATGGATTCAATTTGCGTTTTTTCTAGGATTGCTGGGAGATTGTGAAAGGTGATATTGTAGCTTTCTTCAATGAATTTTATTGCAAGGCTTCTTTACCTAAAGCGCTTTCGGTATCTTTTATTGCCCTTATTCTTAAGAATGATCATCCTCAAAGTTTAGGGGATATAGACCTATTTGCTTGATCAGTAGCATCTACAAAATTCTGGCAAAGGTGTTAGCTAATAGGCTAAAGAAAGTTCTCCCAAAGGTAATTTCAAATTGTCAATCAACTTTTTTTGGGACGAAGAAATATTTTAGATGGGGGTGTTGGTGGTGAATGAAATTGTTGATCTAGCTAAGAGAACAAAGAAAGAGTGTTTGCTTTTTAAAGTGGATTTTGAGAAGGCGTATGACTCTATATCGTGAAACTTCTTGGTATATATGATGGGGAGAATGGGGCTTTAGTGTGGAGTGGATTCAGTGGATGAAGGCTCGTGTTTGTTCTAGCTCCTCGTCAGTGTTGGTCAACAGTAGTCCTACGAAGGATTTTAATGTTAAAAGATGACTTCGTCAGGGGGATCCACTTTCTCCTTTTTTGTTTTTGATAGTTGCTGAAGGTTTGTCGGTAATAATGTCAAAGGCGGTTGTGATGGGTCGTTTACGGATGTTAAGGTAAATGACAATCTTCATTTATCTATTTTGCAATTTGCTGACGATACTATCCTGATGGGGAATCCTTGTTGGGATAATCTTTGGAGTATCAAAACTATTTTAAGAAGCTTTGAACTTGTTTTGGGTTTGAAATTTAATTTCCACAAGAGCAAACTTATAGGCTTGAATGTGTCGGAAGAGTTTTTGGATTCCGCTTCAACGTTTCTTCATTGTCGCACGGAGGGTCTTCCGTTTAAGGTTTTGAGAATTCCCGTGGGGGCTAATCCTAGGCGGAGCTCAACTTGGATACCCGTGTTAGAGAAGCTTCGTAACAAATTGGCTTTGTGGAAGGGGCGTAATCTATCCATCGGAATTCGGGTAACTCTTATAAATTCGGTCTTAAATAGCATTCCACTTTTTTTTCTCACTTTACAAGGCACCAAAGACGGTGATTAATGCTATGATTAAGATTCAAAGGAATTTTCTATGGGGCATAAATGATGAGGTGCGGGGTATATATTGGGTGGCTTGGGACAAGGTGTGTAGATCCAAGGTAGAAGGAGGGCTTGGTATTAAAAATATTGAATTGTTCAATATTTCTCTTTTAACTAAGTGGAAGTGGCGTATTTTGTCCGACGATGGTGCTTTTTGGAGGGGTATTCTTTCATATAGATATAGGGACTTATCATCTTGTTTTTTCAATGGTTCTCATGCTTCGAGAGGAAGATTAGATTCTTTGTGGTGGTGAGACCTTAAGTGTGTGGGTAATGATCATATTGAGGCGAGGTGGTTTGAGAGATGTGTTAGAAGGGGATTGGGGGATGGTTGTGGAGTTGATTTTTGGCATCATCATTGAATAGGGCCAAGGCCCTTGAAATTTGAGTTTGCTGATTTTTTTGAAGGTTGTTCTTTCCAGAATGCGAAGTTGGCGGACTTGGGATTGTGGCACAATAATCTTTGAGTGTGGAAGGCTCCTTTGAACGGCGCACATGATCTTCAAGGAAATGAGGAGATCAGAATTTTCGTGACTTTTTAGTTTTAGAGAAGATGTATTTGTTTCGGTTGCATGTTGTTTAAAATCTTTTCGTTATTTTGTGCACTAGTGTGTGACAGGTTGTCCACTTTAGAAGTTTGTTTTTTTGTACTTTTCTTTTGACTTAGTTTGGAACACTTTGGTTTGTACTTGTGTTGCTGCTATATGTACTTGTAGTCGGCTTTTAGCCTTTTCTCTATTATAATATGTAGTGTCTTTCTTTAACCATTGTGAATTGTGCATGCTTTAACTCATACTTGTTCCACTTTTGTCTCTTGGGATTTAACTATAGTTAATAGTGTTGTTTTGTTGTGAATAATAATATTACATGAGTCTATTTGGATGTGTTTATATATATATATATATATATATATATATATATATATATATATATATATATATATATGTTATGTTTATAATGTGAATATACGCATTTATATCGTACTTTATCCATAGGTGGTGTCTCAGTTGACGGATATTGTATAATAAAATATTGAGATGAGTAAATCGGGTCATTAAAAAACTACATGAATGATTGTGATTAATAATTGGATAGATTTCACGTCTAATATTAGTTTCAATATGAAAAGTTCATCAGGAGTTGTAAGTGATTGAACTATTATATATGATGATACACATGTGACCATAATGTTTGGTCACATCGCACGCTTAAGTATGAGGACTACTTTTTTTCTTAGACGAATGATGGAAGGTTGTGGCATCACGTTGCAGGCTTAAGTGTGATAACTTATTTGCTCGCTTAAGTATGAGAACTTCTTGTTTGGTTGGATGAAAGATGGAAGGCAGTGGCATCACGTTGCATGCTTAAGTGTGATAACTTATTTGCTGGCTTAAGTATGGAGACTTCTTGTTTGGTTGGATGAATGATGAAAGGCAGTGGCGTCCCATTTGAAATCAATTACCAAAGATCTAAATCTGGGGTCTGGTAACATCCTACTATTTAAGTACTTTGTTGATTCGTCATTTGAATTAAATATAGATATTATGCAATTGAGGAACTAAAACTATGTTTAAATTCTTACCATCAATACACTCTTTATCCATCTAGTTGAATTTATAACTGACAACTTCCAAAGATAAAAACTATTCTAAATTAGATTTACCATATAGTTAAAATCATATATATTATTAAGTATACATTGTTTTGTTGTTTCATAAAAAACATATGTCCACTAATATTCAAGTCATCATTATGGTCATAACAAAAAAAAAGTAAATCCCAAGAAATAAATTTACTTAAATAAAAAACACTAACATGAAAAACTATTAGTGTATCATAATCTAGAAATATCAATAAATAAATTGCATCAACATTATAAAAACTAGTGTGTGCACCCGTGCATTTGCACGGGGCAACAACTTCAGTTAATTCAAAAATTTTGTCTTGTTAAAATTTATTTTTAGAATTGCAATACGAAAAAGTCTTATTTGTTGGTCATTTGAATGCTAAAGTATCCCGAAACACGCTGCTTAAAATCACTCTTTATATATTTGTCACATTTTTTTTACCAAATCGGTTAATGAGGAATGAACTTTGAGTATTTTGATGGTTAAGTTTTTTTCCGAGCACTAAAAGACTCCAAAACACGTTGGTTATTGAGGCACAAAATTCGCATATTTGAATAGTTGATATTTTTTGCAAACACAAAAGCATCTGAAACCACAACTTAACATCGTATTTTACATATTTTGTTATTAAATTATTTTTATTCACCGAATCGGTTACTAAGAAACAAAACTTGCGTATTTGAACAGTTAAGCATTTCTCTTTACGTACTTTATTGCGAAATTACTATTTTATTTCAACAAACTGGTTATTGAGAAACACACTTTGTGTATGTGAACAATAAATTTTTTTCTGCACTCTAAAATATCTCAAAACACGCTACCTAACATCACACTTTAGATAAAAGTATGAAAAGAAAGAAGGGATGAGGAATTAAAAAGGGGGAATGAGGGATTAAAAAAAAAGGGGGGAGGGGGGTAGGGGGAGGGGGTAGGGGGAGGGGTGGGGGTGGGGGTAGTGGTTTTGGCGCCAAAAGTGGGAGGGCCCCACTTGGAGACTACACAAGGTTTATATTTTTAAGTTGGATACATTACTTCTTAAATACTAAACATATGGTTACATGAAATAAACACCAAACATCAAATGAATTTTTTTTTCATGATAAATCAAAACATATCAAATAAAACAATGCCTGCAGGTCGACTCATTAGTGGAAATCTAAGTTTAATGAAGCTGTTAACAGTAAGCTGATTTGCTTCGAGAAAGGAAGTACATCCTCTTGTTAACCCACAAAGATTCTGATTATATCTATCGACGAACGCGTACATGCACCAAGTTCTTCCAGATGTATCGACTAAAATACCATCATGTGAAACACAGTTTGATGTGGCAGCCGTTTCAAATACTTGAAATGGAATGACCTACATATTTCCAAAAAAAAGTTAGTTAAAAAGCTCAATCACACACATATTTTCATAAGTAGTTGTTGGTTGAGGTTCATTGTCTATACTGAGTAAACGTGGGGGAGTTGGATACTCAACTGGTGCACCGAATCTTTCTTTAATTTTAATCTGAAATCTAGCACCTCCTACATAAACTAATCTTACAACTCCTCCTTGTCTTAAACGATAAAATTGTCCCAATTGAATCCATCCAAACGTTATGTAAACATGTTGTAGCCTTTTCCTCAAAATGATTTTAAATTTGTTACCCATGGGATCACAAAATATTACATTAAGTGGAACTTCATGATAATGTTGTAGAGTGAAAAGTGTAGGAATCTCAACAATTGACTGGATAAAAAGAAGTAAACTATTAATACCAAAATTATAACTTGGTTAAAAGACTCAAAAAATTATTATAATTATACCTTTTCAGAAAAATATTCCAAATAAAAACGTTCATATTTGATGATGAAAATAGAAAGTCCATCTTGTCGATCATACTGCTCTATCAAACTCATCTAAAGAAACCAAAGATTAAAATAATCATGACTAAATGTATAAGAAGTAAATTTAAAATGTCATAAAGAAAATCACAATAATATAAAAATTTATTAAAATATTAAAGATTAGTAGGAATATGAGACCATTACCTTCTTGAATTTTTTGGCTTTTTTGATACTTGTAACTGGAGCAATAATCAACAATAGATGGGTATGCATATCTTTCCATTGTGGCTTATATGTAGTACACATATTGAGTGCAACTATAAGGAGTAGTTGAGAAAATAATTTGTTTTTGAAATGTGTGCCACAATTATGACAAACTATAAATAATAAATATGTGCACTAACATCTAAATAAATATTATTTTATACTTGATTGAAATCTGAGGTAGATAATCATTGGCTCAAAAAGAGGTGACGCTATAGTATTTATCTTATCTTCAAATATTGAAGGGTATGCCCAATATGACATGAACAACGACACACTATGCATGCAACCCAATATCATAACCAGATGACAACACACAATAAACATAACACACACCACACACGACGCATCGCTAAAATAATGGACTTCCAACACAACAACATGACAATAAAAGCAATAACTCTGACGGAGGCAAAAATATCAATAGAACACAAAACACATTTGTAATGATCATTAGAGGTAAAATAAAATGCAACCGAAACTCAAAAGTAGCATCAACATTATACTGCTGATATACATAAAGATAAAAATATATAGAGCTTTCTCAAAAAAATTAAATAACTTAGAAATTAATGTCACTTTTAAAAAGTTTTTTGTTTCTAATTCAAAAAATACAGTACAAATATTCAAAAGAAGCTTGCGTAACAATTATTGATAAGTCATTGTGGTCATTAACACATATAAAACAACCATATTGTCTCTAGCATCAAATACATAGTCCACCAAACTGAAATACTTAAACATTCAGAATTAATTGCATAAAGAAAAGTTAACGATATTAACCAAAAGACAGTTCAACAACACCAATGACTTGATACACATAACTGATTTAAACATCTTATATAACTATTATCGGATTCTCAGCAGTTCCGTCAGTTCCATTCCAAATAGCTTTCATGGAAATTGCATTTCAATGGAAAGAGGCTGATTTCTCATAGGACGCTGACGATCAGAAATATCATCCAAATGAACACGAATCTTGAAGCGACCTCGAGAGACATAAGTCATATCAAAAAGTGTAGGACCATCAAGCAAGAAAAGGTTCATTATCTCATAAGTGTTAACCTTCAAGAAAGCCCTACCACCACGATTCACATACAAAATGCCCTTAAAAACTGAACCACTAACAGTTTCCAACATAACTCTAGACGGAATTTTTTCCTTATATGACGTATAAAACATTTTTTGGAATCTGGATCCTCTTCTGTTAAAACAAAATAAGAATATAAAGGTTAATCTTGAAAGATTGTAACAAATTCAAAACGAAACGACAAATAGAACAAATTCTTACTTACACTATGGTAGCAAACAACTAATTGAAAGTGTTTTGGTTCCATCTAAACAATGAACCTGAAATAGAAGACATAAGACCAGGGAAAACATGCATATACCCAGAAACATATATAAATAGTGCAAACAAATAAGAGGCAAAAAATAAACAGAAGAGGACACCACTATGTACCACTTCAAAAATATAATGACACAAGCTTCAACGAAGGAAAAAACATGTAGTTAAATTAATCATGATAAAGAACAATAAATGAGACATAAAAATAATTTTATCGGAATTCTAGCATACTTGTACGTTAACCCTAGTAGACATTATCATTAAACAACCCAGCATAAAGCTATTTAAAAATCATTGAACACAAAAATAACTAATGAATTGATAAAACTAAAAATAGCAAAAACTAATTTTCCCATACAATGATTTATTATTTGGCCATATACGCCAAGTCAATAGATATGCAACAAATAGCCACCGGGAAACATCCAAATTGAATCAATTATAGGAAACAACAAAAAACCAAATAAGCTCAACACCACAAACACATGGAGATGGACAAATGATTAGAATAATAAGAACAAAAGCTTATCTATTGAAACTCATTTTCCTATACAATTAATGAAATGATCATAATAATGAACACACAGATCAAAGATGCTATTAACAAATCAGAGATGCTATAACAAATCATATACAAAATCGTGTGAATAGGAAACGAAAAAAGGCTCATCCTATTGATGGAAAAACATATCACAGATGATATTAACAAATCAGACACAATATCACAACAAACTTATAGGAAGATGACGCCATGCGATACAACTATTAACCTTAACAGAAAATACGACTTAATATGAGATACAATATCACAACAAACTTATAGGAAGATGACGCCATGCGAAAAAAGAAGTCAAATTGGTTGACACGGGTCAATGACGATAGAACACACTGAGACATCGCCTTCTTGTGGCCGAGAATGAAACCCTAAACATATTTAAGTAAATTGGGCTTATCAACCTGGGTTGGATTGTTTAGCAATTATTGGGCTGACATGTATTGTTTTGGATCCTAGTTATAATGATTAAATTAAATAATCTACTTAACTTTTATTATTATTTTTAAATTAAAATAGAACATTCTCGAGGTAAAATATGTATACCTTTTAAATAAAAAAATTGCCACCTATTATTTTGAAACAACTGTATAAATTAATTATTATAAATTAAATATAAAACTCATTTATATTCAATAATATCTACTAATACGCTAATATAATGTAAAACTTATTGGCTAATTATTTCTTAAGCATAGACATGATTTAATTACTTGCACAGTAGCATTTATGTTACCACTGAATCAAAGACTCCAAAAATAACAAATAAAAAAAAGTATCTAATAACTAATACATAATATGGCTGAAAAAATTAACTTAAATACACACACAACATTTAAGTAGAATACAATATGATAAATCAAAATACAAAAGTTAAAAATAATGAACCAAACAACACAATAAATACTTTATTAGTAAAAAACATAAAATAAAAAAATAAAAGTTCAAATATTACTTACCTATCTTAAATTCTTGAAGACTTCATGATAAACAACATTTGAGGTAACATTTGACCTCCACCCTTCATCATCCATGATCAAAACTTGAAGTCCCTGTCTTCATGTTACTCTTGAAAAAGTAACATATAATTGACCACGAGAAAAAACAGGACTTGGAAGATAAACTCCAACTCGATGAAGAGATTGTCCTTAACTTTTGTTGATCGTCATTGCAAAAGATACAACTAATGGAAACTGTCTTCGTTGAAGTTTGAAAGGAATTCTAACATCAGATGGTGTTAATGACAATCTATCTATGTATACCTTGTGACCAACATTACTCCCAGAAATCACTTGACCTTCAACTACAAATTTACCAAGTCTAGTAATCATCAAGTGAGTACCATTACACAACCCAGATTTTTGATCTACATTTCTCAACAACATCACAGGGACTCCAACCATTAACTTAACAACATGCTTTGGTAAACTTGACGATACAATTGTGTTTAAAAACTCTGATGTGTGAACGTTATCAGGTGTATCACTATGTATATGGTCATAGTGGAGTATCAAGACTCAAGTAAACATGCTCACTACCTGGAAGTCTATTCAACATATACTCATTGATGTCATCAACAATATCATTTTTGGGAGCCAATATCACCCTATCTTAATAATAACTTAAGTCATTCAGATGAATTATAAATGTAGGATAGATTTAATTCAACAATGTCTGAAATGAAATCACCTGAATTTGGTAAAAGTAAATTTGTTGAATATTTATTTCAATATGTTAATCATTAACTTTTCCAATTGATCCATCACCAATACCCAAAACCCAATCAAAAAACTGTTTCCTTTTTTGAATATCATCATCACAACTCCCATTAAGTAATCTCATATTTGTTTGCAAACACATATTTTAACAAAAATTCCAAAGATATGATGAATTAATCGCCACATTTACAACTTGTAGTCTTGTTCCCTTTGGTATAAGTGGAAGTATTTGTCGAAAATCTTCACCCAAAACAATAACTTTCCAACCAAAAGGTTTAGTAGGATCACCATCTTTGGTAAAACGCAATATATCTCGCAACGTACGATCAACAGCTTCAAAGCATTACCTATGCATCATTGGTGCTTCATCCCATATAATGAGTTTTGTCACACAAATCAATCCAGCTATGGGATTGCCTTGAGCTATATTGCAAGTAGAATATTCATCTACATTTATTGGAATAACAAACCTAGACTGTGCAGTTCTACCCCTTGGCATAAGCAATGTTGCAATACCACTTAAAGCAACTGTTAACACAATTTCACCTTTAAATATTAAACCTGCGGATAATGCTCTCCAAATATACGTCTTACCTAAACCACCAAATCCATTAATAAAAAACAACCCAGCTTTTCGTTCAACAATTCTTGACATGATCTTATCATATACTAAACAATGCTCTCCTGTCATTGTAGACATCAAGTTCATATGTTCTTGACATAATGCTTCTCTATCATAATTAAGCTCATCAACCTATTACATTGTTCAAATGCTGCATCAATGTCAGGTACTGGCATGCTCGGAAAATCAAAAAGTCTTGTATTATTACTTTGCAATAACATGTCAATCTCATAAAGTGCAAAATTTTGCAGTTGTTCTGGCGTCAATGATAAATCTGAAATTGCATAAACAAAGTAAATAAAAAGAAAATTCTTTTTGCAAACTTTTTCATCAATGCTTATTACATTATTAAACTTAAACTAATAAAATTACAACACCAAATAATAGTAAATTTAAAAGTTAAATTATAAATAATATTCTAAATACCCGGGTTTGAAGCATGAATCGTTGTTTGTGAAGTATATCATCACTCAAAAATTGCCAAGTTTGTTCCCAAACATATTCAGGTCTAGACATTTGATTTACCATCCAGAACCTCAATGGCTAGCTTCTTCAATTGCATGAATATACTCTATGTCATCATCTAATATTCCCCTTACATAGCAAGCATCTCTAAAGGTTGGATGAACATCATTACCTACAGTTCGAATGTCTTCATAACATGTAGGTCCTCAAACATAATTCAACAAGAATCTTAAATAATATAGTTCACCGATGCCAAGAGGAACAAAATGCATTCGTCCAATACATAATCCTCTTTTTCGGGGTAACCACTGATGTTTTTGACTATTCCAAACAAACTTCAACAGGAATTCATTATATTGTAAGATTCCTAGCTTCTGGATATTGTTTATTTGCATCAACCCACGCTAAGAACATTGTATAATGAACACTGGTTCTATCAAGGATATCATTCAAAGGTCTATTAGTACCAAAAATTACATAATTCTCATCTGGTAAATGGAAACTTAATCTTTCAACTGACAGTTTTCTATATTCAATGTCAAAAACAAATATTCTCCAAATAGCGTCACAAGCCGATAAATAACGACAATCATAATACATCCTGATTTCATCAACTAAATCCACACATGTGCATCATCATTCTAATGAATTCATGACATTTGTTGACGTATTTGAAAAGATATTTTATCAAACGTGATTGGTTACACCACTCAACATTGATGTGGGCATTGAACTTCAAAAGTAATTTCTTATTGTAACACCCCGATAATTTCTAACTTGTAGAAATACCGAAATGCACCACTTGGCATATATCAGAGTAACTTCCTATTTCAGATATTGAACACAGACTAAAAACTTCGATGAAATAGTCATCAAACGCGCTTACGTAACGTAGCATAACATAATTAAACACTTGAACTTCGTTCCTTACAACATCTCAGACTTAGTGTTCAATACCAAAATAGAAAGTCGCGGAAGCGATTTACAACTTTAACGAGTAAGTCATACAATCGAGCATACTATGACAATGAAAGAAACAAAATACAAGACATAACGAAATAAACAACGGCGTCTCCGCTAAGTAGCTCCATAACCATGCCTCATCACCTTCAACCTTTCCTACTTCTTTGAAAAACCACAAATCATAAAGGGTGAGATAACATTATCTCAGTGAATTCTATCGAGACCCCTTACTAACTCTCTCGGTTCATTATGCTTGATTCATGAATCGTAGTCTGTAACACCCCGGTATTTTTATTTAGTAAAAATACCCAAGTGTACCATCCCTAGAACATCAGAGATATATTTCCTGCTTAGACACTGAATATCACTATAAATTTTCGCTGAATAAAAATCAAACAGTCTTATTTACAAACAATACAATACGGTTCTCAAACCATAAACCATCAGCAACTATAGTATTCAGTATCGTACAAGAAAGCGGAAGAAGATATAACACTAAATACATAGTGTTGCAATACATAGACAACAAAGGAAATATAAACTTAAGCATAAAGCTAAGTCATCAGCAACCATCCGAGCTCCACCTACTCGTGCCTCTGTGGTCCTTTCTTTCCCTGTTTCTCTGTAAAATAACAACATATAAACAATGAGATACAATCTCAGTGAGTTCTACCGAGACCCCTACTAACTCTCTCGGTCAAATTAGGGATTTGTTCTAACTTAACACGACACCGACTGCATTACTGCTAAACCCCGATGAACGTGTTATAACTCTGCACGACACCGACTGCATTACTGCTAAACCCCGGTGAATCGCACAACAACAAAGTACGGCACCGACTGCATTACTCTGCTATATCCTCGGTGAACCCCCTTACCAATAGTATATACCTAATGGCACGGAGCCTAAGGTAAGAAGAGTGCATGACTACCCCGCCTTAGTATGTTAACATGGGTCGTCACCCAACTCGATATAATAAATATATCTACAGACACATGAACTCAGGGTTCATTACCTCAGACAATCAATTAAACATTTGATTCACATTACAATTTAAATCCACATTCACTCTCGCATACTAATTCATCACCTCTCAACACATTTTACGTCTCCAAAAACAGTTTGTTTTGCTTTAAAAATAGAATATTCAGTTAGGCCTCTGAATAAGCTTTCAAACGCATCTTAGAACACCTCAATCGGGTTCCCGGATCAAAAGTTATCAATAAAACATATCTGCACACGTATACTATTATTCGGTTTTTCGAGACAATTTCAACTTCGAAAGTATTTTATAAAACCCTTTTGAAACATACCCAAAATCATGGCGTTATAAGCCAAATATCATTATAGAATGGTTAGGAAAGGATTAGGAGAGGATTGGAATCGAAACAGAATCATTTCGGGCACTTTGAAAAATTCGGACAAAACCATGCGCATGGATCGTGCCCCTGGGACGCACGGATCGTGCGCCCTGTTGAACATTTTGAAAAACAGAAATCGAACCAGGCGCACGGATCGTGCCCCTGGGACGCACGGATCGTGTGCATTTGACAGCATTATAAAAATGGCCTTTTTCATGAAAATTTGTTTCCCGATCGATCCCGATACTCGTTCCGCTCAATTCCGAGTCTTGTTCCGATTGAAAATAGTTTTGACAACCATAAAACAGTCCCAATTAAAGTCACACAATCAATCAAATCAATCAAAAACTCATTGTAAACGAATTGTATCAAAACGCAACATATTTTCAAATAACGGTTTTTAAGTCAAAATCTCTCGAACGATTTTTGTTCCGATCGAAAACAGTTCAAACAACCACACCAACATATCCGATCAACATCGCTCAATAAGTCCATATTCCAGCGAAAGCGATAAATCAATCAAAACTCGACATAAACGAATTTTATCCAAAAACGATATATTTCGAAATAACGGTTTTCGACTCAAAAACTCTCGAAACTAATCAACATAAAAATCATACTAAAACGGAATAAACCTAAACGTGAGTAAAACTCACCCTTGAAGCGAGAGTCGATACCGAGCCGAAATCACCGAATAGCCTCACGAACGTTCCGACGACACCCAAATCGCTTCCAAAGCTTTGAACCTCCAATCAATCACAAGACCTCCATGAAATCACTATTCATCATCCTCAACCTCCACGTTGCTCCTCAAACATAAACCCCAAATTTTGATTCTCAAAAACCCTAACTTCTTGATTCATCAAAACTCCAAATCGTACTTCAATACTTGCGTAATCCACATTGGGTTGGCTTCTAATCACTCCTAAACCATTGAAATCATCATCAAACCGAAATCCTCCCTTTTCTTCTTAAAAATCGAAAATGGCAAGATGAGAGTGAGTGAGTTGATGATGATGATGTTGATACCAAATCGAAGAGGAATGAACACCGAACATTTTTCGTGTTGGAGGGAAGTCGTTTTGATGAGCCTAAATCTCCCCTTTTTCCTCTTCTTCTTTCTTTCCCATTCTTTCTTTTTCTCTTCTTTCTCTCCTTTCTCCTCACCGTCTCTCGCGTCCTCCTCTTTCTTTCTTTCTTTCTTTTATTAATTCTTTTTCTTTTCTTCCTTCACTCACACACACATACACGCATACATATATATTTATTTAATATATAAGTGGTAACGTGGTCAAATTACCATATTGATCTTAATCTCTTATTTCGATTCCAAAACTTCCTTGACCCTTATTATCCGGTTAACGATCCGATGACAACCAATAAATAATTTTAGCACTCAATAAATTTACCAGTCAAGTACTAAATTAATTTAATTGGGTTAACACCCAAATAATTCTACTAATTATTTTGAGGATGTTACATTCTCCCCAACTTGAAAGAATTTTGTCCTCAAAATTTCGTTAAGTCTTTCATCCGACTAACCGAGAATCGACATTCTCAGAAAGGTCTTAAGTTGCTGGAACACAATCTTGAATTAACGAAATGAGTGTAGAAAATCTTCCCAAGCCGGCACATCAATCTTCAAGTATGATCCACTACTACCCTAGAACGCTTCTAAGGTTATAGTCCGAACTCTCTTGTTACGAATCAACACGAGAAACTCATCACTCGCCTACATAGGCTTGGCACCGCGTTTAAAAACACTTCTGAAGCTTCATTACAACTATCCTCGCTTGCGCCCCAACTTTAATTAATCTAAATCAAAGGGTCTAATACAAGACACTTGATAGAAATACAGGTTGAAAATGAGTTCCACAACTGGTACTCCTCGGTAGAGGTAAAAACAAACACGATTTCCTCGAAGGGTGTAAACACGTTCTCTGCAAATTTTCTAAAAATCCTTAACATTTCTCGTACACATTGAGAAATGTGACGGAAAAGTCACTGTGAAATTCCTTGACTCGCTTCCATGTTTTCGAGGTAAAACTTTTTCAAAAAGATGGAGTGAGGGTTTTACTAAAACGTTTACCTTAGACTTATAAATAAGCCGTGAGGACATCAATTATATTTGAAAACAATCAAATCACCTCGAAGTTGTTTTCAAAACAACTATCAAACTGAACTCAGTTCCTTTTTCTCTATTGCAATTTTCCTCACGATATTTTTACCAACGACGCACCCAATTCCTTTCTGAATTGGCCAATAGCATTGAGAGTTTCCCCTCAACCTAAGTACGCCTGCAATGATTTTCCTCTATCAGATTTTATTAGCCTATTGATTCGTTCCCAAAATTAACTTTAGCATGCGGGTTTTCACAAAAATGATTTTCCAAAACTACTATACCGCACGCCAAGCTTCACTTTGGAAATTTCAGTCACTTGTAAGCGGATCTCTCAATTAATCATTTGATAGTTGTCCGCAATGTGAAAAACAGTCAACAGTCACCTCACTTTCATATTCGTATTCACGTTTCACTTGTCAAACGGAATCACACAATACTATCTGATTGGTAACCTTCGCAAGCGAAAGGTTAACACCAAACCTTGCCACTAAAGTGGAAACTTATTGATGTACCCCAACTTCTTTGCCTGTTATTCTGTTCTTTCTGATCAAACGGATACTTTAAACTCTTGTGATCACTAAAGATTTCGAAATGAGACCCATACAGGTAATGTCTCCAAATCTTCGGTGCATACACAATAGCTGCCAACTCCAAATCATGAGTTAGATAATTCTCCTCATGAGACTTTAATTGCCTGGATGCATAAGCTACCATTTGTTGATTCTGCATGAGAACACATCCTAAACCCTTCCCAGAAGCATCGCTGTAAATTTGAAATTCCAATGACGGATCCAGAAGAATCAGGATTGGAGCAGAAGTCAAAATCTTCAATTCATGAAAACATTCTTCACAATCGGCATCCCACCTAGACGGCTTCCCCTTACGAGTTAACAGAGTAAGTGGAAGAACTAACTGTGAGAACCCTTGAATAAATCTCCTATAGTAACCGGCTAGACCCAAGAAACTTCCGATCTCTGTAATTGATGTCGGTCGTTCCCGGTTTAACACAACCTCCGCTTTATTGGGATCTACAGAAAATCTCGATTGGGAATCACATGTTCCAAATACTTTACCTCTGGCATCCAGAAATCACACTTCGAAGGTTTCGCGTACAACTTCTTTTCTCGGAGTACATTCAGAACAATGCGGAGATGTCGAACATGCTCCTCAATGGTCTTTGAGTACACCACGACATCGTCAATGAAAACAACTACAAATTGATCCAGGTACGTGTGGAAAACTCGGTTCATGTATCCACGAATACCGCTGGAGCATTAGTCAAACCGAAGGGCATCACTATGAATTCGTAATGTCCATATCTCGTACGGAAGGCTGTCTTCGGGATATCTAAGGCTCTAACTTTGATTTGATGGTAACCCGACCTTAGATCAATTTTAGAAAACACCACCGCACCTCTAAGTTGATCAAGCAAGTCATCTATCCTTGTCAAGGGATATTTGTTCTTGATCGTCACTTTGTTGAGTTGTCGGTAGTCAATAGATAATCTCATACTTCCATCTTTCTTCTTAGATATCAACTCTTCAAGTTGAGACTTCAATTCCTCTAACTCTAAAGGAGACATTCTATAAGGAGCAACAGATATTGATCCTGTGCCAGGAACCAACTCTATAGAAAACTCTACCTCTCGGTCAGGAGGTACAGAAGAAACTTCATCCGGAAAAACATCTAGAAATTCTTTCACAACTAGAACAGATGACAAATCTAAACCAGTTTCAATGGATGCAGATAACATAATAACATAAGCTTCTGCACCTTCAGAATTTGTCTTTGTCAATTCAACAGATTCAGAGGCAAGACTGATGGTCCGTTTGGCACAGTCGATTGTAACATGATTTGCAGTCATCCAATTCATACCCAAGTGGATGTTCATACTTCTCAAAGGTAAACAAATAAATTCTACAACGAAATTTCTATTTCCTATGACAAGTAGACCATTTTGACACAACGATTTGGTCTGGACACGACCCTTAGCAGCAATAAAATAGTTATCGGCTCGGATAGCGGAGATTCGCTAGTCCCAACCGATCCACACATGATTGAGCTATAAAACAATGGGTTGCACCCGAATCGTATAATATACTGACAGAGTTATTGAAAATGGATCCCATACTCCTCAGTAAATTTGTCCGCGGGTGAGACTGTCTTAGCATCTAAAGTGTTGATTCGCCCTCGTGTTGGAGCAGCTTGAGCTTCTTTGAAACTCTTCCTTGCTGGGCACTTTTTACCATAGTGACCGTCTTCATTACAATAATAGCACCGATTGATCTATGCTGACGATCACCCTGGTGATGTCATCCACAGTTAGAACATCTTCTGGCCTTTGAAGAATCGAGGAATTGCACTTGCTTTTCCTTTGATGAAATTTTCTTAGGACTTTGCATTCGGAGTTGATAATTCAACTACCTTCTTTCTTTTCCCATATTCCCTATGAGATCATCCTCGGTGACATAGGCTGGTTGCACTAATGCAGCATGATTAGTGAGAGTATAATAACTGAGACCCTGAGTCATATAAGTACGAAGGCCCCTATTATACATCTGCATCTTCCATTTCCCTTTCGGAGCATACTTTACCACTTGGTAAAACTGAGACAACTTCTCAAACTTATCGATGTATTCTTCCACCTTCATGTCACCTTTCCTGAGGATGCACCGGTTGGAGATTCCGGTCTTGGTCGAGGATTGCGTCTTGGTCATCCTGCCATAATTTCGCTTATGATGCACTAAGTATTAAGTTGATCAGGCTCAATGTCTCTTAACATCACAAGTATAATTACAACAAGGACTAACAAGGAATCGACTCAACCCTAAACTAAGTCTGACTAGGCCGAACTGCTCTGATACCAACTGTAACACCCCGGTATTTTTATTTAGTAAAAATACCCAAGTGTACCATCCCTAGAACATCAGAGATATATTTCCTGCTTAGACACTGAATATCACTATAAATTTTCGCTGAATAAAAACCAAACCGTCTTATTTACAAACAAGACAATACGGTTCTCAGACCATAAACCATCAGCAACTATAGTATTCAGTATCGTACAAGAAAGCGGAAGAAGATATAACACTAAATACATAGTGTTGCAATACATAGACAACGAAGGAAATATAAACTCAAGCATAAAGCTAAGTCATCAGCAACCATCCGAGCTCCACCTACTCGTGCCTCTATGGTCCTTTCTTTCCCTGTTTCTCTGTAAAACAACAACATATAAACAATGAGATACAATCTCAGTGAGTTCTACCGAGACCCCTACTAACTCTCTCGGTCAAATTATGGATTTGTTCTAACTTAACACGACACCGACTGCATTACTGCTAAACCCCGATGAACGTGTTATAACTCTGCACGACACCGACTGCATTACTGCTAAACCCCGGTGAATCGCACAACAACAAAGTACGGCACCGACTGCATGACTGCTAAACCCCGGTGTATCGCACAATAAACTTTTAACATAACACCGACTGCATTACTCTGCTATATCCCCGGTGAACCCCCTTACCAATAGTATATACCTAATGGCACAGAGCCCAAGGTAAGAGTGCATGACTACCCCACCTTAGTATGTTAACATGGGTCGTCACCCAACTTGATATAATAAATATATCTACAGACACATGAACTCAGGGTTCATTACCTCAGACAATCAATTGAACATTTGATTCACATTACAATTTAAATCCACACTCACTCTCGCATACTAATTCATCACCTCTCAACACATTTTACGTCTCCAAAAATAGTTTGTTTTGCCTTAAAAATAGAATATTCAGTTAGGCCTCTGAATAAGCTTTCAAACGCATCTTAGAACACCTCAATCGGGTTCCCGGATCAAAAGTTATCAATAAAACATATCCGCACATGTATACTATTATTCGGTTTTTCGAGACAATTTCAACTTCGAAAGTATTTTATAAAACCCTTTTGAAACATACCCAAAATCATGGAGTTATAAGCCAAATATCATTATAGAATGGTTAGGAAAGGATTAGGAGAGGATTGGAATCGAAACGGAATCATTTCGGGCACTTTGAAAAATTTGGACAGAACCATGCGCATGGATCGTGCCCCTGGGACGCACGGATCGTGCGCCCTGTTGAACATTTTGAAAAACAGAAATCGAACCAGGCGCACGGATCGTGCGCATTTGACAGCATTGTAAAAATGGCCTTTTTCATGAAAATTTGTTTCCCGATCGATCCCGATACTCGTTCCGCTCAATTCCGAGTCTTGTTCCGATTGAAAATAGTTTTGACAACGATAAAACAGTCCCAATCAAAGTCACAGAATCAATCAAATCAATCAAAAACTCATTGTAAACGAATTGTATCAAAACACGACATATTTTCAAATAACGGTTTTTAAGTCAAAATCTCTCGAACAATTTTTGTTCCGATCGAAAACAGTTCAAACAACCACACCAATATATTCGATCAACATCGCTCAATAAGTCCATATTCCAGCGAAAGCGATAAATCAATCAAAACTCGACATAAACGAATTTTATCCAAAAACGATATATTTCGAAATAACGGTTTTGGACTCAAAAACTCTCGAAACCAATCAACATAAAAATCATACTAAAACAGAATAAACCTAAACGTGAGTAAAACTCACCCTTGAAGCGAGAGTCGATTCCGAGCCAAAATCACCGAATAGCCTCACGAACGTTCCGACGACACCCAAATCGCTTCCAAAGCTTTGAACCTCCAATCAATCACAAGACCTCCATGAAATCACTATTCATCATCCTCAACCTCCACGTTGCTCCTCAAACATAAACCCCAAATTTTGATTCTCAAAAACCCTAACTTCTTGATTCATCAAAACTCCAAATCGTACTTCAATACTCGCGTAATCCACATTGGGTTGGCTTCTAATCACTCCTAAACCATTGAAATCATCATCAAACCGAAATCCTCCCTTTTCTTCTTAAAAATCGAAAATGGCCAGATGAGAGTGAGTGAGTTGATGATGATGTTGATACCAAATCGAAGAGGAATGAACGCCGAACATTTTTCGTGTTGGAGGGAAGTCGTTTTGATGAGCCTAAATCTCCCCTTTTTCCTCTTCTTCTTTCTTTCCCATTCTTTCTTTTTCTCTTCTTTCTCTCCTTTCTCCTCACTGTCTCTCGCGTCCTCCTCTTTCTTTCTTTCTTTCTTTAATTAATTCTTTTTCTTTTCTTCCTTCACTTACACACATACACGCATACATATATATTTATTTAATATATAAGTGGTAACGTGGTCAAATTACCATATTGATCTTAATCTCTTATTTCGATTCCAAAACTTCATTGACCCGTATTATTCGGTTAACGATCCGATGACAACCAATAAATAATTTTAGCACTCAATAAATTTACCAGTCAAGTACTAAATTAATTTAATTGGGTTAACACCCAAATAATTCTACTAATTATTTTGAGGATGTTACATAGTCCTTAAAGTTGACTACGTGGAGTACTCTAACATTGTCCCTCGTAGCCCTTAAGCCGACTACAAGTGACAATCCTTAATATGACCCGTAGCCTTTAAGCCGACTACGAGAAATATATCTGAAACATGATTGTTAGCATATCACCGTAGCCCTTAAGCCGACTGCCGGTAAACCCATTCCCTGACCACAGCAGGGATAAACATGACGGGGCCTAGGTTCATAGGGCTCATGACTTCCCCTCCCCTAGTACGCTAACCTGAAAATAGGGTTGTCACCCTAGACTGAACTGATTATAACTTAGGTTCATAGGGCTCATGACTTCCCTTCCCCTAGCACATAATCGATTATAACCTCAGGGACATTAAGTCTGTCTTATCTTTACTTGTCGTGATCTCACTCGGTGTTACTAAGTTCGTTAACCTGACTTATAGGCATTTACGATTCAATCCAATCATAATTATTTCAGTCACAGTCAATATAGTCATAAACATCGAACAATTCATTGAAAACATAATCCACAAAAGAAGCAACAATTCAAACATTCTAATTCAGCAACCGTACCTAAACTTTGAGAATTTATTTAACCTATCAAACGGCCACGAAATTTAGCAAACGATCCCTCTACGGAAAGCTAAGGACGTCTAGTTTCTGACTATGTTTTAGAATTGTGGAATGATGGGTCAATAAATACAGTTTTAGCAAATAACACAGTATGTTCAGAAAATGGGACTGCGACTGTGACCTAAATTGCGATCCTTCTAAAATGACCAAAACCCACTCAATTAACCTGGAACCTGAGCCTAACAGTAGAAAATTAAGTCTAGTTTTCAAAGAAATAGAAATCATCCGAAAAGGAGTTCAATTGAAACCACCATGCCCAAAACACTGACCCTATGTCCAGATTGTTCCCAGAATTTTACCCTAACTTGTGGAGCCTATAACTTGAGCTACACAATTCCAAATTCAACCAAATCAGAGCCAGTCTAGTTTCTAAAATGATAGATCACATGATTTTCTAGTCAGTAATTCGTTCCCAGTAACTAAAGTACTGAACCTACTCCAGACATCCAAAAACAGTGAATTCAACAATACAATTAACACCAAGCTAGGACCAAATTAATCCAACACATATTTCAGTCACACACAGTATTGACACGAAAATTAAATCCCTAAGCGAGTATAGAACTCACCAATTGCGATGACAATCGCAAAACACCGAGACTTCGAGAATTCATCCGCTCCCAAAAACCACGAACTCTCCTCGGACTCGATCACAACACGAACTCAGCTACTCACTCGCTTGGACAACAACCCAAACCGAACTTAGGTACTGAAACAATTTTCCCCAGCTACTCAATCGAACCTCACACAGGATTTGGCTTGAAGATGGGTCTTAGAACTGGATATTGGAGTTGGAGCAAGACATGCAAGCTCTAAAACTCCATTTTTATGCTTGGAGGTTTGCAATGGTGTAGGAGAAGGGATGAGGTTTGTGTGCTGTTCTTGGTATCAACAGGAAGAGGAAGAAGAATGTGGGATAATGGTGGAATCAGATGCAGCATGCATGAATGTTTGAGGTAGGATCCCCCCCTTTCTTCTCCACCATCTCTCTCGCGAACCCTCTCATCCTTCTCTCTATTCTAATTCTGATTTTCCTGTTTCTGAAATGAGAATGAAAATGAAGTGGCTGACTTGAGGGGGGGGGGGGTGGGGTTTCAGCTGTGAACTAACTCAATGTGGGGAATTTACCTTATTACCCTTCAGCTAATTAAACTCCCCATCCTATCTAACACTTGACCTAAGTAAATTAATTTATCTCAACAATCAATCACCCAAGCATTACCAAGTGATTAAATCATTATACCTCTTCCTAACATATCACATATAAATACGATTATGTTAAATAAATACTAGACATTGCCTAATTTCGCTTATATAAGTATTTAACCTATTACCATAACTCTTAACGGTCGACGAACACTAGTGCAAAAATGAGATTAGAATTAGACATTTAAAGTCAGGCGCTCAGATGCCTGACTACATAGGTAGACACGGTGGCAAACTTGTAATTAAGTGGCAAAACTCGCGAGTATTAAGGTCAAGCGGATACACGCCTGACGTCTAAAGTGAAGAAATAAGGAAAAAATAAGACTTTAGAAGTCAGGCGTGTATGCGCCTGACTACATAAGTGACACGGTGGCAAACTTGTAATTAGGGGTGAATTTTTTTTCTTCTGTTCTAATACTTTAGACGTCAGGCATCTATTCTCGCTTGACCTCTAAAGTCCAAAAATTGAAAAAAATAATTTTCTTACGCGTATCCTCTCCACTCTCAAACCCTTCATTCTCAGAAGAACCAACATTTCTCTCAGAGCTTCATTCTCCGGCGTGCCTCACTCCTCTCGCGTCCTCTTCATCGTCTCAACCTTGCTCCTTCCTCTTTATCGTCTCAACCTTGCTCCTTCCTCTTCATCGTCTCAGGAAGTAAGTACCCACTCCATCTCTCTCTCTGTGAGTTGCTCTCTCTCTCGGTCGCTCTCTCACTCCGTTTTCCTCTAGACTGTAGATCGGTTTCGATCTGGGGTTCTCAGTGCCGTTCATCTCTCACTCCGTTTTCACAACCCCTCAGGTTGATGTACGATTTGAAGGTTTCTCAGAAACCCTAGGTTCGTAACAATGGTGAGAATGAAGATCTGCTTCCAGGGTTTTGAATCGGACACCCTCAGGAAGGTAAATCACTTAACTGTTTCTTTAAATGCTTTCTTTAGCTGCTTGTTTTAACGAAACCCTAATACCTGCGTTTTCTTTGCTGTTTGAGGTTGCTGTGAACACTGATGGTTGAAACTCAGAGACTGACTGAATGAACAACAAACACAGGTAATTCATATGATGCACTCAGTACACTCCATTGACATTATCATTGTGATTTTTTTCCATACTTTTTGTTACTTTCAGTTTCATTTACCCTAGACAATATTTGTGTTGTGAATACGACTTTGAATTTCATTTACTCAATAGGTAATATTTTTGTGTTTAGAGCATGAAAGTGAAGCAATATAATAGAAAATATTTGTAAATGTAAAAAGAGAAACATGGAGTTTTTCTTTATTCTGTGTAATTCTAGTTATGAAATGAACTCACGATCGAGCTTTCATATTTATGAATTATACAGTCAATCTAGAAACTGAGTCTCAGGGTAATTTTCAGTCTGTTGTAACAACTCTCTAACAACAAAATCAACTATCTGATTCTGTTTGTATATGCTGTAAGCCTGTAACAATGGCCATATATGATAACAGTTTGCTGCTTGTATTACTGGTCACTTGGTTTCAGATCTTTCATACGCCTGAAGGAATGCTTTCCACTGAGCAAGGAGTTTATGTTGCTGAATCTGTTGCTTCTAAGAACACAAGACAGGCAAAGGGCCGCTTCCGGATGTACGATGATGAAGATAGCTTGGTACATCTTAATTTTGCTGTTTTTTTTGCTCAATTACCCAGTGAGTTTTGGTTAGTTATACTCCGTTACTTTGACCAAGATCATGTCCGATCTAACCATTCAGTGAAGAGAGATCAACCTAATAAGGAAGCTGCTGGTGCAGGAAAAAGGGATACCGGAAAGGCAACAAAGAAACCTGGCAAGTGTTGCACTTGTCTTTGGCCTTGGCCTTAGTTTTCATTTTCTGAATTGAAGTTTGTATAGGTTTTTATTGATGACATTATTGTTATTCATTTAGACATAGGTTTAATTACTACTGTACTGAAAGTGAAAAAGCATCAGAGTGCTACTTCTCTGCCACTCCATCATCCTTGTGTGTCTACAGCATCATAGGCATTGGCAACGCTTTCTGGAGCTAAGACGGGTCGTTCTCCGAGAGACAAGCGCGTCGTTAAGGATGAGGTTACTGAGAATGACCTTTGGTGGGGAAAGTGAGTATACTAAGTTTAATTACTAATTTTTGATTTCATGTTTCTATATATCTCTTGTTTTATTTTGAGTTAATTTCTTTGTCCTTATTTGTATTTGAGTATGCCCAAACTTTGTACTCATTTTGTAGGGGTTCCCCTAATATCGAGATGGATGAGCAAAATTTCATGGTGAATAGAGAAAGGGCTGTTGATTACTTGAACTCTTTGGACAAGGTAATTTAATAAATAATAAAATATATTTAAAAAGTGATAACTTTTTTTAATATTTTTACTTTTTAAATATTAAAAAATTAAAAGGGGCTTATGTATGTCATTCATGGTTGCTGCCTAAGATAGTGATGTGGGGATGGTAGTGCTTTTGTTGTCATTTTGTCCAAGTGGGATGGGGGAGAAATATTTGGCTGATCCCTTAGGTCACAAGCCACTATCTTCTATTTTCTACTGACTTTTCAGTTTTCAGTGCTTTGTTTTTAGTATAGATTTAGATTGATATATTTTTTTCTCCCATATGGTGTTTTATGGCCTGTCCTTTTTATGTTTGTGATGACTGATGAGTTGATTACATCCGTTGGAAAAGAATCTGCCTGCTCCTTCGTGTCGGTGATGCTATTTTCCCGAACAAGACACTACAATTTATTGTGTTGATGAGATATTTGTTTTGTTTTAATTGATTGGAACTAATTCAATCCAATTGGATAAGTTTTTGTCATCAAGTTGCTTTTTCTATTTTTGTTAACAAATTTCACTAAAACAATGTCATCTTGTATTGAGTTTTTCAAAAAATTAAAATAATATTATTTAATAGTAAAATAATTTTAAGACACAACAAGCTGTAATAACTGAGTTACTTGGAATTTGATCTGGTTAAAACTTGAATCCAACACCTGACTTACTTGAGGTTCGGTTGAAGTAAAATAAGCCAAACTTTCCAACCCAATTCATGTTTTTCATACTCATTCAGTTCAAATTGACCTGGTAATCTGGTATAACTTCTTTTGACAGGTTGTAATGCATTCCTTGACAAAGCATTGGTGTTCTAAAAATTGTACTTGTGTCTGTGATTTGATTTGCAGGTGTTTGTGAATGACCAATTCTTGAACTGGGACCCAGAGAATAGAATCAAAGTCAGGATCGTGCCGGCCAGAGCTTACCATTCCTTGTTCATGCACAACATGTAAGTGAAAAGTAGAGAATAATTTACAATTACCAACACTAGTTGTTGTTTCTCTCTTGTTCAGACAAAAAAGGTTCAGTATAAGCCTCACCAGATAAATGCCCTATCGATGAAAGCCTTTAATTTTTTTTATATATTTAGTATATAGTATATGGTGAATGAATGGAGGAAAATTAAGGTTCCCCCTAAGTTAAGTATACAAGTGGATATATTTACAGGATCAGTCAAAATAATGCAGCTCCAACCAGCTGCATTCCCTCCCTACGATATGTTCCTTCCTTTCCTCTAAATTATATAACTCCACACGCTCACTTTTGCAGGATATGCTGCCAGAATATATACCTATGCGCGTTGGAGAATCAGTTCTTTTTGCTGGCAAAGCTGTCAGGATTCTGCGGAATCCAAGTCATTCCTTCCTGTCTAGGGATGCTGTGTATCCTCAACTGCCTAAAAGCTTTCAGAAAATACATGGATTTGCAGGGGGTTTTCATTTTGAAAGAGAGCCTGCAATCAATACTGGAGTTGGAGGAGAAGATTTACTTCCACAATCTGAGGCAGATAAGATTGAATCTATGCTTCTGGACCTAAAGGTTTTTGTGTCCCTCCACTTCAGTATATCATTTAGATGCTAATTTTCCGGAACCTTTTTTTGAAGTAGTTGGACTGTTGGAGTTTTATTGGTTTATTTCTCCAGTTCCAACTTGTAACTGGCTAATAAATCATGTGTTGGGATTCAGATTACGTTCCTACTAATAACTCTGACTAGTGTTAACGTAAACTCATGGTTAGCTTCCTGCAGGAATCATCTGAATTTCATAAAAGATCATTTGAATATGCTGTGGACTCTATTCAGGCTATTGCAGCCAGTCATCTCTGGCAGGTGCTTAAGATGAACAAAGTTCATTAATTTTGGTGCATTTATGTTCAGACACATCAATTTCTATTCCCTCCTTGTCTGCAGCTTGTGGTTGTACGCGCCGACTTGAATGGCCACCTGAAGGCTTTGAAAGACTATTTTCTTTTGGCAAACGGAGATTTCTTCCAGGTAAAGCATGAAAGATGATCTATACTAACGTTTTGACTGGCATGTGACCATATGACTGCCACATTTGCACTTTTTGTTTTAACTTTTATGTGTTAAAAGAAAATACTTTATCATATTCTAAGTTTGTCCCTTGTTTGAATGGAAGTGATGAAGAACAAACATTTGGTTTTTTGGGTGGGCAGGATTTTTGAATTATGAGCACTGTGCATGAGATAGTGATTTGAAAGATCTGTTTTCCGAGTTGTTTTAACCCTTGAAAATGGCATGTGACTTTTAACAAATAACAAGTCATACCGTTCTGACAAGTACTTTTAATCAATCAGTACGTATTATGTATAAGTTGATGTGATTTGCTTATATTTTTCATGGTAGTTTGTGTAATTTGCAATGAGTTATGGGTAGGTATGGGTTTCCCCTATTATCCCTAAATCTCTAACCTCTACATTGTTCTTTATTTTGGATTTATCTACTTGGATTTACTAGTAAAGAATATTCTCTGGAATTGGCGAATCGGCTTGAATTTTTGTACCAGTAAATGATTCACTTGCAAGATAGGAGGTTCTGCAAATTAGTTTAAACTTAAAATGCATAATCAACAATGGGTAGTTCTTCCTCAATATTCTGTGCCTTGAATATGCATCAATTACTCAGTGAATTTCAAACTTGAGTTTATCTTATAATTTCTATGAAGGTATACTGACATCCTTCATTTACTTATGATTTTCTGTGTAAGTGTTTCCTTGAGGAAAGTTGTCAGCTAATGCGATTGCCACCTCGCCAGTCAACTGCTGAAGCTGATCTTTTGGTCCCATTTCAGCTGATATATTTAACTTATGCTTTTATAGGTTAATGTCATTCACATCAGTTACATAAGCATGTTCATGTTTTAGATGCATAAACAAAAGACTAATGCAATTTCTCTGCAATGCAAGCTGCACTAAAAACTACTAGTGAAGAAGACAAGTATTTCTCCAATACTTACTGCGGCTCAAAAGAACACAAATGGAGTTGGAGAAGTTATGGGCATCTGTAATGCATCAATATCACATGGTGCTTGCCAAAAACCATAGTGATCAAGACAAGAGCACGACGACACAGCAGAGGCGTCAGCGGTTTCGACCAATGTGGCGTGTTAGAGAACATATGGCATTCTTGATCAGGATCTCCAATTTTATATTCAGGTTCTTGTTCATATCTTTCCATCATATATGTTTAATTTATTGGATTACTACTATAAGTATTGTTTGAACTTTGAAGTAGTTGTGTAATCTTCACACTTGTTAAGTAGTGATGTTTGTTTGTATGCACATGCATGCCAGTGCAGCTTGTAATCTATAAATGTTAACTTTTTTAGTATTAGATAAATACATTGATTTGTGTTGAATTGGGCAAAAGAAGCGCACTGATGGTAGCATATATAATGACAATTTTTTGGTGAGTACTGTATCTTTTTATATAACAAATGAAATGTTTGTTTCACATTCAAACTTTTGTGCTTTCCTTTGCAGGTGGATGTGATAGAGTCTCAGTGGAATATTTTACAATCTCGTATTCAAGATTCTCACGACTTCTGAACATTGAATTGGATGAAATCATGAAAGTATTTATTCTCCAATGTAAATTTGAAATCTGATTATGCTACTAAGTGAATGAAATCACTGAGATTATTGAAATTGTATTTGTAGGAGGATTGAAACCAAGTACAATGATTTCTACATGGTGGGAGGATTGTGAGTATCATTGTCAAAGTAGAATATAAAGAATAGATAGATCCTTTGATTGGCAAAAACTAGCACTGATATATGACTCCATGGCCCAATGGATAAGGCGCTGGTCCACGGGACCAGAGATCTGGGTTCGATCCCCAGTGGAGTCGCTTCTTTTTAACGAAAAATTTGTATAACCAGGGTGTATAGATTAAACCAAAATTTAAAAAAAAAAAAAACTTTTAAGGTCAGGCGCAATAATGCTTGACCTTAAATCGTACATACGAAGTCAAGCAATAATAAAAGCTTGACCTTAAATCATACTTACGAAGTCAGGCAAGAATTAATGCTTGACTTCGTAAGTATGATTTAAAGTCAAGCATTTATTCTTGCTTGACTTTAAATCATACTTACGAAGTCAGACAATAATAAATACTTGACTTTAAAACAGACTTACGAAGTCAGGCGCAATAAATGCTTGACTTTAAATCAGACTTACGAAGTCAGGCTATCGCTTGACTTTAAAACTCTAGACATACAAAGTCGACTTAATAAAAGTCAAGCGCCCGCCTGACTTTAAATCCCCTTTTCGCCTGACTTTAAATCCCTTTTTTGCACTAATGGAAGTTTCTAAGATTTGGGGATGTTACACTTATTGTATGGCACAACAAACCTATTATCAACCAAATAGTCATCTTTTTGTATCACATCACCATTGTCTCTTCTACGATAGATTGGATATCCATTCTTATCAATACATGTAATAGGATTAAATTTCTTTGGAAAATACTTTGTACACTTACCACCTTGCATACACGAAGATTGTGATTCTGGAAAACCACATAGGCCGTGAATCATGAAAGTCGAAACAACTTGAAATAATTCAGGCTCAAGTTCTTTGTGTGGTATTTCAGTACATATGATTCGATCAATATGATGTGAATTCAAGATTCTATTATTATGTTGAAGGAAAACCAGTATATGTGCATGTAATACTATTTTCTGAAATTCAATAGTATAAACCACTGCAAACAACAAAACAAAAAATACAATTACACTAATCATGGCCTTTAAACACACACACACACACACACACATATATATATATATATATATATATATATATATATATATATATATATGCTAAATAATTTCATTACATGTTAAGTAAAAACTTTTACATTTTATCTAGATGTAACCAAAACTACATCGATTGAAAATTACTCAACATAAAACAAATATAACTCATATTAATAAATTGATGCAAACATACCTGCTTGGTTTTTCCAAAGACATGTCCCTTCTTGATGTCTTTCATAAGGCGATCTAATTTTATTTTAAACAACCTGCATACCAAATCTGGTCTATCTTGTGATTTCAACTTCTCGGTGACCGGGGTTTTTACCGCTTTCTCTTCTCCCTAGCACTCTCGGACTGATCATCTTACTGCAACAAAGCAAGCTTAGGAATGAATCTAATGGATATTTAGGTCTCTGTCCAGTTACTTAATAATGAGGTTAATTCAGGCCATTTTAGGGTACATGTGAATGCTATAAACATATCGGGATACCCAGCCCATCTACAAATAGCCAATGCATCTTGGTAATTCTAATGCATATAATGTGCTCCTCTAGTAAAACTTGATGGGCAAGACAATTCTTCTACCTACAGTTGATGGATTAGTATCTCCTCATAGAATTGCATCTGTTAAAGCCTTATACAAATGAGCTCTAACTTCATTTTGATGATCTCTCACCCATTTCAAACGTTGCGACTCAATCATACTATAACCATCAATCAAAAATTGCCTGTAAAGAAGTATTCAATACTCACACTCACGTTGCTGAATTCTATAAGCAAGCCACTCTCGAAGAGTGACACATTCTCTTGATTGTATGAACACCAGTATCATCACTATAAGGAATTTTTTCCCACCATCCATCTTCTCCCCTAGGGAAAAATAAAGGATATTGCAACGACAAATAAGAAGAACTTAGAGTTGAAATCCTTTGCAAAGCTTCTGATTGTTCCTCCACAACAACATCGATCTCTATCAACACGGACAACATCATAATCACCAACAATAAGCGCAACACCCTAAGAGGCAGATGGTATATTATATCTCCTGGCATCACGTCCTCTTTTACTCAATATACGCAACTTGACATTTTGAAACTCACCTGTGCTTATCCTATCTCAAACAAATCTATATGTTTTCACAAATGGATTACACATATCAAGAATATTGGAATATACCTTGTAATTGTGTATTGCTTGTATTTGTAATAAGTAGCTGTCATGAGTGTAGTTAGTAGTTGGCATATTGGGCCTAGTCGAAATATGGGCCTGGGCCTGACTTTAGGTTTTGTGTATAAATAGGGATCACTAGTTAGTGAATAATAATGCTTTTGATTCCCTTTTAACCTAATCCTATCACTTTACAGTCTCACTGTTTTCTTGCTCCCTTTCCTCTCTCTAGCGCCGTCGCTCTCCCTTCCCTCTCCTGTCTGCTGCGCCGTAGAATCCCCAACAAACTGGTATCAGAGCTTTAAGATCCATGGCAGCGAGAGATAACTATGGTGGAGGTATTCCGGGGAGCCTCCCCATTTTCGATGGAAAAGACTTTGAGAGATGGTGTTCGCAGATGAAGGTGTTGTTCAGATATCAAGATGTACTTGACATCGTGAACGATGGAGTTCCACCCGTGGCAGATGACGCCACAGAAGCGGTGAGAAACAGCCACAATGCGATGAGAAAGAGAGACGGAAAAGGGCTGTTTTTACTTCACCAGTGTGTCGATTCGAATGTCCTGAACCTGATCATCGACTGTGAATCAGCAAAGGCAGCGTGGGACATCCTCAAGAGCTCGTATGGCGGAGCAGACAGACTGAAGAAGATTCGACTCCAGTCGCTCAGAAAGCAGTTCGAAGCCCTGAAGATGTCAGAAGCAGAATCGATTGGCGAATTTATTACGAGGTTAGTAGCATTAACTAATCAAATGAGGGGAAATGGTGAGACTGTAGAAGAAGTGAAGAAGGTCGAAAAGGTGCTTCGATCCTTAACCGAGAAATTCGACTACGTTGTTACAGCCATTGAAGAATCCAAGGACCTAGATACATTGAAGTTAGATGAACTTCAGGGTTCCTTAGAGGCACATGAATTGAGGATAAGGCAGAGAAGTTCAGAGAGAGAAACTGAACAAGCCTTACTTTCATATTCCTCTAAGAAGAATTGGAAGGCAAGTAACAGGGTCGAAAGAGGTAGAGAAGAAGGATCAAGCAGTAAGCAGAATGATTTCGACAAGAAGAAGGGATCTTTCGACAAGAAAGGTGACCTGTCGAAAGTGCAATGCTACAACTGTCAGCAATTTGGGCATTATAGAAACAGGTGTAAAAACAAGAAGGTTTCTAGAGATGCTGAAGCCAATTTTGCGAGTGACAGTGACACAGACTCCGACTCAGATGGGCTAGTGCTGATGGCAGTCGAAGATGAGATTGAAGATAACACTCATCTTGACGAAATTGCTGAAAGTAGCGAGCAGAACAGTGTGAACACTTGTATAAGTGGATACACTTGTAATGCTCAAAATACTTGTGCTATGTGTGTGTGGCAGGCCAGTCGAAACACTGGGGATACCTCCAACATAGCCAGCAACGATGATGAGGAATTATCATTCATGACGACTATAGACCCAGAGTTGCTGTTGCTGAAACCAGATACAAATTCGACTGAAGAGAAGTGTGTCGAATTGCAGGTTGTCGAAGAACATTTCCTGAAGAGAACTGTCGAAGAATGTTGTGAAAAACCGACAACAATGGACTTAGAAGAAGTTCATGATCAGAGTGATCAGAATGTCGACGAGGTCGAAACTGAAGAGCCAGAAGAACCCATTGCTGTCGAACCTCTCAGAAGGTTGCAAAGGGAAAGGCAGAAATCAGTAGAGCTAAATGATTTCGACACAATCCCAGATTCTGCTGTAACTGCAGAGGGAGAGTTAACTCAATTCGAACTAATGGCAGAAGCAGAACCAGTGAGCCTGGAGCAAGCTCTTAGTCGAAAGGAGTGGAAGGAAGCTATGACTGATGAGTCGAAATCAATAGAGAAGAATGATACCTGGAAGCTAGTCGAACTTCCAGCGCAAAAGAAGGCAATAGATGGTGAAGTGGCCAAGGGTAAGGCAAAATTAGTAACCATTGAGAAAGAACCCTTGTATTGGGCACCAAGTATTGAAAGTTGCAGCCCGGTTCGACAGAGTGCGAAACAGCTCGAAAAGGGGCAGAACAGATCGAAAAGTTGCAGCCCAGTTCGACAGAGTTCGAAACAGTTCGACAAGGGGCAACACAGGTTCGACAGAGTGTGGGCAAGATCAGGCAACACACTTTGGGCACATGGGTGCCGAATTCCTCTCGACAGGAAAGATTCGACAGAGGAACAAGAACTCTGGCTATATGCAGAGTTGCCGCCTGGTGACTGGGGGCCAAAACAGAAGTGTCACTTAGCAATGACCAATTGTTGCGCCCGAAAAAGTCCCCGAGGGAGAACCTTCCTCGTTCACAACTTTTCCTAAGACAATGAAGCCGCCACCAATATTTATTAAGGAAAATATTAGGAAAACCTTTTTTGGAAAGCGATTGGTCTTGCGAAACTAGAGATTAGGGTTCGGGGGTCGGTTACGCGCAGGGAAGGTGTTAGCACCCCACACGTCCTCTCTACTGAGAGGGAACCTTTAATTAAATGTGTGGTTTTAGTGTGTTGACTTGAAAATACTTAATTTTGCCTCTCTACTTCTTATTGGAAAACTCTTAATGAAAATATTTATTTATTATGAAAAGGGAAAAGGGGGAAGAATGGGTTTTTAGAAAAAGTGCTTGACGGGACATGGCCCGCTCCTACGTATCTCCCGGTGCGATGGAGAACTCAAAGCTACGTAGTTCTTCTTTGTCTTTTTGAAAAGTTTTTGTTTTTTATCTTTTTTAGTGAGTTTTCGAAATAGGACGAGCATTTAGTGAATGATTGAACTAACCAATGTTATGGGTAATCACCGCTAAGTACTCTTGAAAATGAGAGTCACTACCGCCAGTCAGACGAACAAAGGTTCTGATTGACTATTAGTAGCAACCCGTTTTTTATTTGTCTTTTTGAAAGTGGTTTTCGAAAGAGATTGATTGGCACGAATAATCAAGCTAACAAAGGTTATGAGTGATCATCGCTTGTTGTTCTTTTGGGAAAAAGACATTGCTACCAATGGCTAGACGAACAAAGGTTCTGATTAGCCACTAGCGACAATGGGTTGAAAATGTTTTTAGAAAGGAAAAGGTTTTCATCCTGAAAATGATCTTGGTTTGCAAAAGTGATGAAAATAACTCTTTTCTTTTTGTTATGCAAATGCTAAACTTTTATGGTTGCGCTTGACGAGAATTTGACTCGCTCCTACGTATCCCAAATGGAAATCAAAGCGACGTAGTTCTAACGAGCCTTAAAAATGAAAGTCTTTTTGCTTTGATGATTAAACTAACAATGGTTATGATGGGCCACCGCTAATAACTTGTTTTTGATTCTTTGATACTTAAAATGCTTTTTGAAATTGGACGCGTTCATGGTAATCAAACCAACAAAGGTTGTGATGGATTATCACTAGTAGCTTGCTTTATGCTTACGACAATTCTTTTGAAATTGAGGCTTTCATGGCAATCAAACCAACAAAGGTTGTGATGGATTGCCACTAGTAACCGTTTTTTGTGCCAGGTCGTTTTAGAAATGAAAACAATGAATGCAAGAAAGAATTGGTGGATTCAAGCATAATGCAATCAGCGGAATCAAATCATTAAGCAACAATATTTGAATTCGCAAACAAAAATCAAGTCTAAACTACACATAGTAGATCACAACGCATAGATAGGCAAGGAGGGAACTTGAATTGGGCATCAAGCAAAAATACAAGAGTAGGCAAGATTGAACCTAAATGCACATCTAGTGGAAGATGCTAGGCGAGAACCATACTCAAATATTTCTACAAAACGCAAGGGAATCTAAATGCACATCTAGTGGAAGATGCAATGTAAGGAATGGACCTATCTAAGTATTAATGATATTCTATATGAGAGTAGACGATGACGCTGTAAGCTCAAACAAAAAAGTTGCCTCAATCATGATCATTGGCCAGCATAAGCAAGCAAATTATTTAGCGACCAAAGTATCAAAGAATGTTGAATCACTTTGGTCAATCCTCACACTTAAGATTAAGTGCACAAGTGCACAAGTGTGAATCACATTGCCAATCATCAATTTAAACAACATATAAACTAAAAGGGTTTGAAAGGGGGAGGTTGAACACGTAAGCTAAATTGAGTCCCTTCTAGCAATCTTCACCACTTAGATCGAGGTGCACTAGGCACTAGTGGGAATCATATTGCTAGATCATCAATCACTAACAACAATATTTTATTTCAACTAAAAAACAAAATCATGCACATAACCCCGAAATCAAAGCATAACAACAAAGATTCGTAGGATTAAAATCTGTACAAAAAAAATGGTGTTCAAAGTAAGGATCTACATCTTTGCAAATGAAATTTCACAAATATGAAAAATGATGAGAATATGCAAGAATAAGGTCTAGATGCACTTACTTGAGGGAAGAAAATGCAAATATGGAGGAGATAGAAATGGATCAGCTCTTGACGGAGGATCAGCTCTTGACGGACCAGCGGTGCGAGAAAAATATAAGAGTTTTCTGAAGTGATAGATCGTGAGAATGTCTCTGATCTTGTGAAAATCCCTCTGATCTTGTGAAAATCGTCAGATCTCGTGAAAAATGTGTCAGATCTCGTGAAAAATGTGTGTAGCAATTCTTCTCTCTGGTCTTGTGTGATGTGTCCGTGTTTGAAATGTGAAACACACTTGCCTATTTATAGGCGTAGAAAGATTTGAAAAAATAAATGCATGAAGTAATCGATTATGTTGAATGTGTGAAACATATGCATAATCGATTATTTAGATAAATATGGAAACAAGGAATGACTTGATAATCGATTATCATATGAAGTTATAGGAGTGCATAATCGATTATTGTTGTCAATTGGGACAACAACAACAGGACAATAATCGATTATGTGATATGGTTATATTAAGGAAATAATCGATTATTGATCTTAAAAAGGAAGAATAAGGCAAGCACATAATCGATTATGTGATATAGTGAGAATGAAAGAATAATCGATTATGTTTATGAAAAAGGAAACTTTCATTTACTTCTTAATCGATTATTTGCTTAGGATAATCGATTATGCTTTATAAAAAAGGAAAGAAAGGCAAGCTCTTAATCGATTATTTGTTTTAATTAAAATAGAAGAGTAATCGATTATGTGCTCTGAAACATTCAGGCACATAATCTATTACGATAATAGATTATCTTTGTAAAAGGATAGGATTTTGATTTCAATCCTTCAACCAAAATATTTTTAAAAATATTTTTCAAAACTATTTTGATGCACCATGCATGTTTTGAAAAACTCTCTCAGCTACTAAAGTATCCTAGACCTTAAGTGATAGGACCTTACCAAAATGCCCTTTTTGACCCAAAAACCCTGATTTTGCTCCAAACTTCATTTCCACTCTAACAATGATCCTGAGACCTTTTGGATGACTCTAAAACCCTAGAAATGCATGCATGATGAGAAAATACGTCTTTTTGGCGAAATTACCAAAATACCCTTTGAACGAGAAAAAACCCTAGAAACCCTAGAAATGCTCTAAAGTGCTCTAAAATGCCATGCAATGCTTTTCTAACCCTAAAATGCATTCTGAAACTTCTAAGATGCAAGCATGATGCTCTCCCTAACCTCTAGGACGAATGCCAAGACTTGATTTACTTATTTTTGGTTGAAAATTAGGGTTTTGCCCTAAGCCGGACAAAATTGGGGTATGACAGCTGCCCCTCTTTATTTGGATTTTACCAATAAATATGAATTGCTCGAGACATATTTCGAAGGTAAAATAGAAATAAAGAATTCAGAAATTATACCAATTTTGTCCGTTTGGAGAAATCCGAATTTCTTTTTTTTTTTTTTTTTTGTGGAAAGATAGACACTTTCGTGTTGATGCGAAAACAGTAAATGAACACTGACGTGCAGACTGAAAGGTAAAATGGGCACTTGCGTGCAGACAGAAAAGTAAATGGGCACTTACGTGCAGACAGAAAAGTAAAATGGGCACTTACGTGCAGACAGAAAAGTAAAATGGGCACTTGCGTGCAGACAGAAAAGTAAATGGGCACTTGCGTGCAGAAAGCGGTAAATTGCCCAGGCTGCCTAAAACCTGTAATCCTTAAACGAACTCTTGACGAATCCGAGTTTGCACGTTGCTTTGAGGAGCACGCTCTTCCTGTTGGCCTTTTCGAGCGACCGGGGGAATCGTTATCAGCTCCGGAACTGATATACTGATCAATGCACGGCGTCCACTGTATCTTAGGCTGATACAACTATTCCGTTGAACCTCACATGGGGCTGCGGTCCATCGCGTTGCTCGTACACGATGTGAGACCTGGGCAGAAGGGAGCGATGATCTCTGTGCTCCAATCCGCAATGCGCGCTTGAACGCTCTCTTTTCTTTTCTTTCTTTTCTATTTCTCTCTTTTCTTTTTTCTTTCTGAACTCCCAACTTGGGGAACATTTTCTGGAATCTGGGGGCGAGGGCTAACACCGAAGTGCTCATCCTCTCTTTGTACCTGTAGCTGAAAATGAACAAATGCATGCGATGCAAATGCCATGATTGCTGTTTTCTTTTTTCTTATGATGAATGATGAGCTCCTTATTTCTTTTGTCTATGTCGGATGAATGCATGATCTTCTACTGTTCCATATGCTTGATGAATGCAATGCCTGACTTTATTTATTCTTTTGCTTTTCTCCTCTTCTTTTCTTTTGCTCTTTTTATGAAGTGCAGGTATGCAACATTTTGGTGTTTGATGATATGTAATGAAATGGCAGATGACATGCAATGGAAAACTCTTCCTTCTTTGCCTTTTGTGAATATTGCTGATGAATAACATGAAATGATGAATGACATGGGATGCTTTAGCTTTCTTTTCTTCTATGAGATGCAAGTATGATGTGATGCAACTGTATTGTTTTGGTGTTTGAATGCAAATGTATGCGGTGATTGATGCTTTGATGAATGAAATGCTCCTGTTCTAACTTCTGTTTGTTTCTTTTTGCTTCTTCTATGAAATGCAAAATGCAATGCTCTGATGTTTGATGCAATGATTCTTGTTCTTTTTCTTTTATGGAAATGCTAACGTTAATATGATGCATATGCACTGTTTTAATGTTTGATGATTGAATGACAAAGGAATGCTTGTGAAATGATGAATGATATGGAATGTTGGATGACAGGGAATGTTTTTGTGCTGCTTTTGTGGTTTCTTTTCTTTGTTTTCTTTTTGCTTTCTTTGTTTTTTCTGTGAAATATCTGATGCAAAATGTAATGCTCTAGTGATGAATGACATGCAATGATTTTGTTTTTTTTCTTTTTATGAAGTGCGAACATTAACATGATGCCAATGACGTGGAATGTTTTTTTCTTTTTGCTATGTGATGAATGCACAAAATGTGAAGATGCAAATGTAATGCTTTGATGCATGTGCTATAATGCCTAGATGCATGAGGTAAACATTTTTGTGATGATGAGATGCGAGACTTTGAATGCAAGGACTTGAGATGATTATTGATCATTTTGTTGAAAAATTGAATTTGACTCAAACTCTGGTGTTCTCAAGGTTTTTATTTACAAACAACCTCACTTGTTTTCTCTTTCTTTCCATGATGACTGAATTTTAGATATCACGTAAACAACTTGTGTTCTCTCTTTTTGAAGCATTGTCTAGTAAGCATGCATAAGAGTCCAAATGTGAATGAATGAGTCAGTTAACTTGGAATTGGTTTAGGGCATGGACATTTATGGCAAGTGAAGGAATGACAGACATGGTTATTGCTGAAGCTCATGAGGGCTCAAGAGATACAAGATTGCCCCAATTCAGGTCTTTGAATAGTTTGCCCCTGTCTAGTGGTGACAATAACTAGGGGCGTAGAAGGTGATGAATTGGGAATGCTTCGGCTTTTGAAAGGGAAGGTGGATCAAAAGAGATTTTGTCTCAACCCAGAAAGTTTGATGTTGCCCCAGTCATTAGAATGACAAGGCCTTGTTTAGGATAGTGAGTTGAGAGATTGCCCCGGCGAGGTTTTATAGGAATGAATGAGGTGAAGGAATGGGAACGTACTTGGCCCACTTTCGAATGACATTTCAAATGGTTTCTTTGAGTGAGGTTGTGAAAGGCGGCAGAGTTATGGTGACGGTTATGAACTGAGGGTAATATATGAATGGGGTGGGCAATGAACAAACCTCCCCAAAGTTGAGTGGTGTGAGAGGTGAAGGGAATGCCCCAACTTTTAGATCTGAGTGGTGTCCTCAGTGTAAATATTTGGTTCTCTACTGGTGTCTTGACTTTTTGGTGCGAAAGAATCCTTACCTGGTGATCACTAAACCTTGTTTTAATGCATCTTGAATGTGCTTTGGAGTGCAAGTCCCTCTTTTTTATTTTGTCAGCTTTCTTTTTTCTGACTGTTTGTTTTTTCTTTTTGAGCAAACACATTGTAAACAGATAAACTTATTTGTCCTAAAATTAAAATTTGAGAAAACGAAAGCAACCGGTCATTGATCGAAATGGACTTTGCAGGATTGTGATGTTTTGTGGAGAAGGGATGATTGGGCTTATCGGAGTGTTTGGGGTTGATGGGAGGATGGGTCTTATTCAGCATTGGCCGATGGTCAATGGTTTATGAAGGGGATAGTTACTAGGTTTGATGAGGTGTTTGGGGATGGTTGTACCCAATGAGGTGTTTGAAGGCTTTATGAAAGAAGAGATGGTTAAACCCAATGAATTGAGGTTTTTTTTTTTTTTTTTTTTTTTTTTGAAAAGGAGAAATGATCGAGCCCATTGAATTGAGGGCTTTTTTGGGAGGGGAGCTCTTATGCTTTATGGCAAAATGTATTGACTCTTAATTTATACTCCATTTGTCTTCCTTTCTTCACTTTGGGATTCTCCTTTTTGAAACTTTGTTATTCCCCTCCTTTTGCGGATTTCCTTTCCTTTTGACTTGGGTGAGAATGATATACCATCTTTTATGTGGAATTAACCCTTGTCCGGAGTGATGGGGATATCTTGGGCTTTTCTTGGCTTAAGATGGGTAACAAAGGATGTTTTTATGATTTTGAATCTTTGGCTTAAGAGGGGTAGGGAATGGTCTTTCTGGGATTTTAGGTTCTTGAGGGTGTGGAGAGAAGGCCAAATTTCATTTCAAATCCTGATTACTTATTTCTGTAAGACTTAACTTTAGGACAATAATTTATCTATCTTCATGTCTTTGCTCTTTTATTTTCCCTTTTTTTTTTGTGCCCTAATTTTTGCCTGGACCGCTCTTTGCGAGTTTTCAATCCACCGGGCGCTCATTTTTGCCTAGGCCGCCCTTTGCGGGTTTTCAACCTAGCGAGCTTATTTTATCTTTTTTATTTATTATATTTTTTAGAAAGACTTGCACTAAGGGAATATGATACCGACAAGGAAAATTAGTGATCACAGAATTGCCCCAGCATGGAGGACTTAAAGTGTTAGTGGGAATGAACCAAAAGTCAAGTATGCACTGATGGGAGAGAATATGCGCTTTAGGGGTGGACGGGGCGGGATTAGACTTGGATGGGGAATGATGATAAATGAAGGAAATTGACTGACTCAAACAAGAGAAATTGCACGTGGCATGCATGCTTACTAGAAGAACGCTTCACAGAGAATTAACATTGGTTAAAACATGATATAAAAACTTTTTGATGAACTGTTTCGGTCTTTTATCATGGAATGGATGAGATGTAATCCCCTTTTTTGAAGGAAATACAAATGAGCTATTGATGTGAAAAACTGAGTGCCTTGGAACACCTTGAGTTTGCCAATGAGTGAGGGTAAACTTTTCCAAAAAGGAAAGATTACTTTGCAAGAACATCTCGTCTCTCATCACAACATTTTTGTTGTACGCAATGCATGGATGAAAACATTATGATGTATACATGATGAAGATGAAATGCATGAAAGCATGTCTACTTGAAAGGTGTGATTATTCTAAAAGTTTTTTCTTTTTGATGTTTTCTTTTTGTGCAAGACGAAATATGAAATGCCAATGCATCTTTGGGTGATGAATGATGCAAGAGGCAAGACAAGATATGAAATGCTGATGCCTCCTTTTTCTTTTGAATGATGAAAGATGCAGGAATGATGCTTTTTTCTAAATGATAATTTTTTATTTTTTATTTTATTTTTTTTAGAGGCAAGGCGAAGTATGAAATGCCAACGCCCCTTCCTTTTTTGAAAGATGCATGTATGGAGGAATGATGCATGAATGCTACATTTTGAATAAATTTGATGATGAATGAGATGCTTTCTTGTTTTTTTTTTTTTTTTGTGCAATGAAATGCATGATGCTCACAATGATTTTTTTTTTTTAGTTTTGGAACATGATTTTGAAAATTATTTGGAGATGCAAATGATTTATTGGAAAAAAGGTTTTAGAAAAATGTGCTTGACGGGGTATGACCCGTTCCTACGTATCCCCATTGTAATGAGGAATCAAAGCTTACGTAGTTCTACTGTGTCTTTTTTTGAAATAATGCTTATGCATGAATGCCTCGTCTTGGATGAACTCGACGAGGATGATTTATAAATGAAATGCTTATGCTATGCAGATGATAATTGTCTTTTGTTTTATCTTTATGTAATGAAAGGGAATGCGAGATGAATGGTTTTTTTTTTTTTTTTTTCAAAATTGGAATTTTATGCAAATGATGCAATGATGCAGTGATGCAATGATGCGATGATGCAAGGATGCTTTTTTTTTTTTGTGTTTTTGCAGAAAGAGGATATTTACAGGCGGTAATTTGAAAATTTCCACACTATATGCCACCTCATATAGGCGTTTATTGAAAAGGGAAAGCATATCTTTTTTATTTTCGAAGATTTTGAAGGAAAAATTGATTGAACTGAATGCAACAATGCAGCACACAATTTGGAAAGCCCTTGTGACCTAAAAGGGGGTAGAACCTATGATCTAAGGCACTTTAGGGATAGTCTTCTCATGTAGCTCTATTCACACCCTCACAAAGGTCATCAGAGCCACAGTCCCTCTCATGAAAATCCCCGTAAATGCAGCAAACTGCTAGGTACGAGGCATCATGAAAGAGCACAACTCTGATTGAAACTTTCGTAAGTAGCCAAACGGACAAAGGTCCTGATGGGTTCCCACTACTCGAATCCACTCATCCTAAGGTATCCTAACAGACCTGGGTTATGGTCTCTTTCCCTAATCGTATAATCTCGAGGTATAAGTGTGTGTGTGCGAAGGGCATTTCCTTAAAAAACTACCCTACCTGCAAATGAAGATCCAGAACAGTCCAGACAATAGAAAGCCATAACATGTCGTCTACCCTAGGGTTCAATACCAATCAAATTCAACTAATCTAGGGTGCCAACAACAAACACATTACTTACCTCAGAAAGGGAGCTGAGAAGAAGGGGACATGACAAGAGAGGGGAAATATGCATGAGGGAACTAAGCATTTAAGCAAAGAAGTAACTATCTATTATTTTAAACAAAAGCAAACATAGAAGAAGAATGCATATGGATGCAACATGCTTATGACAAAGAAGAAGAATAGAGGCAAAGCAA
Organism: Astragalus membranaceus; assembly: GCA_039519185.1. NCBI lineage: Eukaryota > Viridiplantae > Streptophyta > Magnoliopsida > Fabales > Fabaceae > Astragalus > Astragalus membranaceus. Next base: position 78,582,808 of record CM076851.1, on the reverse strand, counting down.
GATGTTCAAATCAATCACAAACCACACACTTAATTAATTAGGCTTGACCCACTTTTGAAAGAAAATGTTTTTTTAGTCCCCAGTGAAGTCGCCAGCTGTTGCGCCCGAAAAAGTCCCCGAGGGAGAACCTTCCTCGTTCACAACTTTTCCTAAGACAATGAAGCCGCCACCAATATTTATTAAGGAAAATATTAGGAAAACCTTTTTTGGAAAGCGATTGGTCTTGCGAAACTAGAGATTAGGGTTCGGGGGTCGGTTACGCGCAGGGAAGGTGTTAGCACCCCACACGTCCTCTCTACTGAGAGGGAACCTTTAATTAAATGTGTGGTTTTAGTGTGTTGACTTGAAAATACTTAATTTTGCCTCTCTACTTCTTATTGGAAAACTCTTAATGAAAATATTTATTTATTATGAAAAGGGAAAAGGGGGAAGAATGGGTTTTTAGAAAAAGTGCTTGACGGGACATGGCCCGCTCCTACGTATCTCCCGGTGCGATGGAGAACTCAAAGCTACGTAGTTCTTCTTTGTCTTTTTGAAAAGTTTTTGTTTTTTATCTTTTTTAGTGAGTTTTCGAAATAGGACGAGCATTTAGTGAATGATTGAACTAACCAATGTTATGGGTAATCACCGCTAAGTACTCTTGAAAATGAGAGTCACTACCGCCAGTCAGACGAACAAAGGTTCTGATTGACTATTAGTAGCAACCCGTTTTTTATTTGTCTTTTTGAAAGTGGTTTTCGAAAGAGATTGATTGGCACGAATAATCAAGCTAACAAAGGTTATGAGTGATCATCGCTTGTTGTTCTTTTGGGAAAAAGACATTGCTACCAATGGCTAGACGAACAAAGGTTCTGATTAGCCACTAGCGACAATGGGTTGAAAATGTTTTTAGAAAGGAAAAGGTTTTCATCCTGAAAATGATCTTGGTTTGCAAAAGTGATGAAAATAACTCTTTTCTTTTTGTTATGCAAATGCTAAACTTTTATGGTTGCGCTTGACGAGAATTTGACTCGCTCCTACGTATCCCAAATGGAAATCAAAGCGACGTAGTTCTAACGAGCCTTAAAAATGAAAGTCTTTTTGCTTTGATGATTAAACTAACAATGGTTATGATGGGCCACCGCTAATAACTTGTTTTTGATTCTTTGATACTTAAAATGCTTTTTGAAATTGGACGCGTTCATGGTAATCAAACCAACAAAGGTTGTGATGGATTATCACTAGTAGCTTGCTTTATGCTTACGACAATTCTTTTGAAATTGAGGCTTTCATGGCAATCAAACCAACAAAGGTTGTGATGGATTGCCACTAGTAACCGTTTTTTGTGCCAGGTCGTTTTAGAAATGAAAACAATGAATGCAAGAAAGAATTGGTGGATTCAAGCATAATGCAATCAGCGGAATCAAATCATTAAGCAACAATATTTGAATTCGCAAACAAAAATCAAGTCTAAACTACACATAGTAGATCACAACGCATAGATAGGCAAGGAGGGAACTTGAATTGGGCATCAAGCAAAAATACAAGAGTAGGCAAGATTGAACCTAAATGCACATCTAGTGGAAGATGCTAGGCGAGAACCATACTCAAATATTTCTACAAAACGCAAGGGAATCTAAATGCACATCTAGTGGAAGATGCAATGTAAGGAATGGACCTATCTAAGTATTAATGATATTCTATATGAGAGTAGACGATGACGCTGTAAGCTCAAACAAAAAAGTTGCCTCAATCATGATCATTGGCCAGCATAAGCAAGCAAATTATTTAGCGACCAAAGTATCAAAGAATGTTGAATCACTTTGGTCAATCCTCACACTTAAGATTAAGTGCACAAGTGCACAAGTGTGAATCACATTGCCAATCATCAATTTAAACAACATATAAACTAAAAGGGTTTGAAAGGGGGAGGTTGAACACGTAAGCTAAATTGAGTCCCTTCTAGCAATCTTCACCACTTAGATCGAGGTGCACTAGGCACTAGTGGGAATCATATTGCTAGATCATCAATCACTAACAACAATATTTTATTTCAACTAAAAAACAAAATCATGCACATAACCCCGAAATCAAAGCATAACAACAAAGATTCGTAGGATTAAAATCTGTACAAAAAAAATGGTGTTCAAAGTAAGGATCTACATCTTTGCAAATGAAATTTCACAAATATGAAAAATGATGAGAATATGCAAGAATAAGGTCTAGATGCACTTACTTGAGGGAAGAAAATGCAAATATGGAGGAGATAGAAATGGATCAGCTCTTGACGGAGGATCAGCTCTTGACGGACCAGCGGTGCGAGAAAAATATAAGAGTTTTCTGAAGTGATAGATCGTGAGAATGTCTCTGATCTTGTGAAAATCCCTCTGATCTTGTGAAAATCGTCAGATCTCGTGAAAAATGTGTCAGATCTCGTGAAAAATGTGTGTAGCAATTCTTCTCTCTGGTCTTGTGTGATGTGTCCGTGTTTGAAATGTGAAACACACTTGCCTATTTATAGGCGTAGAAAGATTTGAAAAAATAAATGCATAAAGTAATCGATTATGTTGAATGTGTGAAACATATGCATAATCGATTATTTAGATAAATATGGAAACAAGGAATGACTTGATAATCGATTATCATATGAAGTTATAGGAGTGCATAATCGATTATTGTTGTCAATTGGGACAACAACAACAGGACAATAATCGATTATGTGATATGGTTATATTAAGGAAATAATCGATTATTGATCTTAAAAAGGAAGAATAAGGCAAGCACATAATCGATTATGTGATATAGTGAGAATGAAAGAATAATCGATTATGTTTATGAAAAAGGAAACTTTCATTTACTTCTTAATCGATTATTTGCTTAGGATAATCGATTATGCTTTATAAAAAAGGAAAGAAAGGCAAGCTCTTAATCGATTATTTGTTTTAATTAAAATAGAAGAGTAATCGATTATGTGCTCTGAAACATTCAGGCACATAATCTATTACGATAATAGATTATCTTTGTAAAAGGATAGGATTTTGATTTCAATCCTTCAACCAAAATATTTTTAAAAATATTTTTCAAAACTATTTTGATGCACCATGCATGTTTTGAAAAACTCTCTCAGCTACTAAAGTATCCTAGACCTTAAGTGATAGGACCTTACCAAAATGCCCTTTTTGACCCAAAAACCCTGATTTTGCTCCAAACTTCATTTCCACTCTAACAATGATCCTGAGACCTTTTGGATGACTCTAAAACCCTAGAAATGCATGCATGATGAGAAAATACGTCTTTTTGGCGAAATTACCAAAATACCCTTTGAACGAGAAAAAACCCTAGAAACCCTAGAAATGCTCTAAAGTGCTCTAAAATGCCATGCAATGCTTTTCTAACCCTAAAATGCATTCTGAAACTTCTAAGATGCAAGCATGATGCTCTCCCTAACCTCTAGGACGAATGCCAAGACTTGATTTACTTATTTTTGGTTGAAAATTAGGGTTTTGCCCTAAGCCGGACAAAATTGGGGTATGACACCAATGCATTGCAGAAAGGACACTTCGACAGAAACAATGACCAAGCCATTGCAGAAAGGAAGATTCGAAGAACTGAGGACAATGCTTGGAATGATGTCACGTAGCAATACAAATTAGGAGGGAATATTGGAATATACCTTGTAATTGTGTATTGCTTGTATTTGTAATAAGTAGCTGTCATGAGTGTAGTTAGTAGTTGGCATATTGGGCCTAGTCGAAATATGGGTCTGGGCCTGACTTTAGGTTTTGTGTATAAATAGGGATCACTAGTTAGTGAATAATAATGCTTTTGATTCCCTTTTAACCTAATCCTATCACTTTACAGTCTCACTGTTTTCTTGCTCCCTTTCCTCTCTCTAGCGCCGTCGCTCTCCCTTCCCTCTCCTGTCTGCTGCGCCGTAGAATCCCCAACAAAGAAGCTGCTTAATACCATTAACAATGCTTGATTGTAACTTTGATTCATCATCCTTCATCCTAAAAAACAAAAAAAAAACCATGGTAGCTTAATGAGTTTTTTTCTTGGTATAAACCGGATATCCTCTGCGCGCAAAGCTCTCTCTCAAGAGATTTAACACTGCTGCATGCCCAATGCTGAATTCGAACCCAGGACCTTGGTTAAGCTGGAAGAGACCCCTACCATCTCATCCAAGTGCTCTTGGGTTATAGCTCAATGAGTTTAAAATAAGAAATCCAATTTTGGTAATAAAAAATAATAAAATAAATAATATCTTCTACAACAAATGATTCAACATCAAATGCTAGAGTCAATACACACAGTATTGTATGATTATTGAAAATAGGATATGATATATATATATATATATATATATATATATATATATATATATATATAATGATTTAAAAAACAAACACTAAACAAATAATGTCATAAAAAGTTCCTAGACAGCAATTCATAAAATTCATTACCTATTAAAAATATTAAAAAAACATAAACAACAACAACAACAAAAAACACAAATAAAGAGAATATATTTTGTACCTTACAACTGACATTCTATTCTGCACTTCATTTTGAGTATCACAAATATAGAGTTGAGCAAATTTAGGATGACCACCTGGAAGTGGAAGTAAATACCTATTTGATGATAATTTTATCCATTCAAAACAAAAATTGGAGGAGTTGTACCATCATTTATTTTTCTGATAACATTGCCTGCCAAAGATGTAAATGCAAACATGCTATATATTGAAGGATCTAGTATTATTTTGGAAGAATTTACTTCGTTGATCATCATTATGATATAGATCAAACAATGGATGAAGAGGATACTCATAATAAGGAAGAACAACTTGTCCGTTGGAACAACACAAAGAAAAATTTGGCCTTCTAGAATTGTAATTTTTTTCTCTTTTTTCTTCAAACCACATCAATGCATTACAATGATGACATAAGAAGGTACAACAACATCACAATACTTTGTTTCCAATTCTGAAAAAGAAAAAAATATTTAAAAGATGAAATAAAATATTTAGCAAACATCTAAAAGATGTTTGAAATTAATATACGAAAAAAGAACTAACCAATTGCCTGTAAATTATGATTTTTACGACAATCACCAACCAACTCTAACTTATCACATCTACTTCTAGAATGTTCTGTATTTTCAAAAGTACCTGCAAAAAAAAGCATTTACAATGTATGAATAATCTATTAATAATACAAAATCGTTTGTTCCTCACAGCCAATTTTCTTAGGTGTCAGCTTCGGAGCATTTCATGGGGATTGCAATCAATGTCCTTCATACATGGCATTGCCTCATGTAATATTTAATTGGTCTATCTCATCACTAAAAGTACACATCGGCATCGACTGTGGAAAAAAACGGGTTAATATATGTTACAAAATAAAATAATAATTACAATTTTAAAACGTTGCATGGCATTAAATTCGTAGCAAGCTAATAGTGGAAGGGTCTGGTATGAATTATTATTCCGTTTTAATGCCCTGCACAAGAGTATAGTGCTTTGTATTTTCTGAAAACTCAATCAAATATGTGCTAAAAGAAAATATTAAAAATTTGAAAGGAATCATAAGATTCGTAACTATATTTGGTATACTACATTAAAAATATAACGTTTTTGGCCAAACCAAAATTTCTGATGTAGCAATCATATACAAAATGCCAAACGAAAATAAAAAATTACTTCAAACAAAATTGTGATTTATTAAACCATAAAAAAATTAGATTAATAGTGGGAAATTCACATATTTCACACTATTATAAAAATAATAGAGTTGATATATAATAAGATCAATATAAAGGAACTTGGTAAAAAAAAGATCAATATAAAGGAACTACACATATTATATTTCGGATAATATTGTAATTAGTATAATTACAATAACAATATACCAAAACGGGACTCAAAATACTTTTTCTGAAAATTTTTGCATTTTACAAATATAAGTATTGAATACTTAAATTCAAAATTCTAATTTTCTAATCAATGATATTAATAGGTTTCCATATTTACGCAACAATTATGAAACTTTTTTTTGAGATTATTATGAAACTTTTTGGTAACAATTATCAGTGTTTTTATGTTTTGTTGATAGGTTTCCATATTTACGCAAAAATATATTAATAGGTTTCCATATTTACACCAACATATTATTGTTTTCTGCAATTAATTTCGAAAATCAAATTTCAAAATAAGACCTCAACCATCATTAACAATTTCCTGAAATTACGTTGAATAATTCAAACAAAATTAATTTCAAAATAGTCATTTATACATATTTAGAAAAATTATACAATAATTCAAGACACAAAATTAAATGCATTTTTAACTGAATTCAAAATTTCAAGACCGGTTAACACTTATTCAAATTCAAAATTTAAAATATAAAATAAAATTCAAATCAATGTTCTGATTGCAACTTACCTCTGACCAATTTGGATATCATTGATGTTTATGATTAATAACTTTTATGTAAATTTCCTAACATTTATGTAAAAATCACCATTCGGTTGGACTGTATCAAAACATTTGTGTCTCCTTCCAACCACAGTGTGAGGGAGACGGAGGTAGGAGGATCATAGAGGGAGAGGGAGAGAACACACATGGTGGCGGAACATATAGACTCTATGGAACAACTAAACAACTTTTAAACTTTTATTTCATTGCCAGTCATGACCAAGGTTCTCCAACTTTAAACTCCGCTTGAACCTGAACTGCCCAGTCGTACTAGGTACTTCATTTTTACGAAATTCTATTTGATTACCACAAGACACTTCTCTATAGTTTTGATTGATTCAGGGTGATATTACATTACTTAATGCATGCATGTCTATTTTTCTTTTTTGATTAATTTTAAGAGAAAATTTGTACATTTTTTTAAAGCTCCCTTTGATCTTCGTTATAAGCTGTTTTGAGACTTTATTTAGATGGCTTTAATTAGTATTTGGCTCCTTTTCATTGATCTAATGTATTTCTTATCATCAACTCCATCACCGCTTTAGCCGCTGACTTATGAAGGCAGGAACAACTTCTTTATTCCTGCTCTTCCTGTAACATTAATTCTATCTCACCGTTATTTACATAACTTCTTTTAACTGGAATAATGTAATTCCTAAGTAACAATATCCAATGTTTCTTCACAGGGATGTTCAAGCCAAACATATATTTTGTTTTGTTAAAAAATTGGAATCAAATGATAATATTTCTCCCCCAGCTTTCAATTATGATTGTTAGTAATAACTGAACCATTTTTTTAGTTATGTACGCAGGAAATTTCAACGGTTTCAAGAGAGTGATTTCATGGATCCCAAACAAGGCCTTTGTCTGGGAGGGAGTCTTAGACCTAGTGATTACATGAAAAAGCAATTGCTTCTCCTCTTCTAATTTCCTCTGACTTTTGTGAACTTCATTTTGTGTGCATTATCAAGTTGAAGTCTAATTTCATCTTTGTTTACATTATTAGAATGAAAAAAGCTAATATTAAATCTATTAGAATCCTTTAACTATCTTTCATCCTATGCCTTCCCATCTGCAATGTTATCACACTTTTTCAGACTGATCCTTACAAAGGTCTTTCTTACTTTCTTTCTTCTCTACCCATTTCATGCTCACATTTTGATTGTTGTTATGTTGGTGCTAATCATAATTGATAGTTCTCTCTCTTTTTCCTGATAGTGTTATCGTTTGCTTTCCTTCTTCAGTTCTGTTTTTATAGAGTCTCTCTTTTCATGGCGCTACTTTACCTTCTCTTCTTCATTTTTGTTGGTTCGTGTAGTCTTAACTTGAAGTTTTCTACTAAGTTATTGACTTATTTGGGATATTTCAACTTAATTAAACCAATGATATTATAGTTAAACTTTACACATTGAAGTCGGAAGAGATGATATTGATATCAAATGTTTAGGACACTCTGTAGTGTCTATGCCTTTGTAAGAATACATAATTGCAAATTTTGAGTGTCACAGGAGCTGGATATATTGGTAGAATACACACTTAAATTAGATATTTGCCATAACCGATATCAGATGAAGAAATGGACCTGCTAAAGCTTATTTGAATTGTTAATGGCTGATTTTTTACACTAACAAGGCCGACTAGGAGACTCATGACAGAAGTTGTCATTCCATGAATGCAAAAGACTTCAAAGTGTTTAAAATTATAAGTATTTCCTAGAAATATTTTTGTGAGGTGATTGATTATGAAGGATCAAAATGTCGATTTTTCTATATGGTGATGAAGGGGAAAGATTTGAATGCAAAGTGTTAAGACACTATATAAGTATGAGTGCTATATATAAAAATGTTTCATGACTTGGATAACCACTATGACCGACCATTTTGTGCAAATAAATAAGTATTATTTTTGACGTTATAGGGAGTTAGTCCTGAACATTATTTAGTTTCTTCATTTGAATCTTACTGATTATAGTAGGGATATAGATATTTAGACAATTGGATTTTCAGTTTTTTTTTATTAATTTTGTTTTCTTTATGTTAATTTGTCAAAAGTGCACAGCTTCATTCATGATTGGCAAAAGGCCAAAGCATTACACAAAGTGTAATGCACCAACTCACTATTAAAGCACTACACAGAATTACATAAAACTCTAAGATAAATGGTAAGCATATAAATTGCTTCGTACATTATATTTTATACTATTGAAGCATCCATTAGCCTCTACAAGGTCGATCAGCCAACTTGCTATACACATTGCATGTAACTCCACAAAAATATGTATCATATTTTATTTGTATAATTCTTATTTCTTATTAATTTTGTTTATTATTATAATAAATTAAATATATGAAATACTTATCTTGATGTTTAACAATAAATATAGGGAACACACCCACGAATGACGTGGTTCACTACTGATGTACTATTTTGAGTATTGTTTTCATTTTTCAATAATAAATACTTTATATAAAATTCGTGAACACACCCACGAATGACGTGGTTCATTACTGATGTAGTACTATGCGGTGACAACACCCCATGTAGTGTTAGGTCGATGAATTTCTGTTTAGATTTTTTAAGATGCCTCCACGTAATTCGTGGGTGCTTTTCCATAAAAATTGTCGCTATAAATAACAATTCTCTTTTCTAAAAGATAACTTTTGTTCCCAAAACATTTTAATCAGCTATTACAAATCATTAGCAATTTAGTCTCTAATCATCCCAACAACAACTCATTAACTATTTTTATCAAATATTACAAATTACTTTGGAGATGCTCTACTTTTTAAGTAATGTCCACGAACTTCTTTCCCGTGCATCGCACGGGTTGCATACTAGTAAAACACGTTTAATTGTACTTGTACAACACAAATTCAAATCATCATCTATATATAACATGTTGTTACAAACATATGTGTAGCTATTAACATTAATTCTTTTACATACTTGAGATCGGTCAGCTCAAAGAACAATAATGATTTGATTCATTGTATCTTACAACTCTTGCTCCACATGATATAGAAGGTATATGTTGTCTACAAAGAATATGAATTCCAGCGCCAATTGTAACATACCGAAAATAATTAGCTTAATTATTTTGATGATTAACCCATTTAATTGTTTTCTGGTGCTTGATTGATAATTGTGTTAATTGATTGCTAAATTAAATTATTGATTGATGAGGGGTTTAATTAGGAATTAAGAAGAGAGTAAGGGTATGATGGTCTTTTTACACCACCATTTAAATGGGTTTTAAAAGAAAAAGAAAAGAATAAAAAGAGAGAAAAAAAGAGACAAGTCGTAGGGAGAAGAGAAAGAAGAAAGAAAAGAAGAAAAAAAAGAAGAAGAGGAGAAGAAGAAGAGAAAAGTTTCAATAACCCAACCCTAACCTCAACTTCATCACTTCCTTCCCTTCCATTTTCGATTTCCCTCATCACCCTGTAAATTCCTCTCTTTTTCCCTTTTTCTTGAGAGTTGCGATTTTGAGTTAGGTGAGATGAGGAGAGTTGAAATTATTAGTTTAAATGTTGAATTTGAAGGTTCATAGGAGTTAAGAAGCAAAGTCAAGGTAGATTAATGGAAGATTGAAGTTCGATTTGTTGATTTAGGTTTCGATTTGGGGTTTTTGGGAAAAGTTTGTATTTCGAATCAATTGTGGTTCTCGCCGTTTGATAGTGAGTTCTTACTCCGTTTTAGGTTTTTACCCGACTAAATTGGTATGTTGTGTTGTTGTTTCGGTTTGGTGTGTGTTATCATGTAGTGATTTCGTTTAAAAATCGATAAATCGTTGGTGTTGACAAATTTTGGGTATGAAATGGCCCCAACTTGTTTTATTCGTATGATTGGATGTGTATTTGGTTAATTGGACATGTTGTTTGGTACTGTTATTGTGTACGGATAAGTTAGGAATTGAGTGGAACGAAAATTGAAGACATCAGAATTGCGAAATTATACGAAAAACTGAGTTTTTGCAAACTGCGGGAATTGTGAATCAATTCCCAGGAGTTGTGAATCGATTCCCAAGAGTTGTGAATCAATTCCCATAAACTGTGAATCAATTCCCAGGTCTTTGAATCAATTCCCAGGAGTTGTGAATCGATTCCCAGGAGTTGTGAATCAATTCCCATAGACTGTGAATCAATTCCCATTGATGATTGAATACTTTTATCCCTCGAATCATTTATTTTTCATGATACAGAACGAGTAATATCATGTTATGTGTAAGAACAAACCGAATAGTTTTGTATCGAGAGAATATGACCCCGTATCTAGTAACAGACATAGTGTCCGAGATAATAATAAAAGATATCGAGGGGGATGACGATCCCGAGTTTCATGTAGCATACCTAGCCGAGGGGAGTTATGAACCCGAAGCTAGGGTCATCGCATTATTCGGTATAGCTATACGAATTGGGGTTTGCGTTGAAATTGGGTATTCTAGAATACCTGGCATTATTTCTCGGATTATGCTAAGCCACAGATAAGATTAAAAAGACAGGTATGAACAAGAACAGTTCATAGACAAGGATAATTCACAGACAAAGAAAACACCGAGAGAGGAACGGTGAGGGGTACGAAAGAACTCATTGAGATTTATAATCTCATTATTTTTATGTGGTGTTTTCAGATTCACAGGGAAAAGGAAAGCAAACTGAGGAAAAGTAGTGGAGGCTTGAGCTACTTAGCTGCTAGAAGATCAATTCTGAGATCTTGATGTATATTGTTTACTTTTCCCCGTTTATGTATTTTGGATTTAAAGCCTTGAAGTTTATTCAAGGTGATGTAATTATTGTAACCTATCTCGTAGTTGGACCGTAGTCATGTGTATTATCTCGATTATGTACTTATAAAGTACTTATTTCAGAGTTATGTTTGAGAAAGTTTTTATCTCAAATTTTTAAGAAAGTGTGGTTTTATTCCGCTTAAGTTTCTTTTGGTCCAATTATATGAGCAGGTTATACTCTGATTTATACTTATTATGCTAATACTTTTTGTTCACCGAGTTGTGATCTTAAGGTGTTACATTTTTGGTATCAGAGAAGTTCGACCTAGTCGGGCTTTAGATTAGTTTAGGGTTGAATGTGATTCCTTGTTATCTTTTGTTATCCTTCTATTTATAATGCTAAGAGACATTGAGCCTGATCAACTCAATACTTGGTGCATTGTATGCAGAATTATGGCAGGGAGACCAAGACGCAATCGTCAACCAAGACCCGAAATTCCTCAAAATCGTTGTCCAGAATGGATGCAGCCTTTCCTTCAAAATATGCAAGCTCAATAACAGATGAACCAACAGATGATGCAGAATCAGCCGATGATGATGCAACAAATGTATAATGTTCAACAAAATCCTCAGATGCATCCCCAGGCACCACAGCTTCAAGTTGATCCTCTCCAGGCTTATTCTAAATTTTTTAAATTGCATCCTTCCGAGTTCAAAGGAGGACCTGAAGCTATGGAAGCCCAACATTGGATAGATGATATTGAGAAGATTTTCAGGACTCTTTAGATTGATGATGATTGTAACAGCCCAGGTCCAACGCATTGGCCACCCCAGCACTATTACATCACAGTCTTCTCTACCCCCTTGTAGAACTTTTGCCTTCCGTGGGAATCGAACCTTGCACCTGAGGCATAAGTGCAAGTTAAACACACCTCCCACTACCAATTGAGCGCGCACTCAATTGGTAGTGGGAGGTGTGTTTAACTTGCACTTATGCCTCAGGTGCAAGGTTCGATTCCCACGGAAGGCAAAAATTCTACAAGGGGGGTAGAGAAGACCGTGATGTAATAGTGCTGGGGTGGCCAATGCGTTGGACCTGGGCTGTTACAATGATGATGATAAGGTCCGGTTGGCTACCCATATGCTGAAGGGAGAAGCGGATATCTGGTGGAGGAATGCTCATGCACTAATAGAGAATCAAGGGACACCTGTGACTTGGGATAATTTTCATCAAATGTTCCTTGATCAATTCTTTCCCACAGTCATGAAGACAGAAAAAGAAAAAGAATTCCTAGTTCTGAAGCAAAATGGCATGACGGTAGCTCAGTACACCACCAAGTTCGAAGAGTTATCTCAATTTTATGAACTAGCCCCTTATGCACTGAATGACCAGTGGAAGATCAATAGGTCAAACATGGACTGAGGGAGGATATTGCTTACAGCTTAGGTTCATTTGCTTGCACCACTTATGCTGCTCTGGCGCAACAAGCCTATGTTGTGGAAGGAGATTTGAGGAAGTTGTATGCTAGCAAGAGAGACTTCGGTTATGGCAAGAAGGGCGTAGGATCTTCTAACTCTCAGATGGGACCGAAAGTAAATCTCAACAAGGGGAAACAAGTTCAGAAGTCAGATTCCAAGAAATTTGGGGCTTGTTTTAAGTGTGGAAAATTCCATAGGGGTGAATGTCGCATTGGAACTTCTCAATGCTACTATTGCAAGAAGGAGGGTCACTTGGTAATAATTGTCCAACAAGACAGAGAGCTCAGTCAGGATCTACTGCTCCAACTCAAGGGAGGGTGTACACCTTGGATGCCAGAAAAGTCAAGCTTTCTGACAATCTGTTAAGGGGTACGAGATCTCTTTTCTATAAGCCTATTAGTATCTTGTATGATTCCGGCGCTACTCATTCATTCATGGCAAAATCATGTGCTGAACGATTGGGCTTAGCTTTAACACAGCTACTGTAACGCCCCAAAATTTAATTAATTATTTAATTGGTAGAAAAATAATAGAATAATAATAATACTGGTATATGTGGGCCTATTGTTAGGGTTGGGAGTAGTAAAATGAGAAGTTTTAAGTGAGGCCCATGATGTAATTCGCATAAGCTATAGAAAAGCCCATAAAAATTAAATAAGTATAAATAAGAGGTATTTTAGGGTTTGGCTCATTTAGAAAGAACAAAAAAAATAGAATTAGAGAGAAAAGAAGAGGGAGAGAGCGACGGCCAAGAGGAGAGAAGAAGGAGAGAGCGACGCCAAGAGGAGAGAGGAGGCTAGGGTTTCGTGATCTTCAAAGGCTAGGGTTCGTGATCTTCTAAGGCTAAGGTAAGGGTGGGGTTCTAGCTCTATAATGGGTCCTATGAATGGCTTTATGTAGGGGTTAGGGTTTGATAAGTTGTCACCATGTATGATCATATGTTTATGTTGCCTTGTTGAACAATTGTTGTGTGATTGGTGTTCTATGTTATTAGCCCTAGAATTATATTTGTGCTTGCCATGTTCATAAGGGAAACGATCTGGATATAGGTTCGGTTATACAGTAACTGGGAACAATATAGTGGTCCTAAAATTATGTGGTTTACCTTTTCAGAAACTATACTTAATGCTTGTTAATTTGGCACAAGTTTGGTTGCATTTGGAGTTGTATAGCTCGAGTTATAGGTATCACAAGTTAGGTTAAAATTCTGGAAATGATCTGGATATAGGTTCGGTTATACAGTAACTGGGAACAATCTAGTGGTCCAAAAATTATGTGGTTTACCTTTTCAGAAACTAGACTTAATGCTTGTTAATTTGGAACAACTTTGGTTGCATTTAGAGTTGTATAGCTCGAGTTATAGGTGTCACAAGTTAGGTTAAAACTCTGGAAACAATCTGGATATAGGTTCGGTATTTCGTGTATAACGTTTTCGTTTGAACTCCTTTGTGAATGATTCTTGATTCATTGAAAACTACACTCAATTTGGTCCGGGTTAGGCTCAAGTCCCATGTCATTTGATTGAGTTTTGATAATTTTAGAGGTGTCACAAACTAGGTCATGGTGGCTGTCCTGTTTTCTGAACCTTGTTGCTTATTTACTGAAACTGTATGAATTGGACCATTATTTTGCGAAATAGCAATTATAGTAAGGAACTAGACATTCTTAGCTTTCCATAGAGGGGTCCTTTGCTAAGTTTCGATACCGTTTGATAGGTTAATTAATTCACCGAAGTAGAGGTATGTTTGATGGAAATTCGCCCTGTGCTTGGTGTTTTGTTGCTTGCTGATGATGGCGCCCTGTCCCTATGCGCCATGCTCTATATTATTGTTGCTGGTGTTGGCGCCCTGCCCCTAGGCGCCACACCCTATTTCTGTGTTGTTGGTGTTGGCGCCCTGTCCCTAGGCGCCACACCCTATTGTTGCTGCTGCTGTTGCTGTGCTGTGTTGCTATGCTGTGTTGCTGCTGCTGTTGTTGTGCTGTGTTGCTGCTGCTGTTGCTGCGCTGTGTTGCTGTGCTGTGTTGCTGCTGTTGCTGTGCGGTGTTGCTGTGTCGTGTTGCTGCTGCTGTTGCTGTGCTGTGTTGCTGCTGTTGTTGCTGTGCTGTGTTGCTGCTGCTGTTGTTGCTGTGCTGTGTTGCTACTGCCTTGTGCTGTGTTGCGTTGCTGGGCGCCATGGGCGCCAAGGGCGCCAGTTTGGCTGCCCGTTGTGCTGCTGGGCGCCATGGGCGCCAGTTTTGGCTGCCAATTGTGTTGCTTGGCGCAGTGGGCGCCCTTGGCACCAAGTGTGGCTGCCCAAATGTGAATTTCACGATTGTTATTTAAAATGATGTTGAATATGTGATTAGGCCCAAAGTTGCCAAAATGTTGAAAGTTGCTAAAATATTGCGAAGTTGCCAAAATGTTGAAAGTTGCTAAAATATTGCGATGTTGCCAAAATGTTGAAAGTTGCTAAAATATTGCGATGTTGCCAAAATGTTGAAAATTGCTAAGTTGGAAATTGTTGACGACGAAGGTTGTACGAAGACGAATTTGCCTCTATTCATTGGCAGGTGATGTGTTGTAGGCCTACGGCCAATGTTGCTTTCCGATGTTGTTGCGTTGCTATGTAACCGTTGTTATTTGTTTGTGCATTTACATAGCGTCGCATGCATAGCATATTTTTACGATGGAGCTATGCTCAAACCACGACGATGATGTTGCGATGTTGATGCCCCTATTTACGGGTTTGAATTATGGTACCACATGCATTATAGGGCGGTGGCCCTGAGTCGAGTCACATTCTGCTTTCATGTTGCATATTTATGCGATTGAAATGATTTTGTCTGTCGTGACGTAATGACTTGACCGTTGTGATATGATGATATTGACCGTTGTGACATGATGATATTGACCGTTGTGACATGATGATATTGACCGTTGTGATATGATGATATTGACTGTTGTGTAATGATGATCTGATGTCCTGACCAGATATATATTGTCTTTCATGTGATTCATTATATGGTTCGATATCTCACCCCTTCTGTTTGAATGTTACCCCTATGTTGGTAACGTGCAGGTAACCTCGAATGAATGCCGTTGTACCTTCATTTGATCGAGTCGGTGTTGTCGCTCTGATACGTAGCACTCGGGGGGAATGAACGTTTATTTATGTTATTTAAGTTGTTTACTGTTGGATTTTGAGTTATGAATCTTGCATAGTTGTCACGATTGTTTAGTTGAACCATTTGAATTTCCGCTGCGTAGTTAAAAGAAGTTTGACTTGTTTTGAGATGTCATTTTATCGGTTCATCCGAAAGCGCTATGTATCTGTTTCCAAAAAGCGAATTAAATCGTTTATTGTTTTCACGAAGCCTATGTGGCACTCCATTGTTTGTTGAAAAAGATTTTTATGAACTCTGATTTTGCATTATTTCACCGAGTAGGAATGGGGTGTTACAGCTACCCCAACCGATTACTATTTTCACGGCTGCTGAGGGGAGTGTTCAGACTCAGACCCTGTGTGAAAATTGTTTGCTTATGATAGGAGATAGGACTTTTGTGATAAACTTTGTTTGTTTGCCAATGGAGGGCATGGACATCGTTTTGGGTATGACTTGGTTGTCCACCAATCATGTCACTTTGTATTGTTTCAATAGAACAATTAGTTTTGCTTCCGAATCGGTCGAGTTGCCTACACTGCCTACAGCCAGCCCCAAAGGCATAATCTCTTTTACTTCTGCAAGTCAGTGTTTGTTCCAAGGAGCAGAGGCCTATGTCATGATGTTATCATCCACTTCTGAAACAGGTTTAGACCTAACTTCTGTTCAAGTTGTTAATGAGTTTCTAGATGTCATTCCCGATGAAGTGTCATCCTTACCTCTGAATCATGAAGTAGAATTCTCGATAGAGACCAATTTCTATTGCTCCCTATAGGATGTCTCTGATAGAATTAAAAGAGCTTAAGTCCCAACTTGAAGAACTTATTTCCAAGAAATTTATTCGACCGAGTGCCTCACTGTGGGGTTCTCCGGTTTTGCTAGTTAAAAAGAAAGATGGTAGCATGAGGTTGTGTATCGACAACTCAACAGGGTGACAATCAAGAATAAGTATCCGTTGCCAAGGATCGATGATTTTCTAGATCAACTCAGGGGAGCAACAGTATTTTCAAAGATTGACTTGAGATCAGGTTATCATCAAATCAGGGTGCGAGCTTTGGATATTCCGAAAACAGCTTTCCGTACTAGATATGGACACTATGAGTTTGTAGTGATGCCTTTTGGACTAACCAATGCTCCAGCAGTATTCATGGATTATATGAACAAAGTTTTTCATCAATATCTGGATCAGTTTGTGGTAGTATTTATTGACGATATCGTGGTATACTCTAAGACAGTTGAGGATCATGTGCAACATCTTCGAATTGTCCTTAATGTACTCTGAGAGAAGCAATTGTACCCTAAGCCGTCGAAATGTGACTTTTGGATGTCCGAAGTTAAATTTCTAGGACATGTAATCTCTTAGAATGGTGTAGCAGTGGACCCTAGCAAAGTGGAAGCAGTGTTGAATTGGGAAAGGCCATCCACAGTTACCGAAGTAAGGAGCTTCTTAGGATTAGCTGGGTACTATAGAAGATTTATCCAGGGATTCTCACAGTTGATACTTCCACTCTCGATTGACTCGCAAGGACCAACTGTTTGTGTGGGACTCTGATTGTGAGGAATGCGTTTTGGAGTTGAAGAACATGTTGACATCTTCTCTAATTCTCATTACTCCGGACCCGACCTTGGGGTTTCAGATTTTCAGTGACGCTTCAGGGAAAGTTTTGGGATGTGTTTTGATGCAGGATCGTCAAGTGGTTGCCTATGCCTCTAGAAAATTGAAGACACATGAGGAGAATTATCCAACCCATAATTTGGAGTTAGCTGCTATTGTGTATGCACTGAGGATTTGGAGGCACTACCTATATGTTTCTCGTTTTGAAGTCTTCAGTGATCACAATAGCTTGAAATACCTGTTTGATCAAAAAGAGTTGAATAACCGGCAACAGAGATGGGTGGAATTTCTGAAGGACTATGACTTTGAATTGAAATATCATCCAGGAAAGGCTAATGTGGTAGCTGATGCATTGAGCAGAAAATCATTGCACACCGCCGCATTGATGATTCATGAAATGGCTCTTCTTGAGTCTTTCAGGGATCTCAATCTAAAGGTAAGAACCAAAAGGAATAGATTGGTGTTGAGTCACATTCAGATTTCTAGTTCGTTAAGGGATTCCATTCGCTTAGCTCAAGAAGTTGAAGTGGAGCTTCAAGCTCGGAAAGGATTGCCTGATTTTACCGAAGACAGTGATGGTGTGATTTGTTTCAACAGAAGAATTTGTGTGCCAAATGATGATGAGATCAAGAGGCAAGTTTTAGAGGAGGCTCACAATAGTCAGTACTCCATACATCTTGGGTCTACCAAGATGTATCGGGATTTGAAGCAATTGTATTGGTGGCCTGGAATGAAAACGGAGATTGCAAAATTCGTGTCTCGATGCTTAACTTGTCAAAGAGTTAAGATAGAGAAACAAAAGCCTGCAGGCCAGTTGCAACCATTGAATATACCTAAATGGAAATGGGAAAGTATTTCTATGGATTTCGTGATGGGGCTTCCACGGTCCCAAGCTGGTAATGATTCTATATGGGTGGTTGTAGATCGTTTGACCAAGTCGGCTCATTTCATTCCGGTTCGTTCTAACAATACAGTTTCCAAGCTAGCAGATGAGTACCTCAAGCATATAGCAAAACTTCATGGGATTCCAACCAGTATTATTTCCGACCGTGATCCAAAGTTTGCTTCAAAATTTTGGAGAGCTTTGAACGCGGCCTTGGGAACCAAAGTTTTCATGAGTACAGCTTATCATCCTCAGATAGATGGCCAGACCAAAAGGACTATTCAGGCCCAAGAGGACATGCTATGGGCCTGTGTGCTTGATAGTGGTGGCAAATGGGAGAATCACCTTCCATTGGTGGAGTTCGCCTACAATAACAGTTATCATTCCAGTATTGGAATGGCTCCGTATGAGGCATTGTACGGGAGGAAATGTCGGACACCGCTTTGTTGGTGGGATGTAGGTGAAAGAAGGCTATTGGGACCAGATTTGATTCAGGAAACTACGGAAAAGATCCACCAAATCAGGGAGAGAATGAAGGCAGCTCAGAGTCGTCAAAAGACTTACACCGACAAACGGAGAAGACCGTTAGAATTTGAAGAAGGAGGTCATGTTTTCTCAAGGTTACTCCTACTACTGGTATTGGTCGGGCACTACGAACCAAGAAATTTATGTTGGACTATATGATAACCTTAGAGGGGGGTGAATAAGGTTATATGCAAAACTTGAATTCTTTTCAATTTTCAAAAACTTTTACAATGCTTGTTTAAATCAGATTCGGAAACTAAGATTTAAACCATATGCATTAACTAAGCAGGCTTTACTTATGACAGATTATTCACAGTTGCAATATTACGCTAACGGTTCAGTAATCAGATTTTCACAGTTGCAATATTACGCTAACGGTTCAGTAATCCGATTTCTCGATATACAGATATTTATATGCAGCGTAATGATATCAAATATAACTATAAGCAGATATGAACAATAACGAAAGTAAAGAAAGAGGGATAGAGATACACCAGGATTTTACGAGGTTCGGGATAAAAGCCCTACATTCTCGGCCTCAGGCTTTGCAACCTCTGGACTTGCTGACAACCACTATATGATGAAGAATGTTTTACAAACAAGCAACTTCAAATAGCAAATCTCAATTTACCCAAATTGAGAACCCGAGCTCCCCGCTAAGGATTTCACAACCGCTTCAATCTCTCCGATTGAACGACCCAAGTATGCTTCCCAGGATTTCACAATAACCACTTCAATCTCCCCAATTGAACGACCCAAGATCACCTCCCAGGATTTCAAAGCAACCAACTCAATCTCACCGATTGAGAGACCCAAGAACACTTCCCATGATTTCTAAGCCACCATGAATACAGATCAATACAATATAGAAACTATGAACCAATCACTCCAGCAGAATAACAATATAGTAGAGAGAGATGATTGGTTTTGAAATGAAGAACTTTAACAAAAGATTTGACAATGAAAGCTCTTTTTCTCTTTTCTAGTGATTTGAAATTGTATTTCAGTGGTGTGTTTGATTTGTGAATCCAAGGTCCCTATTTATAGAAAATGTAAAAAATTGACCGTTGGACTACAACAAATAAAACAACAATCGATTATGTGCTCTGAAAGTGCAATGACATAATCGATTCTTTTGCTTGAGAAAAGAAGTTGGAAATCGATTCCTTACTTGAGAAAAGGAAGCTGGAAATCGATTCCTTACTTGAGAAGAGAAGTTGGAAATAGATTCCTTACTTGATGAGAGAAGTTGGAAATCGATTGTATGCTTCAAAATAGGGAATGGTTAAAATCGATTGTATGCTTCAAAAAGGGAATGGTTAAAATTGATTGTATGCTTCAAAATAGATTAGGAAATCGATTGTTCTCTTTCATTTTGCTTTAGAAATCGATTTTAAACAACAATGAGATCATGTAAAAATCGATTCTTTACTTTTAAAATACTTTCCCATGTTGTGTGCCTTTCTCATGCATGCGCATTTGACTAAAGTATTTTTCAAGGCTTTCAACACAACAATTTTATTTTTTAAAACATTTTTAAAAACATCATCTCTCTTCTACTAAATGTCATAAAACTGAAGGGATAGGATCTTACATTTGAGTCCTATCAAAAGCAGATAAACAATTAGGTCTTGGACTTCAGTGTTGCTTCTTCTCCAAGCCATTGCACTTTAAGAATCCTGCTTTTTGATTTAGTCCCTGTACTTTCATACAACTGCAACCATTAGTAGACAAGATGTAATTTTTTATCATACAAAACAAAGCGTGTTTGTCCTTGGTTCAACAAACTCCCCCTTTTTGATGATAACAAATTACATTATGCATAGGGGGTGTTAATAATGAAAAGTTTACAAAAAGCTCCCCCTAAGCATAAGCATAAAAATAATACAACTAAACCAAACATATAATCACATTATAAGCATAGATAGCAGCAGATACTAGCAGAATTTTCTCCCCCTTTAATGAAATGCACATTTTCTCCCCCTTTGTTTTCATCAAAAAGGAGGGGGGGTGAACACATAGATACATAGTCATACTATAAACTTGCAAAATCACGCAACAGTAGCACATAGCATAAGATAGATAAAAAAGAGTTTAATGCTATGCTCCACCTTACTTGATGATCCCTCTGATTGATTGTAGAATGCAAAGCTTAGTCAAAAGAAGGTGGACCATCACAGTTTTTAAAAAAAGATATTATAGAAACTAGGATACCCATGAGATATGTCATACTTGGTTCAACAATATAGGTACCATATTTAATCTTCAAAATAGGTTGCATCAAATATCCAGCACAATAGAGTTTTTATTTTAGATAGGCAGAGAAGAAAACAGAAAGATAACACTTAAAAAAACTTTGATGCACACACAAAAAAAAAATTATTTCACATATGTGTCTAATACTTGATGAATTATTCTTAAGTTCTTCTATATAACACATTTTTAATAGAGGTGAACAAAACTTTACCAATCTAACCTTCACTGGTGATTCTTCCTCTATTGTTGTTATCACAAGTCACATGACTGGTTTTTGAGTATTAATTTTTTTTTGCGTCTCTAGTCATGAGCTTCGAGTCTCTGCTATCAAGGTACTGATCTGACCCCCATACCTTGTAGCACACGTGCACTAAAATCAAGTAGAAAATTTTGATACCCAATTCTCTTTGGGTCCTTGTGGATTAGTCATCAAGGGGTTTGTTTTCACAATCCACCTTGGTTTCTCACAGGCAGGTATAAGGGTACCAAGCTCACACAATTTACGAATAGGACATCTAAGTGAGCTATGGTTCCCTTTTTGACAATAAGTGCAAGAGAAAACAGTAGGTGTATAACTTGAAGTAGCAGCTACAAAGTTTACTTTCTTTTTCAAAACAGAGGAGGTGGAATTACCTTTATACCCGATACCTCTCCTATCAACATATTCATGTTGGGAGTGGAGTATCTTGGTTAGGGTCTTTTCACCTACCTCAAACTTTTTTATTGTTTCTTTCGAAATTTCATTTTCAA
Organism: Astragalus membranaceus; assembly: GCA_039519185.1. Classification (NCBI taxonomy): domain Eukaryota; kingdom Viridiplantae; phylum Streptophyta; class Magnoliopsida; order Fabales; family Fabaceae; genus Astragalus; species Astragalus membranaceus. The sequence continues at coordinate 78,560,981 of CM076851.1, read as the reverse complement.
CCTTGACTTTTTCAAAATTCAATTTAAGCTCAAGAAACTCAAGGTTGAGAGGTTTAATTTCAAGTAGCTCATTCTTCAACTTAGCTACCTCATTTTCAAGAGTCTCAATTTGAGTAAGCATGCTTTTGTTGCTCTTTGTCAATTTCTTAGATTTTAACAAGAGAGCTTCATGTTCAAAATAAAGAGCTTCAAAAGCCTCACTCAAATCTTGACTACTATACATATCATCAATTAAATCATCATGCATAAGTGAGTCAGAAAGATTATGGTTATCAAGGATTACCTCAGGTGCGTCATTTGCCATATGACAAACAACATTGGCAGTTTGCTCTTCTTCATCTGTTTCACTATCAGTGCCAAGACTGTCCCATATTGTAGCCTTAGGTGTGTCCCTTGCCGTAAAACAAATAGCATTTGCAACCTCCTCTTCTTCATCACTATCAGTATCAGAATTGTCCTGTGTAGCCTTTTTAGCTTTCTTCTGTTGGTACTTGGATTTCTTTGAGTAGTCACCATTTCCAAGCTTGTTGAATCTCATGAATTCTTCAAACATTTTAGCCATGTCTTCATCATCGGATTCTTCATCAGACCCAACCTCTTTCCTTGCTACCTTAGGAGTTTTGGCAGCCATAGCAAGAGACTTCCTTTCTTTGACCACTTCTTTTTCTTGAACCTTGTTAGTAGCCAACACCACCTCAAATGCGAGCAGTGACCCAATCAAGTCTTCTTGAGGTAAGGTGCCAATATCTTTGGCTTCAGTGATTGCACAAGTTTTAGGAAAGAACTCACTAGTCAAGGATGCAAGAATCTTCCCATTTAGATCTTTTGTTGAATACTTCTTCCCCAGTGCCCTCAAGTTCAAATTAAGTCTCTGGTGCATAGCTGCAACAGATTCACCTTCCTTCATTTTGAAGGCTTCATACTCAGAAGTGAGAATTCTGATTTTTGTATCCTTCACATGGCTTGTACCAACATGTGTTGCTTCCAAACAATCCCAGATATCTTTTGCTATCTGACAACCTTTTACTCTTCCATATTCTTCTTCACATAGAGATAAGTGAAGAATGTTCATTGCTTTGGCGTTTTGAGAGATTTTGTCTAACTCATACCTTCTCAGCTCACTCAGGTCAATGGTATAGATATCTTCAACAGGAACTTCTTCTGCTTTACCAGTAACGTCAACAGCACCACCAGGCTTTGTAATTTTGATTATCATCGGAATCAGTGGTCCATCAACAATGATCCTCCATAGGGTGAAATCTATAGCCTGCACATGACATTTCATTTGACTACTCGAGTAGTCATAGTTAGTCCCATCAAACAGGGGTGGCCTATTGAAGGACATCCCCTCTTTCATAAAAGAACCCATGATCACAGATAAATAAATAAAATAAAATTGTGAGATGTTATGCTTTATATGTAATTTCTAGCTACTGATACCACTTGTTGGACTATATAATAACCTTAGAGGGGGGGTGAATAAGGTTATATGTAAAACTTGAATTATTTTCAGTTTTCAAAAACTTTTACAATGCTTGTTTAAATCAGACGCGGAAACTTAGATTTAAACTATATGCATTAACTAAGCAGGCTTTACTTATGAAAGATTATTCACAGTTGCAATATTACGCTAACGATTCAGTAATCAGATTTTCACAGTTGCAATATTACGCTAACGGTTCAATAATCAGATTTCTCGATATACAGATATTTATATGCAGCGTAATGATATCAAATATAACTATAAGCAGATATGAACAATAACGAAAGTAAAGAGAGAGGGATAGAGATACACCAGGATTTTACGAGGTTCGGGATAAAAGCCCTACGTCCTCGGCCTCAGGCTTTGCAACCTTTGGACTTGCTGACAACCGCTATATGATGAAGAATGTTTTACAAACAAGCAACTTCAAATAGCAAATCACAATTTACCCAAATTGAGAACCCGAGCTACCCGCTAAGGATTTCACAACCGCTTCAATCTCCCCGATTGAACGACCCAAGAATGCTTCCCAGGATTTCACAATAACCACTTCAATCTCCCCGATTGAACGACCCAAGATCACCTCCCAGGATTTCAAAGCAACCAACTCAATCTCACCGATTGAGAGACTGATAACTCTAATTTATATAGAGTTATTTATACTTCTAAACGCAACAAATTGCTTGAAACTCAAGTACAAAGTGTGTTAAATATAGTAATATTAGTAAAATAACAACATTCTAGGAATTATGTGATGAATAAAGCATTTTGTATATATTTTGGTATGTTTGATGTGTTTGTTTAGTTTTCCTACAGATGATGCTTCTGCACCACGATGCTTCTGCCCTTAATGCTTCTGCACCACAAATGCTTCTACACTTAGTGCTTCTGCACCATCCTGCGCTGAAGATTTATATCCCCACAATGGAAGCACCTCAAATCATACCTCTACTCCAAAACTTCTATGACATCATGCTTTGTCACAATTCACATGGAGCACATGGCCACGTGCATAAGGAGGCGCCCACCATAAACATCATCATGAAAGGCTATTCACCTAAAGACATATGGCCTTACATAATTGGACCTCTTCTTATGGAAATGTGCTGAACTCAATCTCCTTATCTAAAGATCAGAAAAAGCAACCATGGTTAAGCCTCCTTAGGTTAACTTGGTTTTCAAGCAAACCCTCAAGCAAAGGAAATCTCCAAGGCTATAAAAAGGGCTCCCACTTCTCACTTGAAGATCATCTCATATCTCACTTGATAATATGTAGATCAAACACTTCACTTATATTTTAGTAGTTTCAATTCTTGCATTTTATTTACTAGTTAGTTGTAAGAAGGTGAGGAAGGAAGTGACACCCTCTTCCTCCACTTCTTCATAGATAGACGAAGGAATCAGTGCTTCTGCACCAATCAGAATTCATGCAAAGGACATCAATCTGTGTAACTTTTACCCTATTGATATCTTTTATATGATTCATGTTATCATGCTCTTTACAGATTCTCTCTATTATATAATGAGTAACATGAGCTAAATTCCTTTAGTTGAGATGTTCTAAACTTATAATGATCTTTTGAGTAAGTTATTATGCTTTTAAGTGTTGTAGCATTTTGGGTCTTGTGTTATACTACATCCATATTATTTTAAGGTTGATCTCTTACAATAAGTAGAGTTATATTCACAGACATGATTTATAATTAGAAATCAAGACTAATAAGGGTGAGTGTTTTAATAAAGGCTTTGTTAAACTTGTTTAATAAAGAAACTAGGATAACATAGTCCTTAGGGTGAAACAGTGGGAACTTCAAAGGCAGGAGTGAACTTATTTAGCAAGCCCAGACATGGGAAGCTTGTAATTAAACTCTGAAGAAAGTAGCTGAAAAGCACACACTTATGCAAATGCACTCAATGCTACTGCACTTGATGCTTCTGCATCATAGTGCTTCTGCATCTCTAAAAACATATAAACTCTCAAAAGAAGCATTATATAGTAAAGACATCTCAACTATCTTTCTCAACTGATATCCTTCATCTTAATTTACATACTTGCATTCTGTTTTTACTTAAACTAAAAACCCCAAAATTTATGAGTAGAATAGTAGTACTAATTTATATGTTTTCTAAACACACACAAAGTTAATCCAATACCTGTGGGTTCGACCTTTCTTATCATTATATTACTTGTTTGTGACTGCGTATACTTGCACATCTTTTCACACACCAAGTTTTTGGCGCCGTTGCCGGGGATTGCCATTAATTTTTGTTGTTTAGATTTATAAGTTAGTGTTTTATTATTTTGGTAGTTATTTTCTGTGCAGAAACAGGTGCAGATGCACTAGCATATGCCCAGAGATAAGCCACCAGAATTTGAATTCGATCCAGAAATTGAAAGAAGGTTCAGGAGTTTGCTAAGACTTCAAAAGCCAAGGAATCAAGACTGCAGAAACATGTCTCATCACAGTGAAGGACAAAGCTCAAGATCAGCCTCAGTTGGAGGAGGACTTGGTTCACAACATGATACTGAAGAAGGACACAGAAATCAATTCATCAACATGGGCCCAATAGGTATGATTAATGATAGAAATAGACCCATGAGGGATTATGCTATGTTTAATCATCAAAATATGCAAACATGTATAGCAAGACCTCATATTGATGCTGTGCATTTTGAATTTAAACCCATGATGTTCCAAATGCTACAAACAATTGGTCAATTTGGTGGATCTCTCCATGAGGATCCCCATGAGCATTTAAAACAATTTTTAGAAGTATGTAGTAACTTTATCATTCCTGGTGTTAGTGAAGATGCCTTTAGACTTAAGCTATTTACATAGTCTTTAAAAGATAAGGCTAAATCATGGTTAAATTCAATGGAGCCTAATTCTATCCATTCATGGAATGAAATGGCTGAAAAGTTCTTGGCAAAATATTTTCCACCCATCAAAAATGCCAGGATTAGAAATGATATTACATCTTTTAGACAAAAAGAATTTGAATCATTGTTTGAAGCATGAGAAAGATGGAAAGAACTTTTAAGAAAATGTCCACATCATGGTCTACCTATCATTATTCAAATGGAAACTTTTTACAATGGTTTAGAACCCCAAACCAGAATAATGCTTGATGCATCATCTGGGGGTGTGTTATTAAACTTATCTTATAATGAAGCATGTGAATTAATTGATAGAATTGCAACCAATAGTTCTAGTTGGCCTACTGAGAGGGTAAGTGCCCAAAAGAAACCCTCAGGGGTACATGAAATTAGTGATATATCAGCCCTATCTGCTCAGTTAGCCTCTCTGACAAACTTGTTTAAAAACTTCACTTCAACCAGAGCATCTGCACCTAGTGCAGCTGCACCAACTGAAAACACTGCAGCTGCCATAGAACAAACCCCCCCAGGATACACAAGTTGTGTGTATAGTGGAGGAGGCCATTTGTATGAAGAATGTCCCAGCAACCCTGTCTCTGTCAATTTTGTAGGATATAACAGGAATAACAACCCTTACTCTAACACCTATAACCCTGGCTGGAAGAACCACCCAAATTTCAGATGGAACAATACTGGTGCATCTGCACCTGGTGCATCTGCACCTAGTACTTCTGCACCATCCACACCACCAGAATTTCATTCAGAGAACAACCAAAGACAACAACCACCTGCCACTGATAACTCCTTAACAGCCTTGCCCAAGTCTTTCATTAGTGAAACCAGAATAGCTAGGCAAGCACAAGATGCCTCTATAAAAAATTTAAAAAATCAGGTAGGACAGTTAGCGACAGCTCTGTATCAAAGACCAACAGGTACATTACCATCAAATACAGAAGCTACCACAGCCCAAAGGCCAGGAAAGGAGCAGGTAAAAGCCATTGCTCTAAGAAGTGGAAAAGATCTTGCAGATCCAGGTGAAGATCAAGGTGAAGGTAAGGGAGAAAAAAATAAAAATAAAAAAAATACTCATGGTGCAGAAGCACCAGATGCATCTGCATCTCCTGAAGTTCCAACTCCAAGGTTAGTTCCTGAATACCCTCCTCCTTATCCTCAGAGGTTAAAAAGGCACATGAGGAGAAACAATTCAGTAAGTTTCTTGAGATTTTAAAACAAATGCACATCAATGTTCCCTTAGTTGAAGCACTTCATCAAATGCCTAATTATGCTAAATTTATGAAAGATGTGCTTTCAAAAAGAAGAAGATTAGGGGATTTTGAAACAGTTGCTATGTCTAAGGAATGCAGTCTAATTCTACAAAGCAAAATTCCAAGAAAACTAAAGGATCCTGGTAGCTTTACAGTCCCATTCTCAATAGGAAAATCTTATACAGGTCGTGCATTGTGTGATTTAGGTGCAAGTATCAACTTAATGCCAAAATCCATATTTACACAGCTGGGGATTGGAAATGCTAGGCCCACAACAGTAACACTTCAACTAGCTGATAGATCAATAGCTTATCCAGAAGGAATCATTGAAGATATTTTGGTTAAGGTTGACAAATTTGCATTTCTTGCAGATTTTGTTATTCTTGATTTTGATGCAGATAAAGAAGTCCCAGTCATTCTTGGGAGACCATTCTTAGCAACTGTAAAAGCACTAATTGATGTGCAAAAGGGAGAACTGACCATGAGAGTAAATGATCAAGAAGTGAAATTCAATGTGATGAGTGCTCTGAAGTATCCTGCTGAGGAAAGTGAAGAGTGCTCAGCAATCACCAATCTTGACCATTTGGTGCAGAAGCAATTTCAGAAACAGTATGATTATCTCACTAGTGCACTAGCACCAGATGCTTCTGCACCTTCTGAAGAAGAAATCTTGGAAAAAGACATTTTTTCAAGAGAAACACCAACACAAAAGGTATGGTCTAGAACTTTTGAATCTCTTAATTTAGAAGACCCTAACCTTAAAAAGAATTTACCCTCAATTGAACAACCTCCTAAGATAGAATTGAAAGAATTACCCAAACATTTGACGTATGCTTTCTTAGGGGAAGATGATGCACTTCCAGTGATCATTGCCTCTGACTTAACAATAGAGCAAGAGCATGATCTCATTTGTACCTTAAGAAAGCATACAAAAGCTATAGGCTGGCAAATGGCAGACATAAAAGGAATTAGCCCTTCTATATGCATGCATAGGATAAATTTAGAAGATAACTCTAAAAATTATATAGAAGGGCAAAGAAGGCTAAATCCTATAATGAAAGAGGTTGTAAAGAAAGAAATTATCAAGTGGCTAGATGCTGGAATCATATACCCCATATCTGATAGTGCATGGATAAGCCCTATTCAGTGTGTTCCAAAGAAAGGAGGTATGACAGTAATAGCCAATGAAAAAAATGAATTGATACCAACAAGAATTGTTACAGGTTGGAGGATCTGTATGGATTATAGAAAACTCAATAAGGCCACAAAGAAAGATCACTTCCCTTTACCTCATTGACCAAATGTTAGATTGGTTGGCAGGTAAGGAGTTTTATTGTTTCTTAGATGGTTATTCAGGGTACAATCAGATTGCAATAGAACCTGAAGACCAACAAAAAACTACCTTTACATGCCCCTATGGAACTTTTGGATTTAGAAGAATGCCTTTTGCACTCTGTAATGCACCTGCAACATTCCAAAGGTGCATGAGGTCCATCTTTTCTGACTTCATTGAGCAATCAATGGAAGTATTCATGGATGATTTCTCAGTCTTTGGAAACACTTTTCAAACATGTTTATCAAATTTAGAGAAAATTCTCCAAAGATGTGAGGAAACAAACTTAGTACTTAATTGGGAGAAATGCCATTTCATGGTACAAGAAGGCATTGTATTAGGTCACAAAGTATCAAAGAAAGGTTTGGAAGTAGATCAAGCAAAGATTGAGGTCATTGAAAAACTGCCACCTCCAACAACTGTCAAGGGAATCAGAAGCTTCTTAGGCCATGCAGGCTTCTACAGAAGATTTATCAAAGATTTTTCAAGGACATCCAAGACATTATGTACACTCTTGCAAATTGATGCACCTTTTAACTTTGATGAGCCTTGTATGGAAGCATTCCAAAAACTCAAAAAAGCATTGGTAACTGCACCAGTGATTGTTACACCAGATTGGAGCAGGACATTTGAATTAATGTGTGACGCTAGTGATTTTGCTGTAGGAGCTGTCTTAGGGCAAAGGTATGACAAAATCTTTCATTCTATTTATTATGCTAGCAAGACATTAATTGAAGCTCAAATGAATTATACTGTAACAGAAAAAGAATTGTTAGCAGTGGTTTTTGCATTTGATAAATTTAGATCCTACTTGGTTGGCACCAAAATTATTGTCTATACTGATCATGCTACCATCAAGTACTTAATTTCCAAGAAAGATGCAAAACCAAGGTTAATAAGATGGATTCTCATCCTTCAAGAATTTGATCTTGAAATCAGAGACGAAAAGGGGGTGGAGAATCAGGTTGCGGACCATTTATCTAGACTTGAAGGTGAAAGAACAGGTACACAAAAGGGAGAGATCAAGGAAAGCTTTCCTGATGAAAAACTGTTAGCCATAACTCTAACAGCATCCAGTGCTTCTGCACCTAGTGCTTCTGCACCTTGGTTTGCTGCATTGTTAACTTTCTTGTAAGCAAGGTGGTACCAGTAAACATGACTTACCAATAAAGAAGGAGATTTTTCACATAATCAAGGAATATCACTGGGATGAACCATTTCTCTAATAAATGTGTTCAGACCAATTAATGAGGAAATGCATCCCCCAAGAAGAACAGCAAGCATTGTTACCAAGTGGCTTCAGTCTCAAGAGGGGGGTGAATTGAGATTTAAAACTTTTCAAATCTTTCGAAAACGTTTTTCCCCTTTTCAATGACTTAGATCAATTTTCGCGCAGGTTAAGTGGAAGCGAAGGAATTAGAATATAAAGCAGTAAAGCGGTATAACAGTAAAGCAGGAAAGCAGTAAAGCACGCAGAGATTTATCCTGGTTCGGTCACCTCCTAGTGACCTACGTCCAGTCCTCACACCCTTGTGAGATTTTCCACTAACACAACACAAGGCTTACAGGTGCATTGGAAAACCTTTACAGACTCAGGCACTCTCCTCCTAGGATACCCCACCTATGGAGAGCCCTCAAATCTATTACAACAATAACAAGAGATACCCCACCCCTGTTACAATCAGCTGCCCCAGAAAGATACCCCACTTCCTAGTACAAACAGCTACCCTAGAGAGATACCCCACTCCCTAGTACAAATCACAACAATTAAATAATAATAAATGTAAAGACAGAAATACCTCTAATGAAGGCAGATATTACAACTTGAAGAATGCAACCCCAACTAACTCTTAGCAAAAGATCAGCTCTGACGGACCAGCGGTACAAGAAGAGCAAAAATAAAATATGAAGAGTTTTTCTCAAATGTGATTCTGAATTGTGAAATGGGTTGGTAAGAAATGGAGGCTATGAGGCCTCTATTTATAGGCTATGAAAAAATAAGGTTTACGTTAAAAGAGATGTAGGAATCGATTCTTTGTTTAAAACATTGGATCTAGGAATCGATTCTTCTTTTAATTAAAAATCGATTTTGACTTGCTTTGAAAAGAGGTGGTAATCGATTCTTGAGATCCAGGAGGGCTAGGAATCGATTCTTATACTCAATGTAATTTGTATGAATCGATTCTTGGCTTTCCTGAGACATATAGGAATCGATTCTTTTGCTAAGTGAAAAATAGTGTGAATCGATTCTTTCCTTTTTGAAAAATACTTGTGAATCGATTATGCAATTTGGTAAAAATAATATGAATCGATTCTTTCCTTTTAAAGACACTTGAGAATCGATTTTTATGCTTAGTATAAAATAGTATGAATCGATTCTTCCTTTTTAAAAATACTTAGGAACCGATTTGCATACTTAGTGAAGCTAGTATGAATCGATTCTTTAGCTTTTGTATTGACCTGAAAATCGATTTTTATGTATAGATTAAAATAGAGAAAATCGATTTTATGCTTTTCAAAAATGCTTCTTGTGTTTACGTGTGCATGCATGCATTTTGAAAACTTGTGTGAGTGTGTGAGACTTTGAGAGACGAGCTGACCTTCGGAAGAGCTTACACTTTTTCCTAAGACACACCAAAACCCTAAGGACTACCCTTATATTTAAGGACTACCCTTAAACTTGAATCTTCAATTCTTGGGCCTTGATTGTCTTGGATTGTAACTTTGATGCTTTGTCACTTTCATCACCTTTGGCCATCAACTTTGGCTTTGGCCTTTTTACTATTATCAACTTTAGCTTTTGTCTTTTTCATCATCAAAACCTCTTAACCACTTCATCATCAAAACTTAGACTGCAACACAAGATATCTACAAGCAGTGCTTCTGCACTGCCATGCTGCACCATATGGAGGTCACTTTGGATGCAACAGAACAGCAGCTAAGGTACTACAGTCTGGTTATTATTGGCCAACTTTATTTAAAGATGCATATTCAATGGTCAAAACTTGTGACAAATGTCAAAGAGCAGGTAATATTTCTGAAAAACATGAAATGCTTAGAACCAATATATTAGAAATTGAACTTTTTGATGTATGGGGCATGGATTTCATGGGACCATTTCCACCTTCTTTTGGCAAACAATATATCTTAGTAGCTGTAGATTATGTGTCTAAATGGGTAGAGGCAGTAGCATTGCCTAATAATGATGCCAAATCTGTTAGCAAATTCCTTTTGAAAAACATTTTTACAAGGTTTGGCACCCCAAGGGCAATTATCAATGATGAAGGATCACATTTTTGCAATAAACTTATTGAAAATCTTCTTGCAAAATATGGGATTAAGCATAAAATTGCTACAGCCTACCACCCACAAACAAGTGGACAAGCTGAGCTATCAAATAGGGAAATTAAAAGAATGCTTGAAAAAATGGTTGGACCATCTAGAAAAGATTGGTCCTTACATTTAGATGAAGCATTATGGGCATACAGAACAGCATTTAAAACACCATTAGGTATGTCCCCCTATAGATTAGTCTATGGCGAGGCATGCCATCTGCCAGTTGAGTTGGAAAACAAATCTTATTGGGCTATGAAAAAGATAAATTATGATCTCAACAAAGCAGGAGCACAAAGGTTTTTAGAATTAAATGAATTAGATGAATTTAGGCAATTCTCATATGAGAATGCAGAAATTTATAAAACAAAAACCAAAGCTTGGCATGACAAGAAAATCCAAAGAAGAGAGCTTGGAGAAGGAGGAATGGTCTTGCTATACAATTCCAGGTTGAAATTATTTCCTGGAAAACTGAGATCAAGATGGTCAGGGCCATTCAAGCTCATCAAAATTTACCCCCATGGTGCAGTTAATTTATATGATGCAACCACAAACACCACTTTCAAGGTAAATGGCCAGAGAGTCAAAATGTACTATGGTGAACATGTGGTGAGGGATAAACTCACCACCCATTTTCAAAATCTCTAAGAAAAGGAGATAGTCAGGCCGAAAGACTCTTAAAACAAGCGCTTACGGGAGGCAACCCATGTTATTAAATATTTAGTTATGCAATTTTTGTTCAAATTAATGTTTTTCAAGTGTTTTGTAGGAACACAGGTTTTTAGTGCTTCTGCACTTAGGTGCATCTGCACCTAATAGCTCTTCAGTGCTACTGCACCAGAATTTCAAAAATTTAAAAATACACTTGGGTGAAAAACTTTTCAAAAAAACTGCCAGCACAACAAAATAGCAGTTGTGATCTGTGACATACACTTTGTGTGGTGTCACCTAGCCCCCCACGTGTCCTCACGCATGCAAGTTGCACTCACACACCCTAACGGCTACTACCAAGCATTAATCACACTCAAACTTCCCCAAAGTGACCGTTTCCCTTCACAACTAATCACTCTATCACTCACAGAAACCGCAATTCACGAAATCCCTTTCTCTATCAAGAAAATCCCCAATTTCTAAGAATACGAAGTACCATCTCCTTGCAAAAATTCAAAGTTCCTTGCCAACAATCAACAATGGTTCGCAAACAAAGCGCAAACAAGACCTCAGGTAAGAGCAAGGCCAGCACAGTAACCTCATCACCACAACATCCAAAAAAGAAATCCAGTGCTACTGCACCTGCTCCAAGTACTGTGGACCCTAAAATTGCACATTTTTGGGAAAGGAAATTTCTCCCTGAGCGAGGCTACAGTCTAATGAAGGCTCCCCCAAATTTCATGGCAACAGTCTCAAGTCTCAACTGGGATCTGTTTATACAACACAGAGCCTTCTATCTGGAGCAGGTGGTCAGGGAATTCTACTCTGGAATTCAAGGCAACAAACAAGGTAACATGCATGATCATTCTGTGATAAGAGGTAGAAAAGTTTATTTTAGTGCTGATAGAATCAATACTCACTATAATTTAGTCTATTCTGGGACTGATTTCAAAGAAAAAGTAGAGAACTATGGTAAGAAGGAGATTGAAAGAGTCAAGTCTAGGATTGCTGTGAAAAACTCTAAGTGGGATTAGATTTCCAATACAGAATTCAAATTAAAAAACAGATACTTAATCCCTGAGTTAGGCAACTGGTGTCTGTTCATTGATTGTTCTATTTTCCCTACATCCCACACATACACACTGTCAAAAGGTAGATTGATCCTATTGGATGCAATCTTAACAAACAAAAATGTGGATATAGGGAAAATTATCAATAAACAGATCCTAGATTGTGCAGCAAGAAAGGAAGGATTTTTATTTTTCCCATGCTTAATCACTGAATTATGTATGAAACAATGGGTGGATATCAGTCCTGAGGAACATAAGCAAAGAAAATATCCTCCAGGCCCACTGTCTGCTGAGATGAAAGAAAGAACAAAAATTAAAATTGAAGAAACTAGCCTGGTGCAGGAGCACTTAGTGCAGAAGCACCAGGCAGTTTGGAAATTTCAGCAAGAACAGCATGAGTGGCTACAACTTAGGTTAATGGAGATATCTCAGGTACCAACCCAGATAGAAACCCTAGTGTTCCCAACATGGGTCTTTCAGAGCCCAGAACAAGAAGAAAAGGAGGAAGAGAAGGAAGAGAGTGAAGAGAAAAAGAAAAAAGTAATGAAAAGAAAGAAGGAGACTAGCAGGAAATAGAAAGGGAAGAAGAAAAAGAATGAAGAAGAGGAAGAACTACTGAGTGAGGGACTAGTTGAGACTGATGAAGATGAGACATTGACAAGAATGGTGAAGGAAATGGAGAGAATTGAAGATGATGATGATACCACTGAAAGTACAGACAAAAGTGGGGAGGAAGAGGAAGAGAATATGAGCATGGAGGAAATTGTAAGAAAGAAATATGAGGCTGGATCCCAAGCAGAACCACTCCTCACCCAAGTCACTCCAGCAACCCACCTCCAACCAGAAAAATAAACATCACCCTCCACAGCAAAGACACCTACCCCTCCACCATCACCCATTCCACAGTCATCATCACCACCAACCATCTTCCAAGAAAGGCAACCTGAACAAGAACCAGCCACACAAACTTCTAACATTATTTTTGAGAAACAAACTTTGCAGGTTATTCAAGAGGAAGCAATGGAAGAAGAAGAAGAAGCCAGCCCTGAAGAAAAAGATCAACCAGCAACTGATGCTTTCTCAAGGTGTTCCAGTTGTGACAATCATACCAAAGAACAAAGAAGATACTGTCAAACTGGTGCTGGAAGAGCTGGCACAGAAGACAAGAGAAGAACTGGGCAACACCCAGAAATTCTTCAAGAAAGCTGTTGAAACCAGTGTGAAGGAAAGTCAAGGACCGGAAGGTGCAGAATACAGCAAAGCACAAGGAGAAGAAGCTGAAAAGGAGGACCCACAGAAGGAGAAAGACCAACCAAAAGAAGCTGAGGCTACACTTGAGCAACCACCAGAACAACAAACAGAAGACAGAACCACTGCTGAACAAATCAGTGCAGAAGCACCTGGTGCATCTGCACCTACAGAAACAGCAACAGAGGAGGTTGGTGCAGATGCACTTGGTGTAGAAGCACCAAAGGTTGAAGGGGAAAAGAAGAAAACAGAAGGTCAAACACATGCCCAGCAGAACCAGCTCCAGAATCAAAAGTGGTGCCAAGAAAGAGTAAACTCTTTCATGTTGTTATTTTATAAGTACTTTTTATGTTCTATTCGTATCCCACATGTATTAAACCCCCTCCGCATTTTGAAACAAAAATTACTTTTTCTAACTCAACTTAGAGTAGTGAGGACACTGCTCAACTTTAAGTTGGGGGGAGAAAAACACTTTTAATCTACTATATGCATGTTTTTAGTAAGTATGCATGTCTAAGTTTTGTTATTTCCTTATATATGCAAAATATAGTATAGCTATTTTCAAATTTTGTGATGCAATCAACAAAGTTTCTTTTGAAATTTTTTCAGGAAATTGTTTTACAAAAACATCAGTCACACAAACCTGTTGAATTGCATCAAATGTTTTTATGTCAAAGTAAGATTTGAGAATTTTTGAAGCATGATCAGCTTGAAATCTTTTTTAGAAAACTTAGCTAAATGCATTCTTTGAACTAAGTTTTAATGATGAATGAAAGGAAAATAAAAGAAAGCCTTGTTTTCCTCAAAATGACCAATTTTTATTATTACCTTGACACATCAAAACTGAGTTTTGAAAAGAACCTTGCTATATGAAAAATTATCTGATACAAAAAGAATTTTTTAGCAAACCAAGGTCAAAAACAAATTTTTACTAAAAATATAGAAGAGCACAAAGAAATAAGTTTGGGGGAATTTCCATGAATACTAAGGCTAAGCATAAGAAGCTTAGAAGAGTCAATACAAAAGGTTACCAAAATACACTACAAAAGAGCCAAAATATTATGAGCTAGCCATATTGACCCAAATCATTAAACTGAACCTGTTCTAGTAGTGCATTTGGTTTGAAAGAAAAAGAAAAGAAAAGAAGGAAAGAAAAACCAAAGAAAAAAGTATGCATAAGGAGGTCAGTGATGAGAGCAATACATGCTACAAACCATGAAAAGTAGTGTCAAGTGCAGCTACACTCAAGTGCTTCTGCACCGTTACAAAAAGTCAGTACTTCTGCACTTCACAAAAATATTCAGTGCATCTGCACTAACAGTGTTTCTACACCAACGAAAAGAACCACCAAAAATAAGTATAGTGCATTGACTCAACAGTTTTGAAATGCTCAATCAAAGTCCTTAGTTGTACTTAAAACCCCCCAAATCTTGAAGATGTTGTTAGTCTAGTCTATGTTTTGAAACATCTTTGTTTTGATCAAACGTGATCTAAAATTTCCCAAAAGTTAAAGAGAAACTTTTCACTTAGTTTTGGAACTGATTGGATCTCAGTGGGGCACACACTCACACAATTGAGTTTTAATAAACTTTGGATGTTTAGGGAATTCAAAAGCACAAAATGTTCTGAAAAATGAAGTTCATAAAAAAATGCAAATTCACTTTTTGAAAAGATATAAGCTGATCTGTTCTTCTTTAATTTGAAAAACCCACTTGAATTTCTTTTTGTCATTACTTGAGGACAAGCAATGATTTAAGTTTGGGGGTGTGATAACTCTAATTTATATAGAGTTATTTATACTTCTAAACGCAACAAATTGCTTGAAACTCAAGTACAAAGTGTGTTAAATATAGTAATATTAGTAAAATAACAACATTCTAGGAATTATGTGATGAATAAAGCATTTTGTATATATTTTGGTATGTTTGATGTGTTTGTTTAGTTTTCCTACAGATGATGCTTCTGCACCACGATGCTTCTGCACTTAATGCTTCTGCACCACAAATGCTTCTGGACTTAGTGCTTCTGCACCATCCTGCGCTGAAGATTTATATCCCCACAATGGAAGCACCTCAAATCATACCTCTACTCCAAAACTTCTATGACATCATGCTTTGTCACAATTCACATGGAGCACATGGCCACATGCATAAGGAGGCGCCCACCATAAACATCATCATGAAAGGCTATTCACCTAAAGACATATGGCCTTACATAATTGGACCTCTTCTTATGGAAATGTGCTGAACTCAATCTCCTTATCTAAAGATCAGAAAAAGCAACCATGGTTAAGCCTCCTTAGGTTAACTTGGTTTTCAAGCAAACCCTCAAGCAAAGAAAATCTCCAAGGCTATAAAAATGGCTCCCACTTCTCACTTGAAGATCATCGCATATCTCACTTGATAATATGTAGATCAAACACTTCACTTATATTTTAGTAGTTTCAATTCTTGCATTTTATTTACTAGTTAGTTGTAAGAAGGTGAGGAAGGAAGTGACACCCTCTTCCTTCACTTCTTCATAGATAGACGAAGGAATCAGTGCTTCTGCACCAATCAGAATTCATGCAAAGGAACATCAATCTGTGTAACTTCTACCCTATTGATATCTTTTATATGATTCATGTTATCATGCTCTTTACAGATTCTCTCTATTATATAATGAGTAACGTGAGCTAAATTCCTTTAGTTGAGATGTTCTAAACTTATAATGATCTTTTGAGTAAGTTATTATGCTTTTAAGTGTTGTAGCATTTTGGGTCTTGTGTTATACTACATCCATCTTATTTTAAGGTTGATCTCTTACAATAAGTAGAGTTATATTCACAGACATGGTTTATAATTAGAAATCAAGACTAATAAGGGTGAGTGTTTTAATAAAGGCTTTGTTAAACTTGTTTAATAACGAAACTGTGTTAAAACCATGTTAAGTCCTAGACATAGGATAACATAGTCCTTAGGGTGAAACAGTGGGAACTTCAAAGTAAGGAGTGAACTTATTTAGCAAGCCCAGACATGGGAAGCTTGTAATGAAACTCTGAAGAAAGTAGCTGAAAAGCACACACTTATGCAACTGCACTCAATGCTACTGCACTTGATGCTTCTGCACTTGATGCTTCTGCATCATAGTGCTTCTGCATCTCTAAAAACATAGAAACTCTCAAAAGAAGCATTATATAGTAAAGACATCTCAACTATCTTTCTCAGCCGATATCCTTCATCTTAATTTACATACTTGCATTCTGTTTTTACTTAAACTAAAAACCCCAAAATTTGTGAGTAGAATAGTAGTACTAATTTATATGTTTTCTAAACACACACAAAGTTAATCCAATCCCTGTGGGTTCGACCTTTCTTATCATTATATTCCTTGTTTGTGACTGTGTATACTTGCACATCTTTTCACACACCAGAGACCCAAGAACACTTCCCATGATTTCTAAGCCACCACGAATATAGATCAATACAATATAGAAACTATGAACCAATCACTCCAGCAGAATAACAATATAGTAGAGAGAGAGGTGACTGGTTTTGAAATGAAGAACTTTAACAAAAGATTTGACAATGAAAGCTCTTTTTCTCTTTTCTAG
The DNA here is from genome assembly GCA_039519185.1 of Astragalus membranaceus. Classification (NCBI taxonomy): domain Eukaryota; kingdom Viridiplantae; phylum Streptophyta; class Magnoliopsida; order Fabales; family Fabaceae; genus Astragalus; species Astragalus membranaceus. The sequence goes on along the minus strand of CM076851.1, from coordinate 78,544,128 downwards.
TGATTTGAAATTGTATTTCAGTGGTGTGTTTGATTTGTGAATCCAAGGTCCCTATTTATAGAAAATGTAAAAAATTGACCGTTGAACTACAACAAATAAAACAGCAATCGATTATGTGCTATGAAAGTGCAATGACATAATCGATTCTTTTGCTTGAGAAAAGAAGTTGGAAATCGATTCCTTACTTGAGAAAAGGAAGTTGGAAATCGATTCCTTACTTGAGAAGAGAAGTTGGAAATCGATTCCTTACTTGATGAGAGAAGTTGGAAATCGATTGTATGCTTCAAAATAGGGAATGGTTAAAATCGATTGAATGCTTCAAAAAGGGAATGGTTAAAATCGATTGTATGCTTCAAAATAGATTAGGAAATCGATTGTTCTCTTTCATTTTGCTTTAGAAATCGATTTTAAACAACAATTAGATCATGTAATCACATTATAAGCATAGATAGCAGCAGATACTAGCAGAATTTTCTCCCCCTTTAATGGAATGCACATTTTCTCCCCCTTTGTTTTCATCAAAAAGGAGGGGGGGTGAACACATAGATACATAGTCATACTATAAACTTGCAAAATCACGCAACAGTAGCACATAGCATAAGATAGATCAAAAACAGTTTAATGCTATGCTCCACCTTACTTGATGATCCCTCTGATTGATTGTAGAATGCAAAGCTTAGCCAAAAGAAGGTGGACCATCACAGTTTTTAAAAAAAGATATTATAGAAACTAGGATACCCATGAGATATGTCATACTTGGTTCAACAATATAGGTACCATATTTAATCTTCAAAATAGGTTGCATCAAAGATCCAGCACAATAGAGTTTTTATTTTAGATAGGCAGAGAAAAAAACAGAAAGATAACACTTAAAAAAAATTTGATGCACACACAAAAAAAAAAATATTTCACATATGTGTCTAATACTTGATGAATTATTCTTAAGTTCTTCTATATAACACATTTTTAATAGAGGTGAACAAACTTTACCAATCTAACCTTCACCGGTGATTCTTCCTCTATTTTTGTTATCACAAGTCACATGACTGCTTTTTGAGTATGAATTTTTTTTTTTTGCGTCTCTAGTCATGGTACTGATCTGACCCCCATACCTTGTAGCACACGTGCACTAAAATCAAGTAGAAAATTTTGATACCCAATTCTCTTTGGGTCCTTGTGGGTAAGTCATCAAGGGGTTTGTTTTCACAATCCACCTTGGTTTCTCACAAGCAGGTATAAGGGTACCAAGCTCAGACAATTTACGATTAGGACATCTAAGTGAGCTATGGTTCCCTTTTTGACAATAAGTGCAAGAGAAAACAGTAGGTGTATAACTTGAAGTAGCAGCTACAAAGTTTACTTTCTTTTTCAAAACAGGAGGTGTGTTATACCCCAATTTTGCCCGATCTCTTTATCGTATTTGTTTTAGCCCCGTATCACAAGCCCATGGCATTTCAAGCACTGTTTTGCTTTTAATTCGGATTGGTTTGTCCAATTGGGCCTATGCCCAACCTTTTGGGCCTGATTTTGTTAGCTTGCCTTATTGGGCTTACGCCTAGTGTTTCGAACCAGTTTAATAAACGGGCTTATGTCTAATGTTTTAGTCATTTGTCTAACTGGGCCTATGTGGCTATTGGACCTATGATAGTAATTTGTCTAAATTGGGCCTATGTTTAGTTTTGACTGGGCTTGGCCCAATTTAATTATTCTATTCCATTTGAACCAAAAAATAAATCAATCTGCCCACAGCAAAATACCAAATATAATCAAAAATCAATAAAAATTAATTTACAAATACTTACAATAATCCAAAAAATCCAAAAATTTATTTAAAAAATACAAAAATAATACAATCCGAAAATAATAAAAAATACAAAAAAATAGGAAAAAACGAAAATACAGAAAACAACAGCAGCTGAACCCTAGTCCTTTCCTTGCTCATCAAGTACCCATCTTCTCCAACCCAAGCCCAAATACCTGAAAAAGGAAAAAAATGGAGAAGGATCAGCAAAAACCCTAATTTTCTTACCTATATAAGCAAGCCTTGACATACAGAAAAAACCATACGAAATTTAGAGACATTCAGGGTAAAAATTAGGGTTTCATACTGAAACCCTAATTGCAAAGCGTCAAAAATCCAGAAACATAAACAGTCAAATAGAGCAGAAGCAGTAGCAGTGAGGAAATAGTAAGCAGAATCATTGGGTAACACATAAGAGGAGACCAAACAGAGGCTGGAATAAGAGGTTGGTGTTCCTGGATATTTCGTTTTTTATTAGGTTTAGTGCATAATAGGGTTTAGTTGCTCAACTAATAAGCTGGGACTAGTAGCAACCCAGATCAAAACAACACATTTATGTCTTTAAAAAAAAGGGAAATCAAATGTAGTAGGTTTTAGTTTTGCTGTCCGTAAATAGATCCTAAATTAGTACTGTGTATATGAGTTAGCAAATCATGAACAAATTAGGTTCTTTTAAATTAGTATTGTATAATGTAGTTCATTTGAAACAAATTAGAGTAGGGGAAAATCATAATAGGATAAAAGCACAAACTACAATCAGACATCAGGATAGGAGAGTAAAGAATAACGAAATCAAAAAAGGGTATTTCAGAACCATACCGTTAACCTCGACCACCGTAGATGGTGGCCATTGGCCGTGAACCATCGTTTTCCCCTTTACGCCGTCATGCTGTCGTCCCCCTTACTGTAGGGTTGTCGCACTCCTCATGATCTCCTCCGCACGCTGCTCTTCACGCCACCGTGAACCCCCTGTTAGACTTTTTGGAAAGTGCACCAAATGTCGCAAGTAATATAATTTTACGGTAAGTACCGGTCGTATCCACAGGGATTGTGATTCATTATCAATAGGCAAGTTGTTAATTCTAAGTCGTGATACTTGTGATAGAATTGGTTTATTGTAACAACGAAATAGAAAGTGCAATAACATAAAGTAAGATAGAAGCGAATTGGGATTGACTCATCTCCCCTCTACTCTTATATGACCTTCAGCCACTCTCAAAGCAATTATCCAAATTATCCGATTCAATTCACTAAATTAGGCTAAGGACAATCCCTTGCCTCAAAACCCCTTTTACCTAAAGAGATACCCTAATTCCTTAGGTGATTCATGCCAATAGGTAAAGCAATAAACTCAAGAATTAAAGAATTCACTCACACAAATTCTCACTCCTACGATCATCAATGGCGACCGAATGAAATAAGAATTCACGAAACCCAATTACATATTCCTATGATAATTCAAGTCGTGACCTAAGCCCCAATTTCCAGCAAACAACCCACATTCCTATGGTGATGATAAACCTAGATCGATACAAATATCATGTGTACTTGTAAAGCATTAAGAACATAAGGCATAGGCAATGGATAAAATGAATAAAAACTTGACTTGACCATAACAAAGCATTCATACAAGGGTTTAAGGAAGAGTCATCTCTCCCAAATCAAAACTATCTAATTACATGGCATAAAAGGGATAAGATTAAAGAGTAGAAGAAGATTACATAGAGATTGATCCATGAGAACCTCAAAAGCCTTGTTCCCAAGGTGTTGGGAAGGCCCCAAAATCACCTCCAGCTACTGCTCCAAACCCTAGAACCGATCCCAAACCGAAAAGAGATTCAGAAAACGCAAAACTGATATTTTAACCAAAGTTTTGGCCACGCATCGCGTCGCGATGGTGCCTGGTTGCGTCGCGACTTTCTCCAGAAAGTTTGGTCGTGGCGCGATCGTTCTGGCTACTTGGTGCGAAGGCTGTCTAATCTTTTTCCTTTTTTCTTTTCTCTGTTTCGTCACTAGGCAAGTGTCTGGTTCGCTAGTAAACGCCACATCAAATTGAAGGTTTTTCATACATTTTGTTACAGCTCCACACTTATTACAAAAAACTAAAATTATGTTAAAACCCTTAGCAATTGGATGAATCAAACAATAAACCACCGACATTTTGGTTGCAAACTGAATGAAAATCATCATATAATAATGACTCAACACAACCCCAAACTTAGATCATTGCTTGTCCTCAAGCAATTCACTCAATTCAGGCTGTGGCAATTTGTTATTCAGCTTCCACATCGTTCACATACCACAACTCCTTCAACACATCAGAAGATATCATCCAATCATAATATAGTAGCAAGACAATTGAATTGGAAAACACAAGATCATAAGCAGGCAAGCAGTCTCAAGTCCTCTCTTTTTCACACATCTCACTACTGTTTCGCTTTTTGAGGTGTTTATGGTATTCACTCATTTCACAATACCTGCATCATCGTTTCATAGGCTTGAATAAGTACTATACAAATCAATACACATGAGTTGCACACACACTATTTGAGGACTTTCAAGGTTATAGCGGGGCTTAGGTAAGGGTGGACAACATTTGGATAAGTAGGTTACAAACTTGGAGTTAGGCCTACCTCTCTATTTGTCAATTTCAGCACTATTGTTCACTTACCCATTTTCCCCAAAGCATTCCACAAGAGAAGGAACTATTCACTTATTCTTTATGTATAACTTTTTTTTCTTTTTTTCTTTGAAATATATCTATATATATTTTTTTCTTTTTTTTTTAAAACATTGTATGTTCCTTTCTCTTGTATACCACCCCAAACTTAGAATGTTGCTATTCCATGAGCAACCCCAAACTTAGAATTTTTCCCCACTCTCATGCTTTTATCTACCTAACTCCAAGTTAAGAAAAACTAGGCTATGATTTGCAGGAAAAAATAAAAATAAACAATTAGGCTCAGAAGGGCTAACAAGGGATAGCAATTAGTGGGTTGGCTTGAAAGGCTCGGGGGTGCCAAACAAAAAATTTGCCTCAGTGTGTATGTAAAACATATGCATGACAGTTAAGTACAAGCTCAAGTTCTGCAGACTAATGCAAGCAAGGAATAATCACACAATGAATAAAATACGTGTTTGGGCTCAAACCTCGCAGCTGGGAATAAGAGATGGAACTCAAGAGAACCTGCCCACAGATGATCCAGATCTTCCTCAACCTTTGACTTGGCCTCTAATACTATCTGATGATAAAATCTGATTTGGAGGAGTCACATGGTAGCTGCAACATGTTAGACTGAACAATCACCACAGAGAACCAGTTCAAAGATTGCGGTGCATCATCATCAATGTACAAGCTAGACAGCAACCAAAATGCAACATTAACTTTTTCCGGTTTGCCTTTTACGATCTTCTAATCTCGGGGTCAAGTAGCAATTCTTTCGAATCTTGCCCCCGCATAATTAGCTCGCTGAAACACTAAACAAACCATCAAAAGGTCCAACACAATAACTGAGGATCTGAATAAATAAAACCAAAATCAAATACTGAAATAAATGATTATAAAATAAAATAAAAAACAACTAAGAATCAACTCATTGCCTTATCAATAATGAAATCAACAATCCCCGGCAACGGCGCCAAAAACTTGTTAGACTTTTTGGCAAGTGCACCAAATGTCGCAAGTAATATAATTTTACGGTAAGTACCGGTCGTATCCACAGGGATTGTGATTCATTATCAATAGGCAAGTTGTTAATTCTAAGTCGTGATACTTGTGATAGAATTGGTTTATTGTAATAACGAAATAGAAAGTGCAATAACATAAAGTAAGATAGAAGCGAATTGGGATTGACTCATCTCCCCTCTACTCTTATATGACCTTCAGCCACTCTCAAAGCAATTATCCAAATTATCCGATTCAATTCACTAAATTAGGCTAAGGACAATCCCTTGCCTCAAAACCCCTTTTACCTAAAGAGATACCCTAATTCCTTAGGTGATTCATGCCAATAGGTAAAGCAATAAACTCAAGAATTAAAGAATTCACTCACACAAATTCTCACTCCTACGATCATCAATGGCGACCGAATGAAATAAGAATTCACGAAACCCAATTACATATTCCTATGATAATTCAAGTCGTGACCTAAGCCCCAATTTCCAGCAAACAACCCACATTCCTATGGTGATGATAAACCTAGATCGATACAAATATCATGTGTACTTGTAAAGCATTAAGAACATAAGGCATAGGCAATGGATAAAATGAATAAAAACTTGACTTGACCATAACAAAGCATTCATACAAGGGTTTAAGGAAGAGTCATCTCTCCCAAATCAAAACTATCTAATTACATGGCATAAAAGGGATAAGATTAAAGAGTAGAAGAAGATTACATAGAGATGGATCCATGAGAACCTCAAAACCCTTGTTCCCAAGGTGTTGGGAAGGCCCCAAAATCACCTCCAGCTGCTGCTCCAAACCCTAGAACCGATCCCAAACCGAAAAGAGATTCAGAAAACGCAAAACTGATATTTTAACCAAAGTTTCGGCCACGCATCGCGTCGCGATGGTGCTTGGTCGCGTCGCGACTTTCTCCAGAAAGTTTGGTCGTGGCGCGATCGTTCTGGCTGCTTGGTGCGAAGGCTGTCTAATATTTTTCCTTTCTTCTTTTCTCCCTTTCGTCACTAGGCAAGTGTCTGGTTCGCTAGTAAACGCCACATCAAATTGAAGGTTTTTCATACATTTTGTTACAGCTCCACACTTATTACAAAAAACTAAAATTATGTTAAAACCCTTAGCAATTGGCTGAATCAAACAATAAACCACCGACATTTTGGTTGCAAACTGAATGAAAATCATCATATAATAATGACTCAACACCCCCATAAACAAAAAAAAAACAAATACAAAAAAGGGGAATTAGGGTTAGAAGCGGAGGAAGAAAAAGGAAACTAAAAGTCAGAAACCAACAAAAAAATGAATGCAGGAGAGGCAGAGGAGGAGAGAAGAGGAAAGTAAGGCTTTACCTATGGCTCCGGCCACCGTAGACGGCGGCTGTTCACCCCAAAAAAACGCCATCAACCCATCGCGTCTTCCACCACCGTCGCACGTTCGTCACGAACCCAGCATGTACGCCGTCGTGAGGTTCCAGATTCAGGCGCTGAAGTTGTTGTCGTCTTCGCCGGCCAAAGAACGGCCGGCGAGCTCCTCCCTCATCCTCGCCTTTCGCCTTTCGCCTTTTTCCCTATCACGTGTCGTCTCTCTCCCTGAATCCCTTTCCTCTCTCTCGCCGTAGCCGTAGCCCTCGCCGTAGTCGTAGCCGTAGATCACGCAGCTTCGCTATCTCTTTCTCTCTCCGTTTCTGGTCGCGGCGTAAATGGGGGAGAAAGACGTAAAATTAGGGTTGGGAGTGACGAAGAACGGAGGAGAGGACGGGTCGTAGATCTGTGAAGTGAGGCAGAGAGAATTAGGGATTGGGGAAATTAGGGTTCGAGAGAGAATGGGATTGGGACGGCGCAGCTGGAGCGCGAGAGTGAAGGAAATTAGGTTTAGGGTTTTTAGGTTGCCTTATATAGTGTAGAGACCTGGGGTATTTTCGTCCTTTCTTTTATAATTCAGAATGCTATTTACACCCTCAGCGTGTACTTCATACACCCCCCCTTGTGCGTAAGCCCATCTTCATTAGCAACCAGCCCAGAATCCAAATAATGTGGACTGGGCTTCTGCTAAACACACCCCTTCGTTTAAAACAGCGCCTTTTCTGCTAAAAACACCATATTTTACTACTGCACCCTCTCTTTTTGTTTTTATTTAATTTCTTTTACAAAAACCTATAAAAATAAATAGATGAATATTTTATTTTCAAAAAAACATAAATAGGGGACTAAGTCGACTGTACAGTCGGGTTAGTCTGCTTTTTAGGTCACTAATGAACCGTTACGGATCATATCCTCAAATCCCTATTTAAAACAAACAAATTCTAAATAAAAATAAACATAAACATACTTCTTTCCACGAATCAAATTTTCAAAATAGGAGACTAAGCCGACTGTACAGACGGGTTAGTCAGCGTTCTGGGATGAATGAGTCGTACGGCTCAGGAATCCTAAAACCCCTATTCCAATAAAATCAAACCACCACACATCAAACTATCTTCCAAACTCCAAAAAACTCCATTTTCACAAAGTAGGGGACTAAGCCGACTGTACAGTCGGGTTAGTCATCATTTTAGGACAAATGAACTGATCACTCAAGAGTCCTAAAATCCCTAAATAAAATACACCAACAAACAAACTTTTTCTACCCAAGAACTACGTGTGATTTGATTCTCTACCAAAAGATACGTAGGAGCAGATGGGGGCCCACATCTGTCAATTGCACTAATAAAAAAACCTTTTTCAGTCTTTTCCTAAATAATCATTTTCAAATAAAATATCAATTTTCTTCTTTCTTTTTAATTCACAATAAAAGGGTAAAAATAAATGTTTTCAAAACTAATATTCTTTCCTACAGTTAATTAGCAGGTAACCTTCATTAGGAAGGATGTCGTGGGGTGCTAATACCATCCCCACGCATAACCGACTCCCGAACCCTTATCTGGTCTCAAGGACCCTTATCCATTCCAAAAGGGATTTTCCAATGTTTGCCCTTATAAACTAAACTTTGGTGGCGGCTTCATTTTTGAACCTTCGAGGAATCCTCACCCGGATTTTTCGGTCGCTACAAGGTGGAATTACCTTTATACCTGATACCTCTCCTATCAACATATTCATGTTGGGAGTGGAGTATCTTGGTTAGGGTCTTTTCACCTACCTCAAACTTTTTTATGGTTTCTTTCAAAATTTCATTTTCAACCTTGACTTTATCAAAATTCAGTTTAAGCTCAAGAAACTCAAGGTTGAGAGGTTTAATTTCAAGTAGCTCATTCTTCAACTTAGCTACCTCATTCTCAAGAGTCTAAATTTGAGTAAGCATGCTTTTGTTGCTCTTTGTCAATTTCTTAGATTTTAACAAGAGAGCTTCATGTTCAAAATAAAGAGCTTCAAAAGCCTCACTCAAATCTTGACTACAATACATATCATCAATTAAATCACCATGCATAAGTGAGTCAGAAAGATTATGGTTATCAAGGATTACCTCAGGTGCGTCATTTGCCATATGACAAACAACATTGGCAGTTTGCTCTTCTTCATCTGTTTCACTATCAGTGCCAAGACTGTCCCATATTGTAGCCTTAGGTGTGTCCCTTGCCGTAAAACAAATAGCATTTGCAACCTCCTCTTCTTCATCACTATCAGTATCAGAATTGTCCCGGGTAGCCTTTTTAGCTTTCTTCTGTTGGTACTTGGATTTCTTTGAGTAGTCACCATTTCCAAGCTTGTTGAATCTCATGAATTCTTCAAACATTTTAGCCATGTCTTCATCATCGGATTCTTCATCAGACCCAACCTCTTTCCTTGCTACCTTAGGAGTTTTGGCAGCCATAGCAAGAGACTTCCTTTCTTTGACCACTTCTTTTTCTTGAACCTTGTTAGTAGCCAACACCACCTCAAATGCGAGCAGTGACCCAATCAAGTCTTCTTGAGGTAAGGTGCCAATATCTTTGGCTTCAGTAATTGCACAAGTTTTAGGAAAGAACTCACTAGTCAAGGATGCAAAAATCTTCCCATTTAGATCTTTTGTTGAATACTTCTTCCCCAGTGCCCTCAAGTTGTTCACTATCAAATTAAGTCTCTGGTGCATAGCTGCAACAGATTCGCCTTCCTTCATTTTGAAGGCTTCATACTCAAGTGAGAATTCTGATTTTTGTATCCTTCACTTGGATTGTACCGACATGTGTTGCTTCCAAACAATCTCAGATTTCTTTTGCTGTCTGACAACCTTTTACTCTTCCATATTCTTCTTCTAGAGATAAGTGAAGAATGTTCATTGCTTTGGCGTTTTGAGAGATTTTGTCTAACTCAGACCTTCTCAGCTCACTCAGGTCAATGGTATAGATATCTTCAACAGGAACTTCTTCTTCTTTACCAGTAACGTCAACAGCACCACCAGGCTTTGTAAGTTCCTCTCTTTTCCCCCTTTTCTTGAGAGTGGCGATTTTGAGTTAGGTGAGATGAGGAGAGTTGAAATTATTAGTTTAAATATTGAATTTGAAGATTCATAGGAGTTGAGAAGCAAACTCAAGGTAGATTAATGGAAGATTGAAGTTCGATTTGTTGATTGGAAGCTAGTTGGTGATTTAGGTTTCGATTTGGGGTTTTTGGGAAAAGTTTGTATTTCAAATCAATTGTGGTTCTCGCCATTTGAAAGTGAGTTCTTACTCCGTTCTAGGTTTTTACCCGACGAAATTGGTATGTTGTATTGTTGTTTCGGTTTGGTGTGCGTTATCGTGTAGTGATTTAGTTTAAAAACCGTTAAATCGTGATTGTTGACAAATTTTGGGAATGAAATGGCCCCAACTTATTTTATTCGTATGATTGGATGTGTATTTGGTTAATTGGACATGTTGTTTGGTACTGTTATTGTGTACGGATAAGTTAGGAATTGAGTGGAACGAAGATTGAAGACATCGGAATTGCGAAATTATACGAAAAACTGAGTTTTTGCAAACTGCGGGAATTGTGACTCAATTCCCAGGAGTTGTGAATCGATTCCCAGGTCTTTGAATCAATTCTCATAAACTGTGAATCAATTCCCAGGTCTTTGAATCAATTCCCAAGATTGTGAATCAATTCCCAGGAGTTGTGAATCGATTCCCAAGAGTTGTGAATCAATTCCCAGGTCTTTGAATCAATTCTCATAGACTGTGAATCAATTCCCATTGATGATTGAATACTTTTATGCCCCGAATCGTTTATTTTTCATGATACAGAACGAGTAATATCATGTTATGTATAAGCACAAAACGAATAGTTTTGTATCAAGAGAGAATATGACCTCGTAGCGAGTAACAGACATAGTGTCCGAGATAATAATAAAAGATATCAAGGGGGATGACGATCCCGAGTTTCATCTAGCATACCTAGCTGAGGGGAGTCATGAACCCGAAGCTAGGGCCCTGGCATTATTCGGTATAGCTATACGAATTGGGGTTTCCGTTGAAATTGGGTATTCTAGAATACCTGGCATTATTTCTCGGATTAAGCTAAGCCACAGATAAGATTAAAAAGACAGGTATGAACAAGAATAGTTCATAGACAAGGATAATTCACAGACAAGGAAAACACCGAGAGAGGAACAGTGAGGGGTACGAAAGAACTCATTGAGATTTGTAATCTCATTATTTTTATGTGGTGTTTTCAGATTCACAGGGAAAAGGAAAGCAAACTGAGGAAAAGTAGTGGAGGCTTGAGCTACTTAGCTGTTAGAAGATCAATTCTGAGATCTTGATGTATATTGTTTACTTTTCCCCGTTTATGTATTTTGGATTTAAAGCCTTGAAGTTTATTCAACGTGATGTAATTATTGTAACCTATCTCGTAGTTGGACCGTAGTCATGTGTATTATCTCGATTATGTACTTATAAAGTACTTATTTTGGAGTTATGTTTGAAAAAGTTTTTATCTCAAATTTTTAAGAAAGTGGTTTTATTCCGCTTAAGTTTCTTTTGGTCCAATTATATGAGCAAATTATACTCTGATTTATACTTATTATGTTAATACTTTTTGTTCACCGAGTTGTGATCTTAAGGTGTTACACCAATCTTTCTGATACCTCTTTGATTAGCTTTGCCACATTAACCTACATTTAAAGATAAGAATTAAGTTTACAAAAAAGTGTATACAAATATATACGCAACAACTTGATGTAGTTCAACGCACTACTAAGTATTTACCATTGCCAACATCAACTACAAGATTAGAAATAGGACATCTATCGACTACATTATTCACACTTGCAACTATATCAGAACTTCTTTAGGACCACCATATCTTCTTCATTAGAGACACTTGTTTCAAGTCCTATATTTTCAAATAAATTTGAACAATATGTGAGAGAGATTTAAAAACCAAAACAGAAACTACACAACGGTAAAAACAACTATAAGGCCAATTAAGAAAAGAACTAAATAAATAACTAAATAAGTATATGTATATATAAGTTGAATCATGTTACTCGAGGGCAGTGAAGCTAAAGAAGCATCAATATTTGAATTATTTATGATTCCAATTATCTCTGCATTAGATCCAGCAGATACAGTTTTTCTAATAAGTTTATGCTTCCCTGGACCAATCAACTTTAGTTCTTTGACTTTTTCAACCACACATTGATCTGCAACTAAAAATTTGAATTAAAAATTAATTATAATTATTATAGATATAAAAAAAATATAAATTCTACTCTTAAAATTTACATCGATCCTGTGGTACTCTCCATGTGGACCCTCCTGTTGATTTTAGCGCCAAACTTCCTGCCTTCCCCCTCAAAGCTCCGGCCAGTAGAACGCCGCCATGTAGTCCACGTCGGCTGCCAACAGTGTATTCTTGTCAGCTGGGTTTTTGTCAGCAAAGGAATGGAGGGCAGCATGGTTGTTGTCAGCGAAACAATAGAGAGCAACAGTGCTTTTTTTCCCTTCTTCTGCTTTCTTTAAGAATGTCAGAGCTGGTTAGCCCTGGCTACATTCAAAGCTGTTGAGAAAAGACCGAAACGACTGACAACATGAGTACCAATATCTCTCTCAAACTTTGATATCTCTCTACTGTATTTCTCACCAAAAAAAAATCTCTCTACTGTATTTGCTTTCTTTATTCCTCTCTCGCCATCTCTCTTTCTTTTTCCCTTTTCACATTCTTCTTCCTTCTTCATCCACTCCTTCTTCCTTCTCTTTCCGTTATTCTACACACTTCTTCATGCTTCCACTCCAACTTCCTTCTTCTTTAACTCCTTTGCATAATGTCGTTCATGTTATTCAATATAACAACCAACATCCACACGTAAAGTTGAAACAGTTTCACAAAGACGCTAAACCAAAACAACGTCTCTCGAGTTCCATTTTACAGAGAGAAGAAGTAACATTGTGAAGTAAGGTTTCATCTCCATTTTCATCCCTTATAACGTGTTCTATTTTTCAGAGACAAGAACTCTTATTTTCCATCTTAAACGTGTTACATTTTTTCACAGTGTTTCTTCTTCTTCCACTAGGGTTAGGTTTCAGCTTTATGTATTTGATAAAAAAACATGATTTCATTTTGGTTTAAGGTTCCATTGCAATTCGAAAACCCCTTTTACGATTTCATTGAGTATATTGTGTTATACAAATCAAAATGAAAACATTTGGATGAAGTAACTATGATGAGGGAAAGGAGGAGCTACTGTGATTTAAGAATCCCCATTATCCCACACTAGTGCAAAATCAGGAAAAGAATTAGACATTTAAAGTCAGGCGCTCAGATGCCTGACTTTATATGTTGACGCGGTGGCAAACTTGTAATTAAGAGGCAAAACTCGCGAGTTTTAAAGTCAGGCGAATACACGCCTGACTTCTAAAGTGAACAAATAGCAAAAAAAAAATAGACTTTTAAAGTCATGCTATCAGGCGCCTGACTACATAAGTAGACACGGTGGCAAACTTGTAATTAAGAGGTAAATGTTTAAAGTCAAGCGTATAAACGCCTGACTTCTAAAGTACTAAAATATGTTAGATAGATTATTCACTCGTGCTCCTCACACGATCACTCCCTCACTCTCTCTCACTAAGATACTGATCTTCTTCTCCTCTCAACGCGCACAGTACGCCTCTCTCAGATACAGAACCCTTACGCGACCTAACGACCTCCCTCAGCCTCCTCTCTCTTTCCCCCTCCGTTCAACCCCCTTTCTCTCCTCGCGAACCACAACCACCGAACACCAACAGAAACCCGCACCGGCCACCACCTCCAAAACGTGAAAGGGAGAGAGAGAAAAACGAAGAGATGATGGAGAGGCTCATGGAGAGGGCTGGTGACCTCTTGGTGGTGGATTCCGGCGACGGTGAGGGAAACTCACCCTGTTTTCAGCGACGATGCGTAAGGGGACGACGATCGTCAGTGGTCGGAAATGGTACAATTCTAACCCCTTTTTATTTCGTTTTTCATCTCTCTTCTCCTATGATCTATTTCTCTGTTTTGATTTCTGGTTCTATTTCTTGATTCTTCGTCTCCTTCGCGCAACTACCTTCGATCTGTTCGAAGAATCTATCTCGGAGAGTTTTTCGAACAACAACGAGGCCGTCTCACGCGGATCTGGACTTATCAGAATCATCTGTGACTGAGAACCAAATCGCTCTACACACCTGCTCTTTCGGTTTGCAACTCATCCTCTGATAAACTTCTTCAATTGTTTTGCAATAAAAATAATATTCATCTGATTTTGCTTTTGTTTTGCTGATATTAGGTTTTACTTTCGTGGAAGGAACAAGTTTGAGCAAACACCAAACCAAACCCTAAATCCCTCATCTTCAATAGGTATGAAGTCTTTTTGTTACTGAACCCTAACTGTTTTGTGTTACTAGGTTTTGTTTTCGTGGAAGACAAACTTCTTTCCCTTCTTAGTTTTAGTTTTGGTTTTCGTTTAAGTTTGGTGTTCATAGTATTTTGGTTTTGTTGTGTTTCCTTTTGTTCTTAGTTTAACTATTTTGCCAAGCCCTAAACCCCTTCAACCTATGTTTTTGTTTTTCTGTTCATAATTTTGTGGTCTCTTATGTTAGTGTTTTTTCCTCTTCACAGTTATGTTGCTATTGTAGGTTCGTAGTTGTTTGAATGAGATGAAGTTTGTAGGTTCATGTTTCCTCTTCACAATTATGGTGCCACGCTGATTATAATGACGCCTAGGTTGTTAGGAACTGAACCACACAAAAATGGCTAAAGTTTGTTGATTTATTCTTTGGTCATTTTGGTAGAATGCTACTTCACTCTGAAGGCATGGAACGCGCAAAATGGTGGAGCAGCAGCTATTCTTGTATCTGATGACAGGACAGAAACATTGATCACCATGGACACTCCTGAAGAAGGGAATGTGGTAAATGATGATTATGTGGAAAAGATTACTATTCCTTCTGCTCTTATAAGCAAATCCTTAGGAGATAGCATCAAGGAGGGTCTCTCAAATGGGGAAATGGTTCGCATAAATCTTGATTGGAGGGAAGCTCTTCCACATCCCGACGAGCGAGTTGAGTATGAATTATGGACAAATAGCAACGATGAGTGCGGGACAAAGTGTGACAATCAAATTAACATTTTGAAGAGCTTTAAAGGGGCAGCTCAACTACTTGAGAAGAAGGGGTTCACTCAATTTACCCCTCACTATATAACTTGGTATTGCCCTAAAGAATTTCAGTTAAGCAAACAGTGCAAGTCTCAGTGTATAAACAATGGAAGATACTGTGCTCCAGATCCTGAACAAGATTACAATAGAGGGTATGATGGTAAATATGTTATTCAAAACTTGCGCCAAGCTTGCTTCTTTAAAGTGGCAAATGAAAGTCGAAAGCCTTGGCAATGATGGGACTATGTGACTGACTTTTCAATTCGTTGTCCCATGAAAGAGAATAAATACACAGAAGATTGCTCAGTTCAAGTTATTAAATCTCTTGGTAGGTTGAGCTTTTGGTGCCTTAATTAACTTGTCTTTTGCTCATCTCATAATTCTAAGATAAGCTGTCTGTCCCTTCTCCTTCTTTTCTTCGAATTACTTCACAGGTGCTGATCTGAAGAAGATTAAAGACTGTGTTGGGGATCCTCAAGCAGATGTTGACAACCCTATTCTCAAGGCTGAACAGGACGCACAGGTTCATTTTCTAAAATGCAAACATTTTTATAAACAACAGACAGTATAGAGGTATGGGGTTGCTTTTGTAGATATCTTGACAGGGTTATTTAACTGTATTTTATTTTATAATTTGTTTTTTTAACTGCTTTTAGGTCAGTTGTCAAAACCAACAGTTCTCAAGGCAATCTGCGCCGGATTCCAAGAGACCACTGAACCATCAGTTTGCTTAACTTCAGGTGCTTATTTTATCAACTTTTGTTGCTTTAAAATCATAAAACCCAATCCGTCTGTGAGGCCTAGCTCAAGTGGCAACCTCTCAGAGGCGATGGAGTCCTCTTGTGTGAAGGTACTCACTGTCCTATTTTTGGTGATTTTTCTAGTTTACAGTAAATACACATAAGAGAGAATTATTACTCTTAATGGACTTTACCATGAAGATGTTTGTTTGGAAAAGGCAAAATTTGTATTAATAGCGAGTGTTAAGGTACTTGAAACCTACTTTTTCTGATTATGTTGCAGATGTTAATGAGTGCAAAGAGAAATCAGCCTGCCAGTGTTCAGAGTGCAAATGCAAAAATACCTGGGGGAGTTATGAGTGTAAATGCAATAGCGGTTTGTTCTACTCACGAGAAAATGACATGTGTATGGGTGAGGCTCTTTTAGATTTTCTATCTCTTTCAATACCACTAGCAAAACTTCTAGGGACATGACCTTTCACTTTAGCCAACTCTTTTTACCCTTAAATTCTTTTGTCTTTTCATGATATTGTTTACATTCATTCATTAGCTTTAATGTATTTCTCATGCCATTGCCATGATGGAATAAGTAAACAAGTATGATAATTATATTTTTGTTTTCTCTCTTTAATTTAAATGCACTAGGGAAAAGTATTGCAAATTATGAGAATGAATGATCTCAAGCAACCTTAACTTATTTTTAACTATTTTTGTATTGTAAATTCGACAGCTGGAGTGCCAATGGAGAACATACATTATCTAGGAGGTCCAAACATTGCCTCAGAAATCTACAACAAGGAATATGCAAATGCTAGAATATGTGGAGCTGAGAAATGGAGGAATCCTAAGAGGATTATTTTTCAGCTCAGTTCTTTCCTTACTCCACCTCTGCACCTAAGAGGATTATTTTTCAACATACTTTCCGAACTGCAGGTATTTATACCCATCAAATTTTATCAGAAATGAAATTGTGGCGAGCTATTATAATTTTCATGATGCCCTCTGAAACAATGAGGAATTAATCTGGTGCCTAACACTACTCAATATTTTTTCCCTTCTCAATTTCTTACAAATTTCTTGTGATTTGGCAGGCTCAAGTCAGATGATGGAGCCATTGCTGTTTGAGAATAAGGCAAGAACATTAAGCTCCTTATAGGACATGAATATGTTATAGTTTCTTGTATTAACACTTGACTATATTGTGATCATGAAACAGGTTGACTTGGTTCTTTTTAGCCATGTGCATAATTATGAGAGAACTTGTTCCATATATCAGAAGGAATGTAAAGCCATGCCTACTAAAGATCAAAATGGAATAGACACATATGATAACAGAAATTACAGTGCTCCTGTACATGCTATTATTGGCATGGCTGGCTTCAAATTAGACAAATTCTCAAACAATGTAATACTAATTTTTCCTACTCAATCCACATATTTTCTCTTGCATACATTTATTCTTATATTCATCCATATATAGTCTTCAGGACTATGCTTATGGTTTTTGACTAACCAATGAAATTTATGTTCTCTTGCATTGCATGGATGGATAGGTGGAGAGCTGGAACCTTCAAAGGATTTCTGAGTTTGGTTATTTAAGAGCACATGCTACTAGGAATGATTCAAACTTAGAGGTAATTAGTAATTTAATATTTACATACTTAAATCACAATCTCACTCACCACTTACATATCTTAATTAATACCAATATTATACCGACTATTGGAGTTAGAGATTCCACTAAGACCACCACCAGCTCTTCCAGATAAGGTCTGCATTGTGTGAGAGGCCTGTGTTTTATATGAAAATTTCAAAATAGCTTTGATCAGGGGCTGGTTATTTTGTTTAATTGCTACTCTTCTTTTGCGTAGTTGTCATGTGCATGAATAAATGTCTGGATTTTGAAATGTTTAAACTTTAAAGCAACATATCTTTGAGGGCAATTTTTTGAAAAATTTATGATGTTACGGTTGGTGAAAATGTGACCAACATGAGGAGAATTGAACAATTTTGGAGTATGGTATGAAGGTTATGATGGACTGATTTTGATATATGGCATCACTACATCGTAGCTTAACTACCAATGAATATCCTTTTTCATGAATAGATATTGAATTATTCTAGTATATTGAGAACCTTTTCTATTATTAGCCCTCCCTAATGATTATAGTTAGTAGTAGAAAGTTTGTAAAATAGAAAGTTCATTATGATAATAAATTTTCCATTATTGTGTTTATTGCATAACTTTCTAAAGAAAATTATGCTTCATAAATTCAATATTTATCTTTTGCCATATTATAATGATTACTTTCCATCATGTTTATATATTTGTAGTCTAAAACTTCTACTAAGAATCTGATTTGGCTGACAGGTATCAAGTCCTTGCTGGAATTATTGAACAGAGGATTTTGGAGCCTATGTTGCACCAGCACAAGCTTATACTCAGTGCAATTTGCTTTGCTGTTCGATCCGGCAATGCTTGACAGATGGGTGGATTATGCTCGTTGGATAGGGGTTCACTAAGCTTCTTTGCTGGACATCACAATACATTTTAACTTCTTGAGAGGTTTGGTCGTAGGATTAGCCCAATAGGATTATTAGCCCAATAGGTTTGGTGTCTATATGTCAATTAAAGAATACTTATCATTGTTGTCAATTAAATAAACGAAGTTGGATGTTCATGTATTGTCATTTCCTATTTCCTAATACTCTTACTTATATATATATATATATATATATATATATATATATATATATATATATATATATATATATATATATATATATATTTGATTTGACTATGAATTTTATATCAGTGCTTGTCAAATTTATATGTTTAAATCACTATATATATTTGGGGAATTGTGCCCGAGCTTGGGTGTATATGAGATTAAACCAAAAATTTGAAGAAAAAAAAAACTTTTAAAGTCAGGCGTAATAATGCTTGACTTTAAAACTACTTACGAAGTCAGGCAAGAATAAATGCTTGACTTTAAATCATACATACGAAGTCAGGCAAAAATAAATGCTTGACTTTAAAACAGACTTACGAAGTCAGGCAAGAATAAATGCTTGACTTTAAATCATACATACGAAGTCAGGCAATAATAAATGCTTGACTTTAAAACAGACTTACGAAGTCAGGCGAAATAAATGCTTGACTTTAAAACAGACTTACGAAGTCAGGCGAAATAAATGCTTGACTTTAAATCAGACTTACGAAGTCAGGCTATCGCTTGACTTTAAAACTCCTGACATACAAAGTCAACTTAATAAAAGTCAAGCGGGCGCCTGACTTTAAATCCCCTTTTCGCCTGACTTTAAATCCCTTTTTTGCAGTAGTGCCATGACCTTATCTTTCAGACTACTAACATGTTTAATTTTTTCTTTCAAAACTTTAGTATGTACTCCAACCTTTTGTGGTTTCCTTGTGCATCTCAAAAGCTACTCATGATCTGTTTGTTTATGCCATCTAACAATTGTGTTTTTTGTTTCACCCAGAAAAAGCATGCAAGCGAGATTGTCTTGAAGGAAATGGAACAAGTAATCAAAAAGACAATTTCCATTATACAGATTAACATGGTAATATTTATTTGAGAATTCTTTAAATTTTATACAAGACAATCTTCTATTTTTTAGGTAGAAGGGTTAAAGGCATGAAAGAATACAAATAACTTCAAACAAATGGAAATAATGACAGAACAATTGGAAATAGACATACTGCATACAGTTTGTCTTAGTATGAGCTCTGAAGAATAGACCAAATAGGATACTTTTATTCTTGCTTAAGTTAATAATAGTTGGATTAAGAAAATTTTGTTGATTTCATAAGAGGAAAAATGATAAGCACCCATAATATCAAGTCTGTATCAAAGAATATGGAAATATTAGTAGAAATCCAACATGTGAAAGCAACCAAACTAAGACAAAAAATATCCCGACGGCATAATATATGTGAATTATTTTTAGTCTTATTCATTTTTAAGTTGATCTGGATCTATTGAATTAAGTTCGTACCATTACACATTTGTTAACTATAGTTGGTCTTTGTCTATATGTGATTACATGATTTTTCCGTAGGTAAGAACTTTCACAAATATTCTTTTGGTCTTTGCTCACTGATGGTTAACCATTGTGTTTGCAGCACAATTAAATGACTTGGAGTTGAAGTTGGAGTTGCAGCAGGATTAAATAGTCTAGAACGATTGATCCGATTGTTTTAATTAAGGCTTGTGATTTAGAGTTGCTGGGGTTTGTTGCAATGGCAGTTTTAATGCTTAAGTTTTGTTTGTGTTCAAACTTAAGGCTTTATCTATGGATTTTAATTTTGAGTTGGCACTTAACACATGATCTATGGATTATGTTTGTACTCTTTGTAATAATATCTAGCACTTTCATCTGTGTTGGTACTTATAATGTACTTAATGTCCAGCACTATTATCTCCTTATGTCTATTTTATTCTACTAATTAACATCTTTATCATTCATTACATGTATTGGTATAATATTTATTAACTAAGTAAATTCGATTTTCCATCTTCTAATACAACCGTTTTTACGCATCAAATAAAGTTTTTGCCCCGTGCATCGCACGAGTAATAATGCTAGTATATATGAAAGCAACAAAACTAAAGTCCCAATTGCTAACGTAATCCAATCAAATGATATCCAACATAGATAATATAACTCATATAAAATTCACAAATTCATTCATATTAGAAACATTGTTCATAACATTTGAAGAATTACCTATCAGATTTTCTTTATCTTGAATGGAATCTTCTTACGTACCCTTCAACAAATGAATCGCTTTCTTCATTGGCAAATCACCACTCATTTACAAAAACATAAACCACATGACTGTTATTTTCAATAAATAGATTGTTAAGTTTAATATACATATTTACGTAATTCAAAAATTCGCTGAGAGAACTGATGTGAACCTAAAAAAAAGAATGGGACAATAAATACAATAAAAATTATATATAAATGAAAATTATCATTGCTAATATCTTGTAAACAAAATAAGGAAGCTCCATTCCCCTCTACAATTAAAGAAAGTGATTGACTTTCGTTTTCTGCAGATCTTCCACTATCTAGCAAAAAAAATAAAAAATAGAATTGTAACCTGAATATTATCGTGGATGAAAACCAAGTACTTAAAACATGTCCACTGAATCTAACTTTCACTAAAAATCAATGTAAAAAGGTAAATTCTTGGTTAGCTCAGTTGGCGAGTTAAGAGACATGAAGGAGCTGTAAAGTTGCAAGAAAGAGGTTCAGGGTTTAAACCCTGGAAACTAACATTCCCCACCCCCACTAACATTTGGTTATAAAAAAAAATGTAAAAAGGTAAATTTTTGGTTGCCCTTTTATCAAATATGGTTAATTTACCTTATCCACTCAAAAAGTGACACATGTATCCCACTAACTTTATTACATAAATGAGTTGATATTATTTTTTCTATCATAGATTTTATATTAATTTCATATTCACCCCATAATTGATTATGAACATTCCCAAAAATTAATATGGCTTCTCTCTCTCATAGTTATCGCACCTCTCTCTCATATGGTTATTACACACATAACAATTTTTTTTTGGTATACATTGAACACAGAATAATTATGCAGCAAATCAAATGTCACTATTTTTTTATGGAATCAAATGCAAATCAAAGGTCGTATATAGTGTCAAATATTATCTTATGTAAATATATTTCATTAAAATAAAATAAGAGAGTACTAAGCTTTTTTTGTTAAGAAACTACTACTGAAGTATTTTTTGGTTACAACTAACGTTGTCAAATATACAAAATATTTCATTTTCTACATTTTCTGTTTCAGTTATAATCAAAAGGGATAAATAAGTTTTTGTCCTTACAAATATTGAGTTTTTATTTTATTTTAATCCTTATAAAACAAAATGGGATGTTTTTTTGTTACTGTTCTGTACCGAGTAGCTTTTTGGTCAGCTGCTGTTGGTAGGTCTCTTGCTGCCCTGGCAGGTGGTCAGTGAGCGCCCGGGGGGGTACCTGCAAGCCACTCCGATGCTCAAGTCAGTATATAGAATATAAGAGTGTAGGTA
This sequence comes from Astragalus membranaceus, assembly GCA_039519185.1. Lineage (NCBI taxonomy): Eukaryota > Viridiplantae > Streptophyta > Magnoliopsida > Fabales > Fabaceae > Astragalus > Astragalus membranaceus. Next base: position 78,522,253 of record CM076851.1, on the reverse strand, counting down.
CTAAGGATTAGAGATTCAACCTTTGTAAGGGCAAAGTTTGCCTGTATTTATAGGAAATCGCGCCCTCTCGTGGATCGTTGGATGGGTAGAGTCGATCTTGACTGTCCAAGCATATTGGGCTTGCATGAGGTGGATATGGGCTTAATTGGTTGGGCTGATCCATATCACTTGCTAGCTGCACCTCCTGGTTTTGCTAATGAGACCCCCTGGTTGACTCCAGAACAGATGCCCCCCAAGCCGAGATTATTCCGGAGCATGGTCTTGGCTTGAAGGTCTTTGCCAGTTTGCCAACTCCGTAAGGTTTATGCGGGACACTGCCTTTGTAACAACCGTGTTCTGTCATTTTCACTCTCTAGAGTAAAAAAAAAGGAGGGTGGCGCCCTTGAGGGCACCTTGCACTTGGTGATTTGCACATCGGGGATAAGTGCCCTCATGGGCGCTTTGTGCTCGATGTTTTGTATGAGTGAGGTTGGCGCCCTTATGGGTGCCTTGCACTTGGTGATTCGCCCACGTAAGATAGTGGCGCCCTCGTGGGCGCCACATGCTTGATGATTGGCGAGAAGGGAACTGGTACCCTCATGGGCGCCTTGAGTTGGGCGCGAAGCATTTTTTTACTTGGCGCCCTGCCGGGTGCCCCCTTGGGCATCGGTTTCGAGCTTAGGTTTCGCTTTGTACTTCCTTCTTTGTTGCTTGTGTCGTTGTTCGTTTTGACTTGCTCTTTGATTTGATATTTTCAGGCTTCTTGCTGTTAAGGGGACTTGTCTTTTTCCCGATTGTTCGCCCGACCTTGCTGCTTCCCTATTAGTTGGTAATTGTGGTGACACTTAGTCTCTTTTCTTTGCCTCTTGGCTTTCGAGTTCGCCTCGTTTCTTGGAAGCCTCCCACCTCGGGATAGGGTGTTGTTTGACTGGTACTTAACTGCTTGTGTTACCCCCTGTCCATTAGGTTGGGCGATGGGGAGGATGATGGAGACATCCTTGACCCATGGGGTGTTGACCTTGTAACGCCCCAAAATAATTCAAGTATTTATTTAATTAATTTAATTAGGTGTTATAGTGGTTAGTTATATTAAAATAATAAGAGGGTATTTAATTTAGCTAAGAGGTGGTGGTTAGTAAATAGGGGAGTGGTAATTTAATTAAAAGAGGAGAAGTGTTAGTAATTAACTAAGTGGCAAAAAGAGCCCAAGACACTAGGACCCATAATATTTATGCTCTAGGGTTAGTGTCTTAGACACTTGGAGAGAAAGAAAAGAAAAGAAGCGTGAGAAGTGAGAAGAGAGGAAGGGGCAGCGGCTAGGAGAGGAAAAGAAAGAAGAGGAAAGCGTGAGTTCCAACCAAGAACAAGAGAGAGAGAAGGAAAAAGCTAGGGCTCAAAGGTTCTAAGGCTAAAAAATTTCATCTTCCTCCATTTACAAAAGGTTAGGGGGCTCTCTTTTCATCCTTAATAACTTATAGGATTAGAATCACATGAGTTAGGTTTTAGGGGGGTTTGATTGATTAAATTGAATTGTTGTTTTTGGATGTTTTTGTTATGATGAATGGAAATTGTTAAATCCATGTTGTTGATGATGAACTTATGTTAGTTTTGGTAGAATCCATAATTGATTAGTATAAAAATTATGTGGTTTACTATTCTGGAAAATAGACTTAATGCTTGTGAATTTGGCGTTGATTTGGTTGCATTTGGAGTTGTAAAACTTAAGTTATAGGTGAACCAAGTTAGGTTAAAATTCTGGAAACGATTTGGGTAGAAGTCGTATTTCGGTTACTGGGAACGTTGTATTGACTGAGAAATTATGTGGTTTACTGTTGTGGAAACTAGACTTAATGCTTGTTAATTTGGCATTGATTTGGTTGTATTTGGAGTTGTAAAACTTAAGTTATAGGTGAAACAAGTTAGGCTAAAATTCTGGAAACGATTTGGGTAGAGGTTCAGTATTTCGGTAACTGGGAACGTTGTGTTGACTGAAAAATTATGTGGTTTGCTGTTCTGGAAAATAGACTTAATTCTTGTTAATTTGGCCTTGGTTTGGTTGCGTTTAGAGTTGTGTAGCTCGAGATATGAATTTCACAAGTTAGGGTAAGATTCTGGAAACAATCTGGACATAGGGTTAGTGTTTTGGTCCCTGTGTTTTCAAAAGAACTCATTTTCGAACAAATCCAATTTCTTTGAAAAATAGACAGAATTCGCCCCAGTTTATGCACAAGTTTCATGCAATTTGATTGAGTTTTGCTCATTTTAGAACTGCTTGAATTTGAAGGACAGAAACTGCCCTCTTTTGAAACTAGTATGTGTGTTACTATTTTAATCCGGTGTGGGTTACTATTTTAATCAATTCGCCAAAGTAAGCGCATGGTTACGGAATTTCTGCACCTTGTTTGTTTTCGCGATATCTTTTGATCCGGGAACCCGATTGAGGCGTTCTAAGATGCGTTGAAGAGCTCATTCAGAGGCCTAACCGATTATTCTATTTTTAAGGCAAAATAAACTGTTTTGTATTGCTGTTGCTGATTTATGCTGCTGTTTATATTGCTGCTGCTACTCTATATATGTGCTGTTTTGGTCCCTATGGGTGTTGTTTAGTCTTTTGGTGACAATGTAGTCGCGTAATTAATTGTGCTTGGTGTGATTGGTGTGCTATCCTTAGAGCTGAAATTTTGGAGATGTATAATGGTGATGTATATAAAATGGTGAGATAAATTATTGGTGAGTTTATTGGTGAGTGCCCTCAAGGCAATGGTCTATGACCTTTCTTTTGGTGTTGGTGAGTTAATAAAACTATTGGTGAGTTAAATAAATTATTCGTGCGCATGTTATTGCATTGTTGTGGTGATTTTGGTGTGTATGGTGCATTGTTCATGGCGTCGCATAATCATGTGCATTTATTGGTGAGCAGAAGGCTTCGGCCTTATTTTGGTGTATGCCCTCAAGGCTAATTTTTGGTGATGGATCCACATGCATGTGCCCGTGGAGTTTTGGGTTGCATCTCATACATTGGACATGCATTCGGTACTTTTCCTGGTGATTATAAATTGATGGTGTATGTGGAGATAATTGTAATTGGTGTATTTAGTTATATTTGGTGTTGTTCTCGGTGATTGAAAATATTCGGTGCTGTTTCTTGGTGAATGAAAATTAATGGGGCATGTTGTTATTGTGGGGAATTGGTGTGCTTAGTTACCTTCTCTAAATGATGCTTATCTTATTTGTTATTACTTATGAAATGAGACTCACCCTACTGCTTTTATGTTGCTTCTTATGTCGGCAACGTGCAGGTGTCAGCGAGTGAAGGTGATCTAGCACCTTCTTTCTAGTGAGTCGAGTCAGCTCTGATACGTAGCACCTGGGGGGTTAGCTTACGGTTTTTATTTATTTGACGTTATTAAACTATTTATTTGGTGATGTAACCTAATACATTGTTTTTGGTGTTTTCTGCTGCGATGCTTTTATACTCACGTTGACGTAAGCCAAACCGAATATCATATTGACGATGGTGCTATGCATTTTTCACTTTATGAATTAATTTTGGAGTTATTTATGTTGTTGTTTTGAAATGTGGCACCCTCTTGTGGTTGTGCTCAAAAGGTTTTCTTTGAAAAACTCTGACTTCAATTATTTAATAGTAGTTAATTAGAAGGGGGTGTTACATAGTGGTATCAGAGCAATGGTTGGTCCGTCCGGCCAAGTCGTCGAGTCGTTGTGTCGGTTAACGACCAACTGTTGTCTTTTAGTACTAACCATTGTTTACATTGCAGGTTGTTCGAATCAGGTAAACTTTTTGGATTGTTCGGTTCTAACCGAACCGCTTGTGTGCTTTATTGTGTTTCTGTGTGAACTCTATGTCTTTTGTTTGTGGTATTACTTTTCCTGTTGTGTGAATTTGTATGTGGCTTGTTAGTGGAGGAATGTTAGCTTAGGCGGGTAAATTTCGAGGACGAAATTCTTTTAAGTGGGGGAGAGTTGTAACGCCCCAAAATAATTCAAGTATTTATTTAATTAATTTAATTAGGTGTTATAGTGGTTAGTTATATTAAAATAATAAGAGGGTATTTAATTTAGCTAAGAGGTGGTGGTTAGTAAATAGGGGAGTGGTAATTTAATTAAAAGAGGAGAAGTGTTAGTAATTAACTAAGTGGCAAAAAGAGCCCAAGACACTAGGACCCATAATATTTATGCTCTAGGGTTAGTGTCTTAGACACTTGGAGAGAAAGAAAAGAAAAGAAGCGTGAGAAGTGAGAAGAGAGGAAGGGGCAACGGCTAGGAGAGGAAAAGAAAGAAGAGGAAAGCGTGAGTTCCAACCAAGAACAAGAGAGAGAGAGAAGGAAAAAGCTAGGGCTCCAAGGTTCTAAGGCTAAAAGATTTCATCTTCCTCCATTTACAAAAGGTTAGGGGGCTCTCTTTTCATCCTTAATAACTTATAGGATTAGAATCACATGAGTTAGGTTTTAGGGGGGTTTGATTGATTAAATTGAATTGTTGTTTTTGGATGTTTTTGTTATGATGAATGTAAATTGTTAAATCCATGTTGTTGATGATGAACTTATGTTAGTTTTGGTAGAATCCATAATTGATTAGTATAAAAATTATGTGGTTTACTATTCTGGAAAATAGACTTAATGCTTGTGAATTTGGCGTTGATTTGGTTGCATTTGGAGTTGTAAAACTTAAGTTATAGGTGAACCAAGTTAGGTTAAAATTCTGGAAACGATTTGGGTAGAAGTCGTATTTCGGTTACTGGGAACGTTGTATTGACTGAGAAATTATGTGGTTTACTGTTGTGGAAACTAGACTTAATGCTTGTTAATTTGGCATTGATTTGGTTGCATTTGGAGTTGTAAAACTTAAGTTATAGGTGAAACAAGTTAGGCTAAAATTCTGGAAACGATTTGGGTAGAGGTTCAGTATTTCGGTAACTGGGAACGTTGTGTTGACTGAAAAATTATGTGGTTTGCTGTTCTGGAAAATAGACTTAATTCTTGTTAATTTGGCCTTGGTTTGGTTGCGTTTAGAGTTGTGTAGCTCGAGATATGAATTTCACAAGTTAGGGTAAGATTCTGGAAACAATCTGGACATAGGATTAGTGTTTTGGTCCCTGCGTTTTCAAAAGAACTCATTTTCGAACAAATCCAATTTCTTTGAAAAATAGACAGAATTCGCCCCAGTTTATGCACAAGTTTCATGCAATTTGATTGAGTTTTGCTCATTTTAGAACTGCTTGAATTTGAAGGACAGAAACTGCCCTCTTTTGAAACTAGTATGTGTGTTTTTGAAAACTGTACCTGTTAGACTCTCTTTTTCAAAAAAACTGAACTTAGGAATAAGGAGTAGATCCATAGGGCTTTCCAACAAGTATTTATTTTTCGAAATCCGGTGTGGGTTACTATTTTAATCAATTCGCCAAAGTAAGCGCATGGTTACGGAATTTCTGCACCTTGTTTGTTTTCGCGATATCTTTTGATCCGGGAACCCGATTGAGGCGTTCTAAGATGCGTTGAAGAGCTCATTCAGAGGCCTAACCGATTATTCTATTTTTAAGGCAAAATGAACTGTTTTGTATTGCTGTTGCTGATTTATGCTGCTGTTTATATTGCTGCTGCTACTCTATATATGTGCTGTTTTGGTCCCTATGGGTGTTGTTTAGTCTTTTGGTGACAATGTAGTCGCGTAATTAATTGTGCTTGGTGTGATTGGTGTGCTATCCTTAGAGCTGAAATTTTGGAGATGTATAATGGTGATGTATATAAAATGGTGAGATAAATTATTGGTGAGTTTATTGGTGAGTGCCCTCAAGGCAATGGTCTATGACCTTTCTTTTGGTGTTGGTGAGTTAATAAAACTATTGGTGAGTTAAATAAATTATTCGTGCGCATGTTATTGCATTGTTGTGGTGATTTTGGTGTGTATGGTGCATTGTTCATGGCGTCGCATAATCATGTGCATTTATTGGTGAGCAGAAGGCTTCGGCCTTATTTTGGTGTATGCCCTCAAGGCTAATTTTTGGTGATGGATCCACATGCATGTGCCCGTGGAGTTTTGGGTTGCATCTCATACATTGGACATGCATTCGGTACTTTTCCTGGTGATTATAAATTGATGGTGTATGTGGAGATAATTGTAATTGGTGTATTTAGTTATATTTGGTGTTGTTCTCGGTGATTGAAAATATTCGGTGCTGTTTCTTGGTGAATGAAAATTAATGGGGCATGTTGTTATTGTGGGGAATTGGTGTGCTTAGTTACCTTCTCTAAATGATGCTTATCTTATTTGTTATTACTTATGAAATGAGACTCACCCTACTGCTTTTATGTTGCTTCTTATGTCGGCAACGTGCAGGTGTCAGCGAGTGAAGGTGATCTAGCACCTTCTTTCTAGTGAGTCGAGTCAGCTCTGATACGTAGCACCTGGGGGGCGTTAGCTTACGGTTTTTATTTATTTGACGTTATTAAACTATTTATTTGGTGATGTAACCTAATACATTGTTTTTGGTGTTTTTTGCTGCGATGCTTTTATACTCACGTTGACGTAAGCCAAACCGAATATCATATTGACGATGGTGCTGTGAATTATACACTTTATGAATTAATTTTGGAGTTATTTATGTTGTTGTTTTGAAATGTGGAACCCTCTTGTGGTTGTGCTCAAAAGGTTTTCTTTGAAAAACTCTGACTTCAATTATTTAATAGTAGTTAATTAGAAGGGGGTGTTACAGACCTCATTCCGGTAGTCCTTTTTGGGTGATCTCTTGGAACTTAACTTATTCTATTATCTGCTGGATGGCTGGATTTTGCCTTATAGGATTTTGCTGTCTCGATGATGACTTCTATGCCATACATGATTTTATCTTTATTCACCATTTCTTTTGGCTCGTTGAATTGTGCAATATCTCTTTATCGTGATCGTGACTCATCTCCTGGTGTTGGCGCCTTCCTGGGTGCCTTGAGCCACCGTGCGAAGTTCTGCTGTTGGCGCCCTCCTGGGCGCCTAGCTGGACGCTTGTTGGCTCCTAAGAGTTGGTACCCTCCTGGGTGCCCTTGGTGTTGTTCCCTGCGTGCGCGCGCTGGGTGTCTTTTCGTGGAGCAGATTTTGCTTTCAGACTGATTTTGCTTTCAGACTGCCCCCATGTCAGGCGCCCCTCTGCTGGGTGCTGGTTGCTCCTGACAGGCGCCCTGATGGGCGCCGGTTGCTTCTGCCAGGCGCCCTCATGGGCGCTGGTGGCTTCCTTGCAGGCGCCCTCCTTGTCAGGCGCCCTCCTGGGTGCCGACTTGTGTAGTCGGGTGCTTGGCACTTTGCTTTATTTCTTCGTGTGCTCGTGCACTATTTTATTTCCTTCCATGCTCATGCACTCAGATGCTCATGCGTCCTTTAATTTTCTTACGTGCTCATGCACTCTTTTATTTTCTCACGTGCTCATGCACTCAGATGCTCATGCCTCCTTTAATTTTGCGAGACAAGGTTCGGTGCTCTCGTGGGTGCCTTACTGCATAGTGCTGATCACCCTGTTGCGAAGGATTTGCTTTTAGATTGCCCCCTGCCAGGCGCCCCTCTGCTGGGCGCTGCTTGCTCCTGCTGCCCCTGACTGGCGCCCTCATGGGCGCTGGCTGCCTTGACTGGCGCCCTGCCAGGCGCCCTCATGGGCGCTGGCCGCCTCATTGGCGCCCTGCTAGGCACCCCCTATGGGCGCTGGCTGCTTCTGCCAGGCGCCCCCATGGGCGCCCTCCGGGTCCTGCCAGGCGCCCTCATGGGTGCTGGTTTGTGCGGACGGGTGCTTGGCACTCCGCTTTATTTTTGTTGTTCCTCCTGACTCTTGACCTGCTTTCTTAACTATGAATTTTCAGGGTTTGCTTGGTGCCGATGGGAGTTGCTCTTACTATCATCCGTTGACGTTCCCGCGAGTCTTTGCCGCTTCTAATTCACCAAGGTAACTTCCAGGCGGACTTTTCGCTTATCTTTCTAGCTCCTTTGTTCTTCTGAACATGTCTTGTTTTGTTGACGTCTCCCACCTCAGGGGAGGGGGTTGTAACCTCTTGTGATGATGATCTGCTGATTGAGCATGAAGTGGTGGAGATTCTTCTATGCTGCCTACGACAAAGTGATAAGTCATGTTCAGTGCATGTACCCGGATGCAGTTCTTAAGTAGAGCATCTTCCGATTTGACCATGGGGCTGCAGATGGGAGGATTGTTAGATACCACCCCAACGGGGTTGACTTCGATGTCATTGCCCCCTGATGTTTCATCTAGGAGTTCAGTTGTTTTTGACTTGTGATTTCTTGTTATCCTGTCGGGACTCGTTGTATGTTATCTCCGTCAGGAGCTTATCAGAATCGGTCCGATTTAAGTTCCTCATTAGAGGTTGTGACATCTTGCGATCCCACTTCGCCCGACTAGGGGCTCTAACAGGAGTTTATCAGAATCTGTCCGAATTTAACTCACCCATTAGAGGTTGCGACCTTTTCGATATGCCGCTTCGAGGTTGTGACAACCTCTAGTGACATCTTGCGAAGCCACTCTGCCCATCTAGGGGCTCTAACAGGAGTTTATCGGATTCTATCCGAATTTAACTCACCCATTAGAGGTTGCAACCTTTTCGATATGCCGCTTCGAGGTTGTGACAACCTCTAGTGACATCTTGCGACGCCACTCTGCCCATCTAGGGGCTCTAACAGGAGTTTATCGGATTCTATCCGAATTTAACTCACCCATTAGAGGTTGCGACCTTTTCGATATGCCGCTTCGAGGTTGTGACAACCTCTAGTGACACCTTGCGACGGCACTCTGCCCATCTAGGGGCTCTAACAGGAGTTTATCGGATTCTATCCGAATTTAAATCACCCATTAGAGGTTGCGACCTTTTCGATATGCCGCTTCGAGGTTGTGACAACCTCTAGTGACATCTTGCGACGCCACTCTGCCCATCTAGGGGCTCTAACAGGAGTTTATCGGATTCTATCCGAATTTAACTCACCCATTAGAGGTTGCGACCTTTTCGATATGCCGCTTCGAGGTTGTGACAACCTCTAGTGACATCTTGCGACGCCACTCTGCCCATCTAGGGGCTCTAACAGGAGTTTATCAGATTCTATCCGAATTTAACTCACCCATTAGAGGTTGCGACCTTTTCGATATGCCGCTTGGTGAACCGAGCAGGTTGTTAGTCAGAGTAGAACTTGTAACTGTAACGTGATGCCTTTTGAATTACAAGAGCACAATTTCGTTTCGTTTAGTAACTTCCCAAGTTGTTACATTGGTTTAACATTTCTTTTTGTCTTTGTTTACACAATGAACTTTCTTAGCTTATCTGTGTTCCAAGTTCTCGGTATTGGCTCCTTTCCTAGAGTTTCCAACTCGAAAGCTCTGTTTCCGGTTTCCGCAATTATTCTGTATGGACCCTCCCAATTTGGAGCTAACTTCCCTTGGGACCTGTTTTTCAAACCTATGTCTTCCCTTCGTAGGACTAGGTCACCGACCCCTAAGGTTCTGGGAACCACTTTGTCGTTAAATCTTGCAGCCATCTTTTGTTTGATCACCGGATCCTTTAGTGCTGCTTGGCTTCTGACTTCCTCGATGAAGTCTAGCTCCTCGCGGAGTCTTTGATCATTGGTCTCCGGGGGGGTTGGGTTCTTGGTTCTCCAGTTCAACTCTCCGATCTCGACGGGTATGACTGCCTCTGTCCTATATGCCATCCGGAAGGGCGACTCACCTGTCGACGAGTGAGGGGTGGTTCTGTAGGCCCATAGGACATAAGGTAGCTCTTCCGGCCAACAGCCTTTTGCTTCGTCAAGCCTCCTCTTTAAACCTCTTAAAATTACTCTGTTTGCTTCTTCGGCTTGTCCGTTGGTCTGGGGGTGTTCTACTGACGTGAAACGGTGTCTGATGCCCAGGTCGGTCATCAGTTGTCTAAAACCTTTGTCCGCAAATTGCGTGCCGTTGTCGGTGATGACCATCTCCGGTATGCCGAATCTGGTCATGATACTTTTCTTGAAGAACTTCATACAATTTTTCGCTGTGATCGTGGTCAAGGGCTCGGCTTCGATCCATTTGGTAAAGTAATCGACCGCGACGATTAAGTACTTTACCTGCCCTGGACCAGGCGGGAAGGGACCTAGAAGGTCGATTCCCCACCAAGAAAAAGGCCAGGGAGAGCTTAGGTATGTCAGTTCAGAGGAGGAGGCGACATGCACGTCAGCGTACCTTTGGCATTTCTCGCATTTCTTTACATGATTCTGCGAATCTTCATTCATGGTTGGCCAGTAATAACCCGCCCTGAGTGCTTTTGCCGCGAGGGCTCGTCCTCCCAGGTGTTGTCCACAGATCCCCTCGTGGATTTCTGTGAGCACGTAATCAGCTTCTGGTCCATCTACGCATTTTAATAGAGGAATAGAGAAGCCCCTACGGAAAAGTCGTCCTTCAATGACCGAGTATGATGCTGCGCGCCTCCTCACGGAGGCTGCTTCTTTGGCGTTGGCGGGCTCTTGCCCCTCGAGAATATACTGGCGGATTGGGGTTATCCAGCTCTGGCTCGCCTCGACGGTGAGAACGGAGGTATGCGACCCATTGCTTAGGAGGATGCTGGGACTAGACAGAGTTTCTTGAATGACGCTCCGAAGGTTCCCTGGTGTCCTGGTGCTGGCCAGCTTGGAGAGTATATCAGCCCTGGTATTTTCTCCCCTGGGTACGTGTTTCACCTCCGCCTTATTAAACCACCCAAGCTAGGAGTTCACGTACCTTGGCAAGATATTTCTGCAGCACCGGATCATAGGTTCCAAATGCTGTGTTGATCTGCGAGACGACCAACAGTGAGTCGGTGTGGAGCTCAAGTTGCGTGGCGCCAAAATCTTTGGCCAGCTGTAGACCGGCTATGCAAGCCTCGTACTCCGCTTGATTGTTGGATGTGGAGAACGAAAAGGTCAGGGACACCTCCACCATGAGTCCTTCTGAGTTTTCAAGTATCAACCCGGCTCCACTCCCTTTGCTGTTTGAGGACCCATCCACGTGGAGGGTCCATGCCGTTACCGCTTTGTCTTTGCGCGGTATCGTTGTCATCTCAGCCACGAAGTCTGCCAAAATTTGAGCCTTCATGGCCGGTCTTGTTTCTTACTTGATCCCAAATTCTGAGAGCTCGACCGCCCACTTGATCATTCTTCCAGCTAGGTCGGGACGGTGTAATATTTGCCTGATGGGCTGATTGGTTCGAACCACTACTTGATGTGCCACAAAATATGGTCGAAGGCGCCTGGATGCGATCACGACTGCCAGGGCCACCTTCTCCACTTTTTGGTATCTTAACTCGAGTCCCTGTAACGCCTTACTGACATAGTATACCGGCCTCTGGCCCGCGTTGGTTTCCCTGATGAGCACTGCGCTCAATGCTTCGTCGGCCACAGCGAGGTATAAGTATAATGTTTCCCCTTCCTCAGGACGTGTCAAAATGGGTGGTTTGGAAAGGGTCTCTTTCAAAAGGCTCAGTGCCTGCTCTTGCTCGGTGGTCCACTCAAAACCCGTTTCCTTCTTCAAGAGTTTGAACAAAGGCAGGGACTTGTGGGCTGCTTTTGAAATGAATGGGGACAGCGCTGCTATCATTCCGGTGAGCTTTTGAATTTCTCTCTTTGTGGTGGGCGATGCCATCTCGGTTACGGCCCTGCATTTGTCTGGATTGGCCTCGATGCCTCTCTCAGTGAGATAGAAACCAAGGAACTTTCCTGCACGGACTCCAAAAGTGCACTTCTCTGGGTTCAATCTCATATTGTTCTTCCGGATTTCAGAAAACACTTCTGTCAGTTCCCTGGGGTGATCTAGGTCGCTTTTGCTTTTTACTATCATGTCGTCTAGGTATACTTCGATTGTCCGGCCGATTTGATTTTTGAAGATTTTATTCATCATTCTTTGGTAGGTCGCACCGGCGTTCTTGAGTCCAAACGGCATCACGCGATAACAATAATTCCCCTGTTCTGTCATAATCGCTGTTTTCTCCTGATCGGGCGGGAACATCGGGATTTGGTTGTAGCCCGAGTATGCGTCCATGAAAGATAATAAACGGAAACCTGAGGCGCTATCGACTAACTTGTCCACGCTAGGGACGGGGAAGGCGTCTTTGGGACATGCCTTGTTGAGATCAGTATAGTCGACACACATTCTCCATTTCCCGTTAGATTTCTTCACAAGGACTACGTTTGACAGCCAGGTGGTGTACTTAATTTCTTTTACGAAATTTGCCTCCACGAGGTCCTTCACAGTCTTCACAGCGGCTTCGGCTTTCTCTCCCTTCTGGACTCTTCTTCTCTGGGCGACCCACTTGGTGTCGGGATTAACGGCCAGGTGGTGACAGGCTACCTCGGGTGGTATCCCTGGCATGTCAGCTGCAGACCAGGCAAACAGGTCCGCGTTCTCCCTTAGGCAGATGGTAAGCTTCTCTTTGACCTCCTCGGGGAGGTCGGAGCCTATATTGATAGTCTTAGTGGGGTCTTCTCCTAACTGGATGGAGGTGGATGCGCCATCTGGTTCGGGCCTCTTCATGCGCTTTTTGAGTTCCTTAGCGAGCGCGGAATCCTCCTCCTCTTCCTCACTGTCCGGATCATATCTGGCATCTAAGTCAGCCAAGTTTATTTCAGCTTTTCTCCCAGATTCCCCGCAGGGTTTTCTTACTTCCGTAGCCTCTTTTTCATCTTTGAGGCTCATGTAGTAACATCTACGCGCGGCGTCCAGATCTGCCTTGAGGGTCACAACCTCATTCTCTAAATTGTGAAACTTCATTTTCAGGTGGACCGTTGAGGTTACTGCCCCCAGCTTGCCCAATGTCGGCCTCCCGATAATGCACTGGTAGACAGATTTGCAAAGGAGGATTAGGAAAGCTGTTTTGACAGTCCTGCATAAAGGTGGTTCACCGTCTAGGTCTCCATAGGTGACCATCAGCTCAAGGTGGCCTTGAGGCCTAGTTCTCGATCCATTAAACCCGGTCAAATCCTCTCCTCGATATGGAGTCAGGTCGGCGGGAGAGACGCTCAAAACTTGCAGCAGGTCTTCGAAAATGACATCTACTGAGCTCCCCTAGTCGACCAGGATTCTTCTTACTTCGACATTGGCCATAATGGCAGTAATGAGCAGTGGGACATGTTTGTTTGGTTTTTCGTCCAGCAAATCCCTGTCGTCGAAGGATAAGGGCGGCCTGGCTGGTCCTTTCCTACGGGTTGAGGTTGATGCCACGCTCAAGATCTCATTCCACTTCTTTTTTATTGACTTGTTCAACCGCCAACCGTCAGGGGGGGTGCCTCCGGGAATCACCATGGCACCCTCATGGGAGCTTTGTGCCTCACTAAGGGTGTCATGCCAGGCGCCCTCATGAGTGCTGGCTGCTTCATCATAGGCGCCCTGTCAGGCGCCTTCATGGGCGCTGTGCCAGGCGCCTTCATGGGCGCTGCTTCGAGTCTGGAGTCTGCGTCTGAGAGCCATCACACAGCAAGAGATGAGTTTATGTTATGGTGTGAAAGATAGAAACCTCCCACTGTGGTCGCCAATGTTCTGTACTGAGTAGCTTTTTGGTCAGCTACTGTTGGTAGGTCTCTTGCTGCCCTGGCAGGTGGTCAGTGAGCGCCCGGGGGGGTACCTGCAAGCCACTTCGATGCTCAAGTCAGTATATAGAATATAAGAGTGTAGGTACTAAGGATTAGAGATTCAACCTTTGTAAGGGCAAAGTTTGCCTGTATTTATAGGAAATCGCGCCCTCTCGTGGATCGTTGGATGGGTAGAGTCGATCTTGACCGTCCAAGCATATTGGGCTTGCATGAGGTGGATATGGGCTGATCCATATCACTTGCTAGCTGCACCTCCTGGTTTTGCTAATGAGACCCCCTGGTTGACTCCAGAACAGTTACCATGTTATTGGTGCGCAATATCTATCAATTTTGTTGGTTACTAATCTCACTAGTGTAAAAATAGGAAAAGAATGGGTGTTTTTAAGTCGGATGCCAAAATATCCGACTTAAAAAAGGACGCGGTGGCAATTTTGTAATAAATGTAGGGGAAAAATTCTGGCGCTCACCTTTTTAAGTCGGATACGTACTACGTCCGACTTGAAATCTGTAATCTATTTTTGCAACGCACGCGTTCCTAGCTTTTTTTTTTACTTTCCTTCCACCAAAACACTTAAAACAATTATTTTTTACAAAAAACCAAACTCTTCCATCGTTCCTAAGCAATTACTGAACCCTAACACTATCTCAGCGCCTCCCTCTCCTCTGAGCCTCTCCAAACTTCTCTGAACTCTAAACAATTATTTTTTACAATCTGCAATCTGCAATCTGCAATCACGCTCTTAATCTGCAATCTCACTATCTCAGCGCCTCCCTCTCCTCTGAGCCTCTCCAAACTCAGCGCCTCCCTATCCTTCCTCTCCAAACAAAAACCCTAATCCCCAATCTTTAAATCTGCAATCGCGAGCCTTAATCCCTAATCTCTTCCTCTCCAAACGCGAACCTATCGAAGATTGCAATGGTAGAACCCTAATCGAAGATAGCAATGGCAGAATCGACCACATTCAGGTAAGCTTCTTCACTCTTACTTCATTCTGGCTTCTTCTCAAGGGTTTTCGTTTTCGAACACTGTTTTCTTTATGTGATTTGGGCATTGTTTTCGTTTTCTTCTCAAGGGTTTTCGTTTTCGTTTAGAAGAGGAATGGAAAATGACCGACATTACCCAGAATCGAACACACAGCTGTCTTCAATCAGGTAAACGGCATTTCACTATCTCAGTTTCTTATTCTTCATTTTGGCTTCTGGCTCCTGCTTTCTTTTGGGTTTTTTCTAGGTTATTCTTCATTCTATTACATTCTATGTTATTCTTTGAGTTGGGATTTGGGTTTTTTTTGGAATCTGAAGTGTTAATTGATTTGGGGGTTTCTAACTTTCTATGTATCATAATAGACTAATCAATAATCTGAAGTGTTTTTTTGATGAAGTTTATATCAGTCAGCTATAGTGTTATGGACCTTATATCAGTTTGAAGCTAACAGTGCTGTTTTATACTTCCTTCTGTGGTTGTTTGAATTATTGATGAATGTTTCTGCATTACTTGATTGTCTAACAGTATCCAAAACATACTTAATTCCTGATGATATACCGTGTCTGTGTCTGTCCCTTACTACTTGCTTGTCATTAACTCTGTTTCAAGCAAAAGCCTTAACAGTTGTACTGCAACTTAATCTCCTCATAAAAGTATCATACCAGATATATGCATCAGCCTATTCCCAACACATCTTTAAACCAATTTCAGTTTTCATCTTTTCATTTCATGAGGTCTCCATCAAATCCAATGTGTAAGAGTTCTTCAAGTGAACACCTGTTCATAAACAAAATTATTTTGCAATAGCTAAAAATGCAATGAAGTGTATAAACGAATTTCAGTGCCTAAGCTATATCAGTCTGAAGCTAACAGTGCTGTTTTATACTTCCTTCTATAATCTAAATGCCGTTGCTTATGCTTCTGTGACAGTTTTGTAGTGTATATTGCAATATTGTCATTGAGTAATTCATTGGTCTGCTGCCAAATACTCAAGCATTTTAACTGTGCTATTTTTGAACCAGACACCATATTCTACAGGAGTCAGTATCCAGTTTAGAAACGAAGAGGAGAGTGCAGCCTTCCATTGTGTAATCCAACAATGGAAAAAGGAAGCCAATCTTGAAGGTTCCACTTTCTATCGACATTTGTATTCCAACTTCACATTAGAAATTTGTACAAACTGCTATTGTCTGTGATCCGCAATATGCCCATTTGTACTGGCAAATGGTGGCTATAATGGTGCTATAACGCTATAGCATATCGGAATTTGTCTGCCAACACTGACATGGATCAGGAACATAGATTCATTTATGTTTAATTTATATCTATTCATGTTTTATTTTATATATTTCGGTGTTTAATTTACTTATTCTCACAAATTCCTTTTTACAACATTGATGATCCCTTTCACTGTTTATCAGTAAAATATATTAGGTTCTTTGTTGAGGAGGATTTTGTTAAGGTAGCAGATTTTTTTGATGCAGCTGTAAACTATTCAAATCTGATTGCTTGTTACTCCAATTGTAAGTTAATGACAGTCTAAATCATGCTTAATGATAGTCTACAAGCTGATTGCTTATTAGGTTCAATTGCTAATAGTAATAGGGATTGGTTTTCCATATTCTTTTACCTTTGACAACGTCAATTTGGAGTTGTAATCCTTTTTCAAGTCAAGGGTAAGGAATCACAAGTCAAAGGGATTAGTCATGGTTCTTACAACTTTTATTGTTTATTTAGTGGTGTCATTATTAAACTAATTGATTAATATGTGCAATTTGATGTAGTTGTGCCATGCGTTACTGCTACCACTACAGAATAAGAGAAATAATCTGTGATTAATATTTACGAATTTATTTATGCTTTCTTGCAGAAAAGACTTCACAGCTTATGCAGATGTGTGCTTCAGAGAGTTTGGAGACAGAGTTAAACATTGGACGACAGTGAATGAGGGAAATGTGTTTGCAGTTGGGGGCTATGATACAGGATTTCTACCACCTCAGAGGTGTTCTCATGCCTCTTTCTTTGGTAGCACATCTTTGATGTCTGGACTTCAAAATTTTAATTTTGATGAACCTGTGTTGATGTACTAATAGTCACTAACATTGCGAATGTCTATTCCTGAATTGCCTCATTGACGTCGGAAAACTAAAACTATTTGTTTACTAGTTGCATAGATGAATGGAACAAATTTACGACAACTCGAGTATTGGTCGCAAAAGCTTTTGGTGTCTTCCAGAAATAAAGATGGCCAGTTAAATTATTTTTTGTAGTATACTTATAACTTTCCTCCCTGTTGGTTATATTTATAGTGGACATGGAGTGTATTTTCACACATGATAGAAATTTACTTAACTATCTCCCCTTTTGTCCCTTATGCTGTTTCTCCCATGCTCACAAAGGGGAAAATCATTCTGTTAGACATTTTTTCTTCACTTTATCATCTGTGTATTTTGTTCGTATCTTGATTTTATATTTCTCTTTAGGTCCACAAGGGCCACAGTTGCAGAAGGGATTGGAAAAGCTCACAGGGCAATACACTGTGCCAAATGTGTTTATTGGTAAGTAGTAAGTACCATCTCTATTGCAGTATTCTTTCTTAATCATTATTCTTGCATAATCATACTCATATAAGCAGTCTGTGACTCAAATCAATTAAATAGTTATGTCGGGTCTGATACTTACACAAACTACCAGACCGGCGGATATTTATTTTTCTGTTGAAATGCAACGTATTTGACATGTATTTCAATCATGCTGATTTGATTAGGAAAACTTAGATATGAAAAAAACTTCTACAGACTTCTATGTATGTTCAATTTGAGCTGTTATATAAGGTATAACTTGAAAGTTATATAGGACATATAATGAGCATTTATGGGTTAAGGTATGCTGACTATGCTTAATATTAAGACATTTATGAAACTGAGAATCTATACTTGTGCCAGAAAATTGAGGGAGGAGGATATCAGCTCAGGTATGAAAGAGTTCGCTTCATAATCCTCCAGATGAGGACTTGGTTGGAATAGTTGAGAAGTATGTTTTCTTTTTCTAATGGTCATAATTCTGTGATTTAATTTAATTTAATTTAGACTTATAACTTCGTATTTATATTGTTACGACAGAGCTTTGGATGTATACAACAGGATGAAAGGTCGTAAAAAACCAAAGCCTCGATGGGTGACACCTAAAGTAAGTATTTTTTTGACATTTTGATATTTGATATTTGATATGTTTCTTCCCTGTCTTTGTATGTTTCTTTCCTAGTTATTCATCAAAAGAAAATTTAGCTAGGTTGAGTGAGATAACACATGTGGCAATATACTGCTAACTTACAAGATAGTTAGAAGATATTACCTTCTCAGTTGGATGAGGCATATACTGCTAACTTACAAGATAGTTAGAAGTTGATCATTAAGCTATATACTGCTAATATACTTTGCTTTGAAAGCAACTCAGTTTATACTGCCAACTCAGCCTGGCTTACAAGATAGTTAGAAGCTGATATATTATCATTAAGCTATATACTTTGCTTTGAAACCAACTCAGTATATACTGCCAACTCAGTATATACTGCTAATTCAGTCAATTGTATTCAATTTTGATATTTGATATTCATTTGTAGGTGGCAAAACAAAATGATGGATATTCTTGTGGCTATTATGTGATGATAAATATGATGACTATTGTCTCCACAACTATCACTAACAATTGGAAAAAGGTACTTGAATTTTTCAACTTTTCAGGTGCTTAATTATTATTGAGTAGATATTAGATTAACTCATGATAAATATGATGATTATCGTTTTAGGTATTCAATACGACTCGTCTGTTCACACTGGAAGAATTGAAGCAAATTAGACAAGTTTGGGCGGAGTTCTTTCTAAAGTTGTATGCCGAGCGTATGCCAATTGGAAAGGAAGAAAGAAGAAAAAACCTTAAGTGAAACTTCAGTGAAATTGCAGCAGATTAGCGTACATTTTGGTATATTATTAGTAGTAGATTAGCGTACATTTTAGTAGATTAGCGTACATTTTGGTATATTATTAGAATATCAAGAAGTTGTAGTAGATTAGCGTACGTACCTTGTTTTTTTGCATAGATAAAAGTGTAGTACATTTACATACATTTTGGTATGAAATCGAAGAGTTTAACACGATATTTAAGTGTAGAATTTTAATTAGCCGTGTATGTATGTGTGCTGAAACTGTGCTGAAAATGCTGCTGAAACTGTATAGAAAATATTGGTACCTATAAGGAGAATCAAAAAAATTGAAACCATCCAAAAAAAATAAATAAACACTTTTAAAGTCGGACGTCTATGTCATCTGACTTTAAAATAATACTTTTCAAGTCGGAGTTAATAAAATACGCGATGTTAAAATAACACGTTTAAAGTCGGACGCACTAAATATCCGACTTAAAAACGTTCTTTTTAAGTCGACTTTAAAAACTCATACTTTCTAAGTTGCCTTAATAGAAGTCGGGTGAAGGTCCGACTTTAAATGTCCGAAAGGTTCGACTTTGAATCTCATTTTTCCACTAGTGTCTACCGCAATGAACCTGGCTGGCCACGTTTATACTCGGCTTTGCCAATCTGTGTGGTTCTCCTTTTCTAATAAAGTTTTTGCCACACCCAAGATTCGAACTCGAGATAATTAAATATCGTTAATTAAATATTTAATTGTGTAATGTATTTAATTAAAACTTTCTTTTTTATTTATACAATAAAATAAAAAAAATTAAAACCTTAAGTTTTTCTTTTTTTTTTGACCAAAAAAATCTTATGTTTTTCTTAAAAATATCTGGTTTGTTATTTAATTTTTCAAATCTTTTTTGTATTCCTTTTTAACAGCCATGAATAGCTAACCACTTGTGAAAAAGGAATAGCTACGATTTTTGTAAAAAGAAGTTAGAATAATTATTGATATATTATGTTATGCTTCAAACTTCTAAGGGTGTAGAAAGAGATGAAGCAAAAACCAACGTGATCTAGCCGTTAAAAAAAACCAACGTCATTTAGAAGGGTGTAAGGAAGAGCGAACTGCAGAGCAATTTATGTCTTCTTTCTCTCTCTTCTTCTCCAACAAGAAACTTAGGGAAGACAAAATAAATGTATTTATTAAAATTGGGTTGAACGTGAAAATAATATAAATATATACCAATAAATGTAAAATAAATAATATAAATATATTTATGTGATAAAGGCTAGTGGAATCCATGTGTTAGTTTTTAAGTGGTTAAAGTAAATTACCACATTTTTTCCAAGTGCAACCTAGGCCTCACCATGTAAAAATAGGCCTCACCATGTAAAAATCATAACATCAATTAATACTGACCATCAATATCGCAAGACAAGGGAGTAAAAGATGAACTCCATTTAATATTTGATGCACATGAAGAAATGGTCTCTAACAATGAGTTTGATACGCTATCTACTTCTTCAAACACATAAAAAAAAAATCGAACATATATAACAACAGGGAGATTACCGGTCCATCCGCGCGGGCTGATGGCGTTGTGTGGTATGATTATATTCAAATAGAAATGTTTTTTTATAAGCAATGTTAGTGGGGGTAGGGAAATGTTAGTTTCTGGGAGTTGAACCCAGGACTTCCTTCTTGCACTCATTTGGTGCACTTATTCAGTATCCCTTAGCTCGCCAACTGAGCTACCTACTTGGGATTCAAATAGAAATGTTAATTTGAAATGTCATTCATATAACATCAGTTGTAAAATATAAGTATATAAAAGCAATATTGACTCTACAACGTGTCCTTGTCACACTTATATCATATTAATGTAGAGTTGATGCAAAGTCCAACAAAGACGTACGCAGAGCGATGAACTTTGAAAATGAACATTATTCTGGCTAAAAGATAGATTAGTACACACTCATAAATTGATGTGTCAACTGGGTTAATGAATCTATTGAAATCAATGAGCATTTTGAGAAGTGTTTATACAGTGAATTATGATTATTAGTGACAAATATTTGTCTCGTGCTTTCACTAGTGGAAAAATGGGATTCAAAGTCGGACCTTTCGGACATTTAAAGTCGGACATTCACCCGACTTCTATCAAAACGACTTAGAAAGTATGTTTTTTTAAAGTCGGATTAAGGTCCGACTTAAAAAGTACGTTTTTAAGTCGGATTATTAGTGCGTCCGACTTTAATTATGGCATGTGGAAAACCTTTAACGTCGGGTTTTTTCTGAACTCCGACATTAATTATGGCCTGTGGAAACCCTTTTAAAGTCGGACGTTAGTTGCGCCCGACTTTAAATGTTCCTTTTTTTAAAAAAAAAAACTTTTTTTGTAGCTTCCCCTAAACAGAACTGAGGCAAGAGAAGGAAACAACAATGAAAAAAATGCTAAAAGATGATGCCAGATTGCCAAGCATCATTAAATCACTCAAGCCTAATGTGTGTTAAGGCCATATCATATCCTAAGGCAAAAACCAAAAATGAAAAAATAACAACAAAAACAAAATCTAAATGTAAAACCATTTTCTACAAATCATACATGTTAGCTGCACTATCTATAGATTCTTCTAGCTGATCAACATCAATTGCAACTTCATCTGTTGTAGCTGAAAGGGATTTTTTGTGATGATTCTTTTGGTGCCTTGATTTAAGAATCCGCGTCAAAACTTGGACTATGTCTCTCATCGAAGGTCGCTTTCTCGGGGCATGGTTGATGCATTTGTAGGCAAGTGCTGCCACTTCATTCAGCTCTTGGAAATCACATTTTCCCTCAAGCTTAGAATCAACAATCTCTTCCCAACCAACTTTCCCCTCAGTGTTCATTGCTGCCTAATCATCCATCAGTATCATTCATTAGAACAAATAAAAAACTAAGTATTTTATTAAGAGTTACATACTCTACCTATGAATTGAATATGAATATGAATATCATTCAAATGAAAGTAAATACCAAAACTCAACTAACTAACAAACTATGAAAATTTTTTACAACTGAAGAACTAATTTTAACTAACTTTCTAATACATTTTAATGGAACAATGCCATCAAAGATTCATTAACCAAGTGCTTAGTAATGACTTGTTTTGATTTGTATTATATGTCATGAAAAAATCACGAAATACGTTTTATCTTTGTCGGTGCTTGTAGAGGGGGGAGAGAGAGAGAGATCTTACAAGCTCAACATATTCCGTAAGACCCTGCTGAGGATTTCGGCTAGCTATAAGTTCAATGAGCAACACGCCAAAACTGTATACATCACTTTTTTTGGTGAATGTCCCTGAAGATATGTACTCAGGGTCGAGATAGCCAAAGGTACCACGAATAGCTGCATGTTTATCCACCATCTCTTCTCTTGAAAGTCCAAAATCAGCAACCTGTTTGATTCACAACATCAAAAGCTACAACATAAGAATCATGCTAACCAACAAAAAATAAAAGGGTCGGCGAGGTGTAAAGGCGATGATTAACAAGAACATACCCTGGCTCGCATAGACTGGTCTAAGAGTATATTGTTCGATTTGATATCTCGATGAATTACCGGAGGAACTGCCTGAAATGACAATTCATACAGTTATAACTAAGTATACAAAGCAGAACTATATCAGTGCAGATCATATGGTAACTTACCCCATAATGAAGATACTCCAAGCCTCTTGCTACTTCTAAAGCTATATGAACCCTCATATCCCAGTCCAGCGTCCTGTTCTCTTCGCCTAAATATAGATACATGTATACATGCTTTCATTTATTATTGCTTATGCAACTTGAATTTGAAAGAAATTTCCAAAAAAGATAGATAGTTGACTTACTATACAAATGGGAAGCCAAGTTGCCTTTACTCATGTAGACATATATAAGCATATGTTGTCCCTTTTCTGCGCAATATCCGACCAAATTTACCAGGTTTCTATGATGTAACCTTCCCAATAACATAACCTGAGAAAAATTAAAAGAACATCAAAAGTTGAAATAGAAAATGTCTTGAAACAGAAGACTGATTCTGTCAATATGCTTGCCAAGGTAATGAGAAATGATTATTGGTAAACTGTTTTCACCTCAGTGTGAAACTCTTTTTCCCCTTGTTTAGAATCGGTTGCAAGAACTTTAACCGCAACAGTCTTATTAACTACCCAACCAGCCCAACTACCCAAAAGAGTTAACAAAAAAGTGCAATTAGTTCAGAACAATAATGATTATCATTATACCTAAACATCCTGTTGCATGCTTTAAGCGAATGTAAACAATGTCAAGGAAACATCAAAACCACTACTAAAAACTCACATTTAGCATGGATCTTATTAACTTTTTTGAAATCCTTCAAGTCAGGCAACCTGAAATAATTAATGATCTTAAGCTAGTAATCTTGCCAACACTCAAATACAATCCAAACTAAAGAAGCAGAAATAATTCATACAAAATTGTTGTTTTAACAACTGATGAGTAGCTAGCACCCCTGATTTTAAGATCTCTCCCATATTTTTTAGAATCTGGAACCTGGAACTGGAACCTGTAATTGTTTCAAATGTCAGACACAAAGTCATATCAAAGTGTTTCTTCTAGGAAGGATATTTACATCATTGATCTTGATTTGCCAATAAATTGTGAACATGAAAGACAAGAAATAAGTTGTTACCTTCAGAAATTGACCCTCTAACTCTTTCAAGAACTGTTGAATCTGCACAAGGTAGATACATAAGTATTGAATGACATGTTTGGAAAGAATGTAAAAGAACACAGGGCTAGAAAATTGAATGCTAATATATCTAGGGTAACTGAACCCAGGGCTAGGCAATTGAACACAAGTGCATTTCTTTCTATAAGCATCAAAATACTACAGATTTGACTCTAGATGAGGGAACTAAAATGTACAAGAAATTTTGGAATTCCAAACCTATGCTTTTGCACCATGTGGGTAGCCAATTTTGGAATTCCAAACCTATGCTTTTGCACCTTGTGTCTGACCATGTTTATGTGAATCAATTGGTGACATACCCTGTGATGCAGCATCAACAAGGGCAGCTTGAATTGTATCATATCTTGCCTTTCAACATCAGAAGTTCTAATATTGTAAAAATAGAGCTTCACACCTTCCTCCACACCAGATGCTAAAGTTCCAGTACCCATATCAAAGCAATTTAAGAATGTAAACTTGCCACTTTTAGACGATGCCTTCTCGCCAACAAGCTCCCTGCATTTTTCAGTTGATTGGAGCAACAATGTGTGAGCATAACTGGAAATTCTAACTGGGAGGCTTCTACTAATCATCACATAATAATTAAACATTTATACACATCAACATCGGCTCAAAGCAATCCATAGAATTCATGCAACTAGAAATTCTATAAGGAATGTAGCTAAAATCGGAATAATCATGGTTGTTGCCATCTACTACAGAGGAAAGCATCCAGACCCCACAATCCTACCACCATTAAACAACACCCTCACCAAATCAACTCACAAGTTCAGCTCCCAAACCAACGTCACCAATCAAAGGAAGATTCTTACTGTTTAAAACCACAACCCTTCAAGCTTCAGAATTCCTTTGCCTGATTTTTGCCAATAAGATTCTTCACGTATTTAT